>ONZH01006286.1:1090000-1415414 GCA_900303285.1 Rhinella marina | reverse complement strand
AATCTTTAGCTGCTTTCCCCCGGAGGAGATTTGAATTCAGGTGAAATCCAGGCTTTGTTCATTTTAATAAGCGTCAGCCTGTCAGCGGCTGTCAGTTGACAGGCGTGTATGCTTATCGGTGATGACGCCACCAGCTGCACTGAATACCCGCTCTGACAGCACGCTAGCCGGCAGGGCAGGCCAGCACCTCCAAGGCGTACAGCGCCAGTTCAGGCCACATGTCCAGCTTTGAAACCCAGTAGTTGTATGGAGCAGAGTGATCGCTACGGACGTTGGTATGGTCAGCTGGGTACTCCCTCACCATCTTTCTCTACAGCTCCCCCCTACTCTGCCTAGACTGGGGACAGGTGACAGTGTCTTGCTGGGGTGACATAAAAGTGGCAAAGGCCTTGGAGAGCGTTCCCCTGCCAGTGCTGGACAAGCTGCCTGCTCGCCTCCTCTCCCCCGCTACTTGGCCAACAGAACCATGCCCTCTGCCGCTAGCGGCGTCAGATGGGAAGGATTGTTTCAGCTTGTGCACCAGGGCCTGTTGATATCTATTCACTCTCATACTCCTTTCCTCTGCAGGGATGAGAGTGGAAAGGTTCTGCTTGTACCGTGGGTCCAGGAGAGTGAACACCCAGTAATCGGTGTTTGAAAAAATTCTTCTAATGCGAGGGTCACGGGATAGGCAGCCTAACATGAAGTCTGCCATGTGAGCCAGAGTCCCAACACGCAAGAATTCCCTCTCCTCACTGGCCTGACTCTCCATTTCCTCCTCCTCCTCCTGCAAGTCCTCCTCTTCAGCCCATACACGCTCAAGAGTTAAGGACTGAGCACTGGTACCCTCTACTGTCTCGCCGACATTCTCCTCCTCTTCCTCCTCATCCTCATCCCCCTCCTCCAATACGCGCTGAGAAACAGACCGGAGGGTGCTCTGGCTATCAAGCGACATATCTTCCTCCACCGTCTCTTGTGACAAGCGCAAAGCATCCGACTTGATGCTGAGCAGTGAGTTTTTCAACAGGCAAAGCAGCGGGATGGTGAGGCTGATAATGGCGGCATCGCCGCTGACCATCTGTGTTGACTCCTCAAAGTTGCTCAACACCTGGCAGATATCAGACATCCACGTCCACTCCTCATTGTAGACTTGAGGAATCTGAGAGACCTGACTACCAGTTCTGGTGGAAGTTGACATCTGGCAGTCTACAATCGCTCTGCGCTGCTGGTAAACTCTGGATAACATGTTTAATGTGGAATTCCATCTCGTGGGCATGTCGCACAACAGTCGGTGAGCGGGCAGTTGTAGGCGGCGCTGCGCTGCCCTGAGAGTGGCAGCATCTGTGGTCGACTTGCGGAAATACTCACAGATGCGGCGCACCTTGGTGAGCAAATCAGACAGATTGGGGTGTGTCTTGAGGAACCGCTGAACTATGAGATTGAACACGTGGGCCAGGCATGGCACATGTGTCAGTCTGCCGAGTTGCAGAGCCGCCACCAGGTTACGCCCGTTGTCACACACAACCATGCCTGGCTTGAGGTTCAGCGGTGCCAGCCACACATCAGTCTGCGTCGTGATGCCCTGTAACAGCTCTTGGGCGGTGTGCCTTTTGTCACCTAAGCTCAGCAGTTTGAGCACCGCCTGCTGGCGCTTACCCACGGCACTGCTGCTGCGCCTAGAGCTACCGACTGAAGGCGCCGTGCCCACGGATGGTAATTCGGTGGAGGAGGGGTCGGAGGAGGAGGCATAGTACATCTGAGAGACCGTGACCGAGGTAGGCCCCGCAATCCTCGGTGTGGGCAGTACATGAGCGGCCCCAGGGTCATTCTCGGTCCCAGCCTCCACCAAGTTAACCCAATGTGCCGTCAGTGAGATATAGTGTCCCTGCCCGGCAGCACTTGTCCACGTGTCCGTGGTTAGGTGGACCTTCTCAGAAACAGTGCTGGTCAGGGCACGGATGATGTTCTGTGACACTTGTTGGTGTAGGGCTGGGACGGCACATCGGGAAAAATAGTGGCGGCTGGGGACCGAATACTGAGGGGCAGCCACCGCCATGAGATTGCGAAAGGCCTCGGTCTCTACCAGCCTATAGGGCAGCATCTCCAGGCTAAGCAATTTGGAGTTGTGGACGTTGAGGGCTTGGGCATGTGGGTGGGTGGAACTGTATTTCCTCTTGCGCTCCAGCGTCTGCTGTAAAGACAGCTGAACGCTGCGCTGGGACACATTGGTGGAGACTGTGGAGGATCGTGGAGGCGAAGGTTTGGTTTTCCGGCGGGAGGCGCTCGTGCCGGGGTCCTGGACAGGGGGTTGACTAGCAGAGGCAGCGAGTGACGCAGGGGGTTGACTAGCAGAGGCAGCGAGTGACACAGGGGAAGGAGCAGTGGTGTGACCCGCAGGAGGTGGTGAACGGCCTTGGTTCCATTGAGTGGGGTGTTTAGCACTCATATGCCTGCGCATGCTGGTGGTGGTTAGGCTAGTAGTGGTGGCACCCCTGCTGATCCTGGTGTGGCACAGGTTGCACACCACAGTCCGTCGGTCATCCTCACTTTCTTTAAAGAACCTCCAGACTTGCGAACATCTAGGCCTCGCCACGGGAGCTTCACTACGTGAAACAGTTGCTGCTGATGCACCAGCTCTGGCCCTGCTTCTCCTCTGGCCGCACCACTGCCTCTTACAACCTGTTCTGGTGCAGCACTCGCCTCCGCCTCAGAAGCACTGTCTTCACTCGGCATATCATCCCAGCTTGGGTCAGTCACCTCGTCATCCTCCGATTCCTCAGTCTGCTCCCCCCTCGGACTTCCTGCCCTGACAACAACTTCACCACTGTCTGACAACTGTGTCTCCTCATCGTCCGACACCTATTTACAAACTTCTTCTACTAACTCAACATTGTCATCATCATCATCATCACCCACAGACTGCGACAGTTGGAAAACTTGGGCATCGGGAACGAGGTCAGCAGCAACCTGAGAAGTGGTTTGTGACTCTGGGAAGGGTCCAGAAAACAGTTCCTGAGAGTATGCCGGATCGCATTCCAAATTTTCCTGGGAGGGGGCAGACTGGGGGGAAGGAGGTTGAGGTGGAGGAGCCAGAGGAGTGCTCCCTTGGGTAACGTGGGTGGACTGCGTGGAAGACTGACTGGTGGACAAATTACTTGAAGCATTGTCCGCAATCCACAACATCAGCTGTTCGCACTGTTGTTGTTTCAACAGTCCTCTACCACGTGTCCCTGTAAGTTGAGACATGAAGCTAGGGAGTGTAGCTCTGCGGCATTCCCCTGCTCCCTCATCAGCAGGTACTGTCTCACCCTGCCCAGGACCACGGCCTCTGCCCCCTGCAGTAATTGAATGCCCACACCCACGCCCTCGTCCTCGACCCTTAGCCCTGGGGTTCAACATTTTCTGTATATAAGTGTTTTATATAAAAAATAAAAAATAAATGGGCCTGGTGTACTGAAACCCACAAACTTGTTCAGTCTGGTTTAATTAAGTGACGTAAAGAAAGTGTCACCTGGACAGAAAATACGGATTGGAGTGAGTGGACAGCTGAACTGTGACACACAGAATGGTTCCACACTGCTGTGTGAAATGGATTTGTATCACTGAGCTAAAACAACAAAAAAAACTATTTTTTTTATATATTTTTTTTTATTTATTTTTTTTGTAGTTTTGTTTTTTTTGGAACGTGACGTGCAGAAACTATCGTAGAGCTGACACCCTACTGACTGTGGCTATTTAGACTGCGACCCAGACAAATGTCGCACAGAGATTTTTGGGATCAAGCTATATACGTGACAGGCAGCAAAAGACTTGGTTGTATTAAGTGACGTATAGAAAGTGTCACCTGGACAGAAAATACGGATTGGCGTGAGTGGACAGATGAACTGTGACACACAGAATGGTTCCACGCAGCTGTGTGAAATGGATTTGTATCACTGAGCTAAAACAACTAAAAAACTATTTTTTTATATATATATTTTTTTATATATTTTTTTTGTAGTTTTGTTTTTTTTGGAACGTGACGTGCAGAAACTATCGTAGAGCTAACTGACACCCTACTGACGGTGGATATTTAGACTGCGACCCAGACAAATGTCGCACAGAGATTTTTGGGATCAAGCTATATACGTGACAGGCAGCAAAAGACTTGGTTGTATTAAGTGACGTACAGAAAGTTTCACCTGGACAGAAAATACGGATTGTCGTGAGTGGACAGCTGAACTGTGACACACAGAATGGTTCCACGCAGCTGTGTGACTTGTAATAACAAGTCTGGAACATCTATTCTTATGTCTTTATGTTGTGCCATTCCTTTATTATTTGCACTAGAAGTTATATGTGAATTGCTATTTACCTTCAGTAAAGGAACAGAGGGGAGGTAACAAGTTGGGGGGATGTCCATGCACAGTCTGAACATGGCAGCACTGATTGGATAGAGTCAGACTGTGCAGGTACACACCCCCAACTGGTTACCTCCCCTCTGTCCCCTTACTGAAGGCAAATAGCAATTCATTCACAACTTCTAGTGCAAATAATAAAGGAATGGCACAACATAGAGCCATAAGAATAGATGTTCCAGAATTGTTATTACATGGGGAATGCATAAAGCTATTAAAATAGGCATGCCAGGAGTGGTGAAAGGTCCTCTTTAAGGTCAGGCAACATTGCGCAATTTTTAACCCACCACAAAAATAATATATTGCAGCCAGATATAACAATGGACTTTAAACAGAACTACTAGACCTGCCTAGCCAAATCCTATCCCTACACTATATGTGCCTCCTTGTGCAAATATTATACAGCAGACGCAAAAGAGGTACTGCGGACTTAATTAACAGCAGAAAAAATATAGCAAAGGATGTCAGGTATATAGTATACAGAGAGTAATACACCAGATGCGCAGGTGGCGTTAATGTCAGGCCACCTTGTGCAATTTTTAACCCGTTAAAAAAATTTAAAAAATTATATATATATATATATATATATATATATATATATATATATATATATTGCAGCAAGATATAATAGCCCTTAAAAGGGCTTTTGGGTCTTTTCAAAAGAAACACTATCTCTGCCTAGCGTTCTTCTCTCCCTACGCTATCTGTCCCTCCTTGCAGCAGCTCTCCCTAACTCGGTCTGAGCCGGTCACATGTCATTGGGTGTTATATAGCACCCAATGACGCGTTCCCGGACATCTAATCAGTGTAATGCCAGTAGCCAACATGGCTACTGGCATTACAGTGAATGCCAGTACCTCCCCGCACGCTAATTGGCTAATTAGCATCCAGGGAAGGGACTCGAGCATGGCGCTCGAGCACACACGGTGTGCGGCCGAACACCGCGTGGTCCCGAGCGCCACCATGTTCGGCCGAATACCATATTTGGCCAAACATGTTCGCTCAACACTAGTTCTCTGTAGTGATAGAGAAAAAAAGAATAATCACATAAGGAAGGGATGGTGACTGCCCCTGTGAAATCAACAGCAGGGGGTGCAGTGCTGGCCTGTAAGACTGAGCCATGCCAATGTATAGCAGGGCAATCTATGACATTTCCCCTACGTGCTACCACACAGCACTAATACCCACATTGTGCCCCTCATAGTAGTTATGTCAGATATGTGCCCCCTCACAGAAGTTATGGCAGATATGTGCCCCCTCAAAGTGGTTATGTCCAAATATGTGCCCCCTCACAGTAGTTATGCCAGATTATGTGTCCCCTCACAGTAGTTATGCCCACATATGTGCCCCCTCACAGTGGTTATGCCCAGATATGTGCCCCTCACAGTAGTTATGGCCAGATATGTGCCCCCTCACAGTGGTTATGGCCAGATATGTGCCCCCTCACAGTGGTTATGCCCACAAATGTGCCCCCTCACAGTGGTTATGCCCACAAATGTGCCCCCTCACAGTGGTTATGTCCACATATGTGCCCTCTCACAGTAGTTATGGCCAGTTATGTGCCCCCTTCCAGTGGTTATGGCCAGGTATGTGCCCCCTCACAGAGGGTTATACCCAGATATGTGCCCCCTCACAGTGGTTATGGCCAGATATGTGCCCCTCATAGTGGTTATGGCCAGGTATGTGCCCCCTCACAGTGGTTATAGCCAGATATGTGCCCCCTCACAGTGGTTTTGGCCAGATATGTGCCCCCTCATAGTGGTTATACCCAGATATGTGCCCCCTCACAGTAGTTATGCCCACATATGTGCCCCCTCACCAGGGGCGTAGCTAAAGGCTCATGGGCCCTGGTGCAAGAGTTCAGCTTGGGCCCCCCTTCCCTCAGTACTTTGTGTGTCTTCTCATGCAGCACAAGGGTCTTTGGGCCCCCTCAGGCTCCTGGGCCCGGTAGCGACTGCTACCTCTGCACCCCCTATAGCTACGCCCCTACCCCTCACAGTAGCTATGGCCAGATGTGCCCCCTCATAGTAGTTATGGCCAGATAGGTACCCCTCCCAGTAGTTATGCACACAAAGGTGCCCCCTCCCAGTAGTTATGCCCACATAGGTGCCCCCTCCCAGTAGTTATGTCCATATAGGTGCCCCCTCCCAGTAATTAGGCCCACATATGTGCCCCCTCACAGTAGGTATGCCGGATTAGGTGCCCCCTTAATAAGGTGCCCACTTTTGTGCCACCTCACTCTATTTGTTACCCCCACTTTTGCATCCAGTCTGCAGCTTTAGTTAAAAAAAAACAAAAAACACATACTTACCTTCTTCCCTGAGGACGCACTTCCTCTCTAACATCACTGCTGCTGGCTGTCCTGGAGGCCTCTTGTCCGGCTTTTAGCACTCCTCCCACAGCCAGCAGCGCCATGTGTGGCCTGCAGGGGGAGCGCTGGAGCTCTGAAGAGCAGTGAAGGAGGGAGCTCCCTGCTTCACTATGGAAACGATCAGCCCGGCATTGACAAGTACTGCCTCCCCCTTGCCCCTGCGCTCCCCCTGCCTCTGCGCACATAACACATAGTTTAAGAGTGCTCTGACAGGGCCCGGCATACTGTACTTCATGCCCGGCCCTGTCAGAGCGCTGACATTATAAGTGACTGCAGCGGGCCCCCTCCCCCGCCGGGCCCAGTCGCGGTTGCACCCTCTGCGACCGCGATTGTTACACCCCTGCTTAGAACTGCGATGTCTAAACTCCGGCAATCCAGCTGTGGTAAAATTACAACTCCCAAGATCCACACTTGCATAGCTGTTCTCAGAACTCCATAGAAATGAATGGAGCATGCTGGGAGTCGTAGTTTCACCACAACTGGCGTGCCGGAGGTTAGCCATCACTGGTTTAGAATATGTGGCCTACTATATATCATATGTATGTCAGGACAAGCAATACAGAAGTGTTTATCATAACCATTCCTTGAAATTCTAAATTCGATACTATACTAATTTGCAACTAACTGCAAAACTTGCAATTCCATTTACAACCACCGGGTGGCTACATATAGACAGATATATAGAATAGACATCATGTGGTAGAGTATCACAAAATCATTTATTTTAAAGCAAGTAATATTGCACCAGTCAAATGGAAACGTAAGAAAGGTCATATCGGTAACCTAAATTATCCAGAATTTTTAAAAAAGTGTCATTCCTTTCCATGGTTGTAGTATTGCAGCGCATTCCCATTCAAGTCGGTAACAGTGGTGATCTGCTGAAGTTTCCCTTCAGCCCTAGCCAAAGCATGCTTGCTGCTTCTTCCCTGCAGCTCTTCCTTCAGGGCTGGCCCATGTCACTTCCTGTGCTTTATAGGTTAGATCATATGACCTCGTTGACAAATCCTAGCCCTCCTGCATGTATATAAGTAGCTCAGCCCCCTTCCCTGATGCCTCAGTGTCAAGGACTTTGTGTCCTACTTACAGTAGGTTACTATTATCCCTGCTTGTGTTCCAGACTCATGCTTGTGTTCCCGGACTCCGCTACCTTCTTGATCCCTGCCTGCTTGCATAGACTCTCCTGTTGCCGACCCGGATTGCCTGACCTGTACTTGTGCCACCTGCCCTGATCCATTGTCTGTCTGACTTCACCTCTGCCTCATCTTTTGGTCCTGCATTGTTGCTCCTGGTAACGACTCGACTTTCTACCTCTGTATCTCTGGTACCTTGCTCAGGTACCTCCTGGTCTGCCAGGACCAGCTGCCTCGTGTCCCTATCCTCCTCAAGAGGGGTTCACTTAGGCAACGCCCTTAGAGGAGGTAGGACACGAGGCACAGGTTCACACCCACTGGTTCCTGACAAAGTCATTGAAGTTGGGCTGCAATGCCTGACACATCCCATTAGTGGTGCTGTTTCTGGGAAAAAAGCAGACTTATCTCTAAGCCCAGGCAGCTCTTCTATGTTGCTAGCAGCTGGTGCACACTTTGGTTCAGCAGATGATCACACTATTCCAAATACACGAGCCAAAGACAAGAGCATATTGCAAATCACGACCAGTATCTGCAGTGAGAAATGAGGTAGAGAGAAGACCTCCACTTTAAGATGTTATATATCATTTATTTTCAGTTGAAAAGGCAATTTTAGGAAATAGTATAAAAACGGATGTGAATGTAGCCAGACGGCGGCACTGCTTAATTCTCAGGTGGATTGCATTCAGAGGCTGCCAACATTTGTAAAGCTGGCGCACACTTGAAAGACAGTTTGTTTAATACAATGGGACATTTGTTGATCATACATGCATAAAATATGAATCATTGTCATCTGCTGGGCCTAATAATATTGCTAGAGAGACGCTTGGTATCAGATTTGCCTGCTGGAAGAGCTCTGCTACAAATATGCTATCAGATTGCATTTCAATTGGCTTGATAGAGATTTGCTGCATAGGCAATTGTGTGAATTCACATGGTCCTAGGCTGACTATGGGAAGCAAATACCCTAGACTAGAAAAACTAATCATTCTGTGCTGTTAGCGGTCAAAGTTTTTTTTTTTTTTAATTCTGATACAGAGCTCCAAATTCTCAGCATATTTAAAGATTTATAGGGGGATATGGCATGACTTTCTGATCAGTGTGGGTTCGACATCTGGGAAACTTTAGTAAGACTGACGGGTTAGGGCTCATGCACACAAACATATTTTCTTTCTGTGTCCATTCCGTATTTTTGCGTACCGTATGTGGAACCATTCATTTCAATGGGTCCGCAAAAAAAAAAAAAATGGAATTTACTCCGTGTTCATTCTGTTTACGTATGTCCGTTCTGCAAAAAATAAAAATAAAAAAATAGAAAATGTCTTATTATTTTCCGCATAACGGACAAGGATAGTACTGTTCTCTGACACCATTCATTTTTATTTTTTTTGTATGTGTGGATACGGTATGTGAGGATACATGTTTTGTGGACCGCAAAATACATATAGTCATGTGCATGAGCCTAAAACCTCATGGCCTGTATTGTGGCCTACAAACTTTAATGGGTCCACAATCCAGATGGTTCGGTCCAAAACAGAGGCTCGGAACCCCATGGAAGCGCTACAGGGTACTTCCATGGGGTTTCTCTTCGTGCCTATGCACTGTAAAAAATAGAACTTGTTCTATTTTGTTTTTTTTTTTTTTTGCGGTGCAGACAGATCACGGACTTATTCAAGTTGAATGGGTCTGGATCTGTCATGGCAGCCGCACAGATGTGGCCCATGCATTGGGGACCGCAAATTGTGGTCCCCAATGCATGGAACGGCCCGTTAATGGCCGTGGGCATGTGGCCTAACAGTGTGCAGGGAAAAATAGTGAAGCGGAAACCACGCTGAACCAGTGCTGTAGCCCATACATCCTCAGGATGGGGTTCCTGGACGTCAGACTGCAGTGATAGCATATTCTAACGATACATCATCACTTTATGTGATGGAAATGCTCCTTTATAAGATAAAAATGCTGGCTGCCTAATAGGTGATATACATTTAGACTAGACAGTTTAACTGCTTCAGGTTGAGGGAATGTATGGAGCAAGGTGCTGCGGTGAGCTCGCTCTGTACGCAGGGGGTTCCGGCTGTATAATATAGCAGGCACCCAGTCACAATGTCTGGGAACACTGCGAACCCTGTTAGTTAACCCCTCAGAAGCATTTGTGAGGTAAGGCAGAAGGATGCTGCTCCGTCTGCCTTACGATCGGAGCCCACTGAAGTGACATCCAGGTGCTCCAATTGGTTACCATGGTAGCCTGGACACTTCTGAAGCTTCCCAGGCTGCCATGGTAAGCTCCCTGCTAAGCTCAGTAGCTTAGCGTGTCAAAATCCCATTCACCCTAATAGATCTGGCTGTCAGAAAATGATGGAAAGAAAATTTAGATTTTTTTCAAAAATTTTTTTTTTAACCCCTTCGCGCCCAGCGCCGTACATGTACGGCGCTGGGGCGATGCGGGCACATGGCGCCCGCTCGCGGGTGCGGCGGGCGTCATGGCCGGCGAGTCTCTGCTGTTTCTAACAGCAGAGACTTGCCGCTACTTACCGCCATCGGCGGCGTCTTCCTCGGAGATTAGATGCCGTGATCACACGTGATCACGGCATCTAGTTGCGTCTCAATGCTTCCGGGTGGTGTACACACGGGCCAATCGGGGTGTCTGTACACCATATGAAAACTGTAATCCTCGCTGGTGAGGATTACAGTTTTCAAAGTGCAATTCTTATTCTGGCCACTAGATGGCAGGCCAGGATAAGAAATGAGCAATTCATGGATTTCTGAGTCTATAAAATCCATAATTGCTCATAAAGAAAAAAAAAAGCCACAATATATAAGCCCATATTTGAGCTTTCCAATAGTAAAAAAAAAATTTAAAAAAAATGTAAAAAAATATATAAAAAATAAAAAAGATGTAAAAGTTCAAATCACCCCCCTTTCCGTATAAGTAAAAAAATAAATACCTAAATAACAATAAATATAGACATCATCGGTATCACCGTGACCGAAAACGCCTGTACTTTTAAAATATTAAAAAAAAAATTCCAATACGGCGAATTGTGTGGCGGAAAAAAGCGTCCAAATGGCGATTTGCCGTTTTTTGTTGCTTTTTTTTTTCTAAAAAAAAATTAAATAAAAAGTGATCAAAAAGTCATACACACCCCAGAATGGTATCAATAAAAACTTCAGATCGTCCTGCAAAAAATGAGCCCCCATACAGCTCTGTACACATAAATACCAAAAAGTTATAGGGGTCAAGATTTGACAAGGGGAAAAAAAAAAAAAGGGCAACTTTCTAATTATTTTATCACTATGAAAACACAGGAAAAACTATACATATTAGGTATTGCCGGATTCGTACTCACTTGTAGAATGAAAGTAACGGATCAGTTTTAATGCACATCGAACGCTGTAAATAAGAAACCCGTAGAACTGTAGCGGAGTAGCGTTTTCTTTGCAATTTCACCCGGTTTGGCATTTTTTTCCCGCTTCCCACTACACCGTATGCAATATTAAATGATGGCGTTGGAAAGTACAACTTGTCCCGCAAAAAACAAGCCCTCATACAGCTATGTGAACAGAAAAATAAAAGAGTTATGGCTGTTTGAAGGCAGGGAGCGCAAAACGAAAATGCATAACCGAAAAAAGCTCCGGGCGCGAAAGGGTTAAAGTAGTAAAACAGAAAACAAGAACAAGTTCAGTATTGTTGTATTCGTACCGATGCACAGAATAAGGATGTCATGTCATTTTTTGGCGCACAGTGAATGCTGTGATGTCAAAACCCCAAGGACCATGGTAGAATTGTGTTTTTCTTTTTCAATTTAACTGCATAATGATTTTTTCCCCCTATTTTCCAATAACAAACATGGTAAATTAACCCGTACAGGACCCGCGCACATGTACGGTGCTGGTGGACGTGACTTAAGGACCATTGTTGCAAGAGCTGCGTCCGCCCGATCAGCGGCACAGACCCAGCAGTCACTGAAAACACTGATGTCGGCATATTAACCACTTGTATGCCGCGGTCAAAGCTGACTGCGGCATGCAGGAAGTTTGCGGAGGGTACAGGTGCCCTCGGCATCTCCATCGGGTCCCCGTGCTGCAGTGCCGCCGATGTGTTAGATGAGTAAACCCTTTTAAGCCAAAAAATGTCGGACGGTTTGACACAGATCTGCTGCAAAATCCACAACAAATCCATGTCGAAATCCACATGACTTGGATTTTGAAGCATGGATTTTCCCCAGAATTCTATACACCTCAGCATAAATTGAAATTCCATTAAAATTCACACTACATTTCAATTTCTGAGTGAACTCCACTCACTTTTTTAGTGGTGGTGCTGCCAGTGTTCACTGCTGTGGATTTTCCACCTGCAATTACGCTCTGGAAAATCTGCAATGCATAGTGTGTGCTCTGTTTGCTCTTACCCTAATGGATTTATTCAGGATTTTACTATATCTAAAAATGTAAAAATAAAAAATAACTGTATAAAACACATACAGTACCATACCTAACAGATTCCAATCAGGTTCTCCACCAGAACACATATATCTTCTACATCGCTCCTGTTGTCCATCATATATACAACAATACATTGACTGACCTCTACGGTCAATCACTCCCATGTAGATGTCATCACTGTGACCTGTTATGGAGCGTTAGGTTTCTTGATGGCCAGCACTATGGTTGCCAGGTCAGCGTGCAAAGAGGAACAACAGGAATGATGGGGAAAGCACAAAACTTTTGGCCTGTATTGAAACAAAGGCGACTGCGTAACTTGAAGTTCCTGGGCCCCAGTGCAAAATTAACATAGAGCTACTTTACTTTATGTTTTTTTATTTTTTTTTTACTCTCCATAAGTGTTCTTTTTTTCATGTGAATGTAACACTGAGAGCTTTCTACTGCCATCTTGTTGTTAAAATTATATTGCAACTCTGTACTGCAAAGAATATTTGAAACTATCACATAATAAGCTGTGACTTTGTAACCTTACTCTATTAGACGGACAAGTGTTTGAAGCTATATATCAGCACTTATTACAAATGTAAGTGGCTGTATATAGAAAACAACATAATTGATTTCTCAGGTAGGGATGTTGCAGCAATATTGGGTTTTTCTGCAGGCATTTTAAAATAATCATGGTAAATAAAGTAACATAACTGTACTGTGTAACTTCTCAGTTTAAACGGGTTGTGCCATGAAGACAAATCATTCCCTATTCTATTCACAGGATAGAGGATATCTGTCTGACCAGAGGGGTCTGACTGCTGGGTCCAAGGCCAGTTACGAGAATAAAAGCCGTTCCTCCTCTGTTTGAATGGAGTGGTAGTCACGCATGTGCGCAGGTGTCTATGATCATTATTTTTTATTGTTTATTTATTTTAATTTTTAATATGAGGAAGGGGATATTTTTTATTTTTATATATATATATATATATACATATATATATACAGTATATATATATATATATATATATATATATATATATATATAAAACGTTACTTTTTGTACACATTACTTTAGATCACTTGTCCCACAGACTGCAATGAATTAATCCTGTAGCCTACAATGAATTAATACTATAGCTCTTTGTTCCTATGTAGCCCTGCCACCTGCAGGCCTCCATAGGAACTACTTGTGCATTAGCCTCGGATTCTTCAGAGGGACTTAGGCTACCAAGGGGAATGTTCTTGTCCCCCAACTGCTGCTCAAGAGAGCCATTAGGGCCGGGGGAGTGCAGTGCACCCAGGCAAAGCTGCCTCTGATGCTCTGGTCACAATTGACCATGGCATCTCAGGGTTTAAATGGATGTCATTGACGTTATTGATGATCACAGACATTGCATCCAGGTGTCTGTTGTTTAAAACAGCAGAAACCCAGCAGCTATGGTGCCGGCCTCACTCTGAAGTGGGCGCCATATTTAAAGACCCTACCACCGATGTATATAATTTTACAGCTCTAGGGAAGTGGATAGGATTGAGACATGAATTAGGATTATAGCCAAGCCAGTGCCTCATCTGCAGACAGCTATTTCAAGGTGATTGCCCCTCATTATTGCAGAGCAGAGTGTACTGGCTTAGCTGGATGAGTTTCCTTTGGAGAAATAGTGGCCCCAGATCTACGTCAAAGACCTCTCATTCAGCTAAGCCAGTACTCTCTGCTCTGCACTGATGAGGGGCAATCACCCAGAAACAGCTGTCTGCAGATGAGGTGCTGGCTTAGCAATAATACTTGTTATGTTACACATCCTCTCTCATCAGTGGCTGAGCTCACAATGAGCTGTACAATGTACGGCGCTGTGCTTGGTAAGCTGCGAGAAGGTACCGGCGGTCACAGGAGCGCCGGTACCTTCTCAAACAGCTGATCAGCGGGGATCTTGGGTGTCGGACTCCCACCGATCAGATACAGATTCTGAGGATAGGTCATCAGGTCATCCTCTTCCTGAGAATAGGTCATGTACTAGTCATGTACAACATTGGAAAAAGACACACAACAGCTGAAGGTGGTCTGATGGCAGCTTTGCTTGAAAAGGAAGACATCCTGATAAAGTCCTAGAACTGGAACACATGGAGAAGAGGAACCCTTTTGAGTCTGGTGTTGAGGAGAAAACAATAGCTTGAGAACATCTATACTTCATTGAAATACAGTATACAAAGTCAACATGTTTCAGGGACTTTCTGACCTCCTTCTGTAATACCTAAGAAAGAGGTCGGGTCAACCCCAATATGAGTTCTATTATTTTTCAATAAAGATTCCGCTGCTAAATCTCCCCCAGCTCTTCTTTCTTTTCCGATATAACCCAATAAGAACTTCATAAAACTCCTCTACTATATCTGTATATTACATAGGCCAGCAATTACAAGATGCTACTTTCCATGGTGCCTAAGGACAATGAATTTCAAGGCTACTGGCGGGTGAGTAGTTGCCTTCTCTGTAGAAGATCCAAAACTTATTTTCTTCTAACTTTCTTCTTATGAAATAGGAACTTTCAAGAATTTGTCACAGCAAATAGCACTGCCATCCCACCTAATCAGGATACACAGGGGATTTGGATCAATCATTTTACCTTCAGAGTAAAAACGGCCTCTCTAGGGGGGTTTAGAAGTATTACAAGACATAGGCAGCAACAGCCATGGAGATTACAGACAAAAGCTGACAGATATTTGCAAACTTACAAAGAAGCAACGGAAAACTGCAAGATAAGACACAGAAATCTCTTTGATAATATATTTGTGTTTGCTAAAACCAAAGTAAGTTACATGAAAGCATCACAACAGATCCTTAAACTGTGGGACAGTCTATCTATTTGTAGCAGGGAAGAGTCGAGATAAATCTTTCCATAGAGTTGTTCTCTTGTCAGATAGACGTTCAAAGCATAACCTTTATGTTGTGCAGATGGAACATGTGTGGCTCAATTTAGAAGATGCTGGAGGTCTTATCTCTCTTGTATTGATCTTAAGATATCATGCAATGCAGCCCTGGTTATCTGCATGGCATGTGGACTATGTTCTTCATGTCAGTCACCCATCCTGTTGGAGATCACGGCCTCTGCACTGCCATGAGAGATATAGAGTACATCACACACCCTTTCCAAACTCTCGCCTCTGTAATCTATCCTGAATGCAGCAGCCCGACTCATCCAACTTGGGCGTCTAAGCGGTAAGAGAGCGGGAAGAAGCTTATATTGATGAAATGAACAATGTCAAGATGGATTTCATTTACACCCTCCGTTTTCATATTTTTATGAAAAGATAAATTATAATAATAATAAATAGCAATAATTAGTAAAAGATAAAAATATGTAAAAAAAATCTACAATTAACCACTTTAAACCTTCGCTTAAAGTGGCATCTTTAAATATGGCACCCACTCGCACGTGCAGCAGGCGCTTTAGCTGCTGGATCTCCACTGTTTCAAACAGCAGAGACCCGCACCACATGTATGCAATCAGCCATGAGGCTGATCTCATACATTTCACCCATCAGCATCTGAGCAGTCTAGAAACAGGAGCAGTGTGCTCCCACTCCCGTAACAGCATTCCCCACCTGAGATCGGGGAACCTTTTACACTATACTAATAGATAAAGATAAGATAAAAATAGCTAATAAAAAAAACACCTACAATTAACCACTTCGCAACCTCCACAGTACAGGTGGTGTGATGGTGATGATGTTATCTCGCCGCCTGCTTCAGTTTCTGATATGCTTAAGGCCTGGTGCCTGCAGTCTATCAGAAGAATGGGGAAAGGAGACACCTCTCTCCTGCCTTAGCATCCAACTGTACTGCTGTCCTGAGGTGGAAGCGTTCATTTCCCACGAACCTGCTGCCACCACTTATCTCCAGAGCCACGCCGCCCAAGGCGATTGCCTCACTTCTCCAAATTGGCAGTACGGCCCTGGGGTTTCCCCCCCAGTCGCAGTGGGCCCGGCACTTGCATGGGTATGCCAAGTGGTGACGCCGGCTGAGCCCACAGGCGTCAAGAGACACAGTTGAGGAGAACTGAGGTATCAGGCGGGAACTCCCTAGCGTCAACCAGTGAGGGGCCGAGCACATGGGAGGCCTGTTTGAGAAATTGGATAACCCCTTTAATTAATGTATTTCTTTATGTATCTCTCTAGAAAATACATTTCTCAAACACCTATTCGAATTAGTTTCTTCTCCAGGACTTTATAGCACTGGATAGTATGGTAGTTCTGAGGTTTGTTCTGTTCCTTCAAGTCAATAACCCTGAGCTGCAATTCCAGACATAGCCCATGTACAGCGGTGGTGCTGCTCCTTAAAAAAAACTGAGATTATTTTAATCTTATGTAGGGCACAGCTAGGAATGCCGTTACCCAGATTCATTACTAAATGCTCTTTTTCATGCTCTTTCAGTAGACAAAATTACTGTATCTGCCTCCTGGCTTCTCATCAGCACCCTTATACCACCCAGTGCCTACAGTACCAACCCCACCAGCTATACCCCGTTTAATACAAAGACATTTTCCCAATTAATTGAAAGAAGTCTGTTTATTGGCTTTTTGAGCTGTAATATTTTACTAGGAGGCATCTTTCTCTTCTGATCTTTTACACAATAAAATATAATCAGGCAAATTTACTAACACTGTCAAGTTTTTATACAATGTAAACCTGGACTAGACAGGTTAAAAGCTCTGTAGATTTATCACAGTGGCCGATCCTGGGACATAAATCCGAGGCACCTATACTGTCTGGTCTAAGTTTACAACACCTTTTAGTCGACTTATTCTACGCCAGAATCATGCTCTACACTGCACATTATTGCATCTTAGGACATGCCCCTTGTCTGCCAAGCTGTTCTCCTTAGTGGATGATCCATAAAAGAATCAAAAACACTTAAAAGGGTTGGGCAATTTCTAATTCAATTAGTCAAAATGCCATATCAAGTCATGTATGCCCCATACAAACATATATGACTGCATACTGTCCCCCAACTGACCTATTGGAAGCCCCCAGTCTTAAATTCTGCAAAGCCGCCAAACAACAAATGGATGAGTCTGGGGCATGCACAGATCCAAGCAGCAGAAGCCCCTTTATCTTGAATGTGTAATTCACTAACACCAGGGCATCTAGGGGCTTCAAATAGTCTATAGCAAGGGCTAATGGCAGTTCTTACAGAAAAGCTCCCTTTCGAAGAATTGCCCTACAAAACAGCCCTCAGGGGGGAATGGTTTATGAAATTGGACAGAAAAATTGGTGTTTCTGGGAGGTTGTGTGTAGATTTTCAGGGCAGGGTATAACATGTCCTGCAAGTAGGGATTCAAAGTAGTGATGAGAGAATCTGGTTTGTCCTGCTGTGGATGAATCTGTTTCATTCATTTGCATCACTCATATTATCTCTATCTCCATCTATGCACTAAAATACATTACTTCCGATGAGGTTCTTTCAAGTGGGCCTAACAGGAGACTTTATTATTCTTGCGCATGTGCTGTTACTGTGAGTAGAAACAAATGCAAAAATGTATTTCATAACAAATGGAGACCTACAATCATTAATGAATCAGGGTTCAGATTTGTTATGATGTACATTTATGTGCTACTATGCTACTATTCACAGTAACAGCACATGCGCAAAATAATGAAGTCTCCTGTTATGCCCTCTTGAAAGACCCTACATCGGAGGCAATACATTTTAATGCATAGACAGAGACAGGAATAATATGAGAGATGTAGATGTGATTCAAACCAGATTTGCTCGTCACTAGGTTAGGATCTCCCTCTAGTACCCTGCCTGCAATTCTGGTAATCTAATCATAAACCAGGAGGCTCAGGATGAATGGAGATACAGTGTGTAGTGCCTAGACTATCTAAATTGTGAATCTGTTATTTTGTTTTTCTTATCAAAAGCAAACAATGCTTTATTCCTGGCATAAATCTTCCAAGAGAAGCTTTTCACAAGTGTAGATAAAATAAGTGACGACCAGAGTGAGAATTATGCTAATGATACTGGATAGTATTTAGAGAAGTGAAGGATTTGAAGTGGAATTCGGTCCAAAGTTAAGGACAATTTTGATAAGCAAGAAGTCTGAATTTCATTGCGCATCGTGGTAACAAATCAGTTTTTCAAAGTGAAATTAAGAAGCCCGGGGACACAAGAGCACCCATAATGCTGTTCAGCCCGCCAATCAGCAGCTAGCCAGCCCCTGTCATGTCACAGCCCTATAAAACTCTCATCCCGCCCAGTCTCCGCCATTGCTCTGTTAGATGAGCATAGGGAGAGATGTGGCAAGCGCTCATGCGCTAGGGAACGTGTTGCTGAAAATGATTAATAGAAGAATATTGGAGTGGGAGAGTGTAGGGAGAGTGCAGGGAGACTACAGGGAGAGTGCAAGGAGACTTATTCTGCGTCAGCTTTATTTATTCAGTCTTACATCAGCCGTAAATATAATTCAATAAGATAGAAGCCTTTATTATTATGGTGCCAGCGCACCAACTAATACAATACAATCTGTAACCCTTAGGGGGGTCCAGGTCTTAATGATGACTATCTTCATCTTTTGCTGGATTTACTTCTTCCAAATCATCTTTCAAAGTTTCTGTGTCTTAGAAAAGTCAGCAAGATTCAGCAAGTGAAGGAGCTGGATGTTTCTGATGACATATTCTTATCATATTTGATGATGTGGGAAAGGAGGAAAAGCAGATGGCAGAAGAAGGGCTCCCACCTGTAGGGCAGGAGAGCACTGGGGTTGGAGAAGTGGGTATGCCAGAGCTGATTAATATACAGTGTTTACTGTTTACCTGCAGGAGATTTCAGGCCAGAACAGCAATAATTTGACAAACCCTAACCAGCCAAACCCCATACTAGATACAGAGTCTGTTTAAAGGGGCATTAAAGGTGCCATGCAGCCATTAACAATGAAGAACAATGAAAACATGGTGGTCTTTATTGAAAGGCAGCTGTGGGCTAATTGTTGCAACTCACCCACAGCCGCGCCGTGTGGCCATACCCTAAGGCAGAGTGGCCTGGGTATACCTGAATTATAGCAGTTTGTGACAAATGAATGAGTAATTCTAACTTTGGCGATGTTGCCGAATCAAATTTTTCAAAACTTCTCTCATCTCTAATTCTGGATCAAAGCAGAAGTATTTGTGCAAAAAGTCCCGCGTTGATTCTTCTCCCTGTTTATGGAGCCTTCAAGATGCGTCCTGTAGCTATTTGCAGCCTCATTAACAAGCATCTCGCCTCCTTCCCTCCTGTCTTTCAGGCAATGCTTTGCCTGAGTCCAAGGAACTGATTGCTGCTTCCAACACAAATCACTTAGACCGATTCTCCACTATCATCATTGCTTAGAAAACACGACGTTGTGATCCCCTTGTGTTTGTGGATAATTTCTGCTGAGATGGAGCGAATAGCGCTATTCATACTGAACATCCCCCTGAGATAGCATCGCACAAAAGGCACTGGATCGTTTCAATACAGGATAAAAACTGCTCAACGTCAGGACAGAATTGAAATGATTTTCAAGTCTTGTGTTATTGCTACGGCTCAGAGGAAATGAGAACTTTTATTCGGCAAAAAAGGCCAAGATACACTAGACTGTCAAACGTCTGGCATGTCATCCATAAATAATGGCGAGCCGGACACTCTGTTTACAACTACCCCCTTTTACTTAAAGCATGGCTCCATCAGCTTTAAATCTATGAAAAAAAAATAATTGTAAGAGCAATATAGATCCAGCTGTCAGATTGTGTCTAGTGGACGCATCAAACCGCTCTCATGGGTCGAAGAACCCTCATCATGCACGTGCAATCTGAAGGAAACATCTAGAAGAAATTTCTATAATCTTACCAATGAATTGCCTTCTTGTGAAAATGACATGCAAGGCAAATATGCCAAAGTAGTCATTGTTTCAAGGGTCATTTAATACATTCAGTCAAATAGTGTAAGATAGAGGACGACGGAAAATTGTCGTAAAAGAGCCACTTGTATAAACTGTTGTGACTGCCGGTGGAAGTGCAGTTATATTAAAGGAAATACCGTCAGAAGAAGTCGCTTACAGGATAGATGTGGAGTTTATGGTCGGCAAATGTTTTACAGAAGTGAAAAATAACATTGTAGATAGAAACCATGTAAGAGAATTTAGGATAAAGTTTGAACATTTATTTATGGGTTAACAAGGTTTTTTGGGACCAGAATATTGCTGACTTATTCTGGGGATAGGTCATCGGTGGTGTCCAGTACCCAAGACCCAGGGGTAGCAGCAATGTTAATAGTCATATATTGTATAATGTTATATATTTTGTTGTTCTAGCTGTATGTACCAAAAGGTTGGAAGGAACAGGGTGGCTATAGCTATTTTCACACTAGCGTTTTTGCTGGATCCGCCAGGGTTCAGCAAAACCGCTTCCGTTACTGATGATACAACCATCTGCATCCGTTATGAACAGTTCCGGTTGTATTATCTGTAACATAGGAAAGGCGGATCCGTCCCCATTGACTTGCATGGTGGATCATGACGGATCCGTCTTGCTCCGCATCCCAGTATGGAAAGAAAACCGCAGCATGCTGCTCTCCGGTATTTGGTGATGTGTGTAGTAATGTGAGGTGTGAGATGTGTATCTCGCCTGGTTTGTCAGTTTAGGTCAGTTTTGGAGCACTCCGTTCTGTTCAGTTACGTTTTGTCCCCATTGACAATGAATGAGGACCAAACGGAAGCATTTTTTTTCCAGTATTGAGACCCTATGACGGATCTCAATACCGGAAAATGTAAACGCTAGTGTGAAAGTAGCCTAACAACTCTGTTACTTCACTTTTGGAGAGACTGGACTCATCCTGCTTTCTACCAGGAGGGAGAGTTCCAGTGTAGTTACTGAGAGGAGAGGAGAGGAGAGGAGAGGAGAGGAAGTACACTCCAGAGCTCCTGCTTCTAAGAACAATATTTGATTCTCTAGAGAGACCAACACCTTGAAGCTTGAAGAAAGAACTTGAGCGTTCAAAGACGATCTATAGCTCAGGCACCCATCATAATAAACCACCACTAGGCCATATACAGTAGCAAAAGTTATTATTAAGTAAAAACTATATTAAGTAAAAATGACTATTATATGATCACTTCTGGCCTCTTTCTTCAAACTACATTTCCACTGCACTAATCCCCAGGGAACAAATGCCTGAGGGAGTATACTGTGAAACAACACCTCATCTGAGCCACTACCACTCCCATCCTCTGCAACTGCTACCCAGAGGCTTGCTGCAGGGATCCAACTCCCAGCATTCCCGTCGATCAGCATTTTGAAGAGGCTGTGGCACTGCAGTGATTGCTTTGGCCTGTTCCTAGGCCAATGACATCACACTCATGGTCACGTGGCTTATTTGCATCTCGTCAAGTGAAAGATCCTGGGTAGGGTCGTACACAGATCTCAAAACTTAGTATGGGCCCATCTGACCCACCCAATTTCTCAGAATGTGTGAATCAATCACTCACATGCAGTGCAGAATGCAAAGGGAAACTACTCAGATTTCTGATAAATTTACATTTTTTTTAACTGGATGAAATTTTAATGACAATTTTTGTAATATAAAATCACCCTCGGCCTCATCTACTTTATGCAACCACTATGTCACCACTAGGGGGAGCTCAGTGTATAGTAATTTATGCAGTTAAAATGGACTTAAATGGAAGCTGTAATAGTCTGTTTGCACTGAGCTGTGAAGAGGCCACGGTACATACTGGAGAGCTGCAGCCTCTTCAAAGAGCTGATTTGCAGGCTTTGAAGACCTATAGAAGTAAATGGAGCTGGGATCTTCCCCTATGATGCTTTGTAAGGATGCGACCCCACTGTGCAACTGGCTACATGTGGCCAAGCCACGCCTACCCGTGGGAGCCAAAGACTGTATGATTTTACCAGTCATTGGTTGCCATGGTGGGCATGGCTCGGTCACATGCCGTCAGCTGGAAGTATTTACATCCATATAGACATAAGGGGAGATTTATGAAAACTGATGTAAATGAAACTGTCATAATTAGCTTTGTCACAAATTACTTTGTCACAAAGCGCATTTCTTTGTGCGTGCAATCAAAGAGACAGCGACTGCGCCGCACTGTCATTCTACCCCTCAGATGCCACGTTCATTGCTGATCGTGACATCTGACATTAATATTGAAGTGTAAAAAAAAAATAAATTAAATAAAATTATACTTACCTTAACCATTTGATCGTGAAGAGCCCGCCGCCATCTTGATTGGAGATCCAGCTCGCAATTTCGTACAGCCCGTGATGACGGCATCATGTTAGCCGGTGTGTTGACATCATGCATCACTGCGCACGGGATTTAGTGCGGGATCTTCAATTAAGACGGAGGCAGAATTTTCTTTGTGCTCAAGCGAATAAGGTAAGTATGTTTTGTTTGTTTTTTTTGTTTTTTTACCGCCATTTCAGGGAAATCGATTAGTTACCACAAACCATGAGGAATTTCAGCTTTACAACAAGTTGACTTATCCCTGAAATTCAGATCAAAGTCCGAAATTCACTCACCACTATCGGTCACCCTCAATTCACCACTATGGGACTGAAAATAGCCCTGAAAAGGTGTTCTCTCTCGGCTATCTTCAAAACTCCAATAGCAGTGAATGAAGATAACGCCACGCATGTGCACTGTGCTGCCCTTCACTTTGGGGGCCCATTTCTGGAGATAGGAGTGGGTCCCAAAGGTGAGACCTACAACAATCTGACATTGATGGCATAGCAATATGATGGGAATAACCCTTTGACCCATTTACTTTTTCAGCTACTTACATATCCTGAGTTCTTAAAGGGGTTTTCTCACCTCAATAAATAGCATTTATCGTGTAGTGATGAGACTAACTCCTAGTGGACATTGTCTGCATAGCACAAAATTTAGATGAAATTCAATTTCATTGATGGGGTTGTCTCACTTCAGCAAATGGCATTCATCATGTAGACAGAATTAATACAAGGCACTTACTAATGTAAGACCACCGACCACCCTGTAATCCAGCAGCGGTAGCTGTGCTTGCACACTTTAGGAAAAAGCACTGGCCTGTGCAAACTCCCACGGTCCTTGCCACCAGAGAGGCCTGGCACTTTTTCCTATAACATGTAAACACGACCACCACTGATGGATTGCAGGGTGGTCGGAACCCTTAGAAACAAGCAGTATAAAATGTGATGGAAAAATGAATGAAGCCAGAAAAGGAGGCAATATGGACAATCACAATACATTAGTAAGTCCCTTATATTAACTTTTTCTGCATGATAAATGCAATTTACTGAAGTGAGACAACCCCTTCAATGAAAGTTGGTGTATTGCATCTAAAGAACAGCAATTTTGTGCTATGCAGACGATGACCACTAGGAGTCAGTCTCATCACTCCAAAGTTCCCACAGTCCTGGCGAGAGCTTGAATGTGTACAGTGCTTGCATAAATCACATTGCAGGACCTTCTTCATTGCATGGCATCATATACAATTTTATACAATTTTTTAATTTTTTTTAATACAAATTTTCACATCAATGGATATGACTGTTTGGCTTATATCATTCTGGCCTTGTATGTGAGAGATGTAAGTGATGGCATTTACTGTACAGCATGGGGGAATATTTGCAGCAAAAATAAATAGATAAATTAAATAAATAAATAAATAACTGTACTTCAAATATATACAGAGGGTGTGTGTGTGTGTGATACAGAAATAAGACTGTGAGCTCCTTTGTGGGTCGTTCTATACAGTTATGCATCCTGTATTGGACATTATAATGTTATTACAGCTTCAGCAAAAAAAGGAGAAAAGCTAGAAAAATAATTGTAACATGTCAAGGCCTTGTTCACATGTCAGTTATTTGATCAGTTATTTCCATCAGTTATTGTGAGCCAAAACCAGTAATGAAGCCTCCACAGAGATAAGGTGTAATGGAAAGATCTGCACCTGTTCTGTGTTTTTGACCGGCACCTGGTTTTGGCTCACAATAACTGATGGAAATAACTTATTATAACTTATATAATAAATCAGATAACTGACGTGTGAACAAAGTTATAAAAGGCAAGTTATTAAAGAGCCCCTGTCAGCCCTTCCTGATAGGGTCCATCCTGTTGATTAAAATGATGCCTGTCCGATGAAAATCAGTTGCAGTATTGCCTAGAAAAAAAAAAGATTTGTATTCTTTATGCAAATGAGGGCTATAGGACTGGAAAGGGGAGGGACTGAGGTGCACTGAGTGGCTAGACCCCACCTCTCTGTGTACTGAAGCTTTCACTTGTATGAAAAATGAAAGTCTGTTTGTTTTTTTTGTTTGTTTGTTTTTTATCCATGAACGTCACAACCAATTCTCACAAGAAAGTCATCATTTTGATCATCAGCATCAACCCCAATAGGCAGTATTCCTGTTTTAACAAGACTGATCCTGCTGACAGGTGTCCTTCAAATATCTTTTGCAGTTTTCAAGATCTCTGCTTGCTGTCATTCACCAAATGCTTGCTTGTTACAAGAAACATCTGTACTGTAATGAACCGTGCCCATGTGAGATGATTTCTAGCCACTCAAATTAAGCAGTGAAGGTTTCTACTGAATTTCAGCAAGCAGAGATCTTGAAAACTGTGAGGGATTGATGTAGAATGCACATTGAAACATTGCATAACTTTATATATAACTTTTATTTGGTACAATTGATACATGTGATCATAGAATAAAAAGTACTGGAATATAAACATAAATTCTGGAATTCTCCCGGGATGGCGGGTGGGGGTTCTGAGCTGTAAATTGTCCTCCCTTGGACACTCCTCTGTATTTGTCTTTATAAACTTGACAGGAAAACTTGCTCAAAATATGTTCCCATATCCAAGTCTCCAGCAGAAACTCTCTGCCATCCCTGACAGGATCCTGCACTTTCAAAGACAACGACTCCTTCAAGTCTAGCAGAAGAATAAATAATTGAAGCAACGAGGTGGTGCCGCTTTTAGAAACTCTTCTAACGTATCTTATGGGAGACAAGGAGCTGATGATTGAAGGGGGAAAGAAGAAAAAGTGGCTGCAGACCACAACTCTGCACTTTCACAACTTTGCCCTTTGAAAGGTGGATATTTTTTTTTCTTATTTTTTTTTGGAGGGTGAAAGGTTTTCATAATGTCAGCAGTGAAAGTTGAATTGGATAATCTTTCCTCGGAAGAAACTGAGTGTGCCAATGACTTCAAATCCAATTTTATTGTGACAATCACCAGTGAAGCAGATGTCGATTACTCTGAACCTGAATGTATGGCTTCAAGTAGTAACACCTCTGGTAAGATTTTACTTTGTATTCTCTGGCAAATGGGAAAATTCTGTCATAATTTAATAATTCACACCAATAACTCATTTTATATATATATATACAGAGAGAGAGAGAGAGAGAGAGAAAGAACACCTGGAAAACTGAGTGCGACTGCGCTCAGATTGACAAAGTATTACAACAAGTGGTGCTTGGTCAATGATCACACAACCAAGATGGTGCACCCTTTATTTGGGGTTTTGTAGCAGGGTATATGTGGAGGCAGGGCCACATTATTACTAGGTGACATCTCCGCTTACTGCGTTACAGACTGCTACTCCTGCATGGTACTGATCATACAGATGATGGATCTCCTCCTGTGGTCTTTCCAAGCTCCTCAAACTTGGACCTATAGTTCAGCCAAGTTGGCTGTTGGCTGCTGTGCGTTGAAGATCCATCACCACATCCAGTCCCAGACATTCTTGAAAGAGGAGAGATCTGGAGATGAAGCTGGCCAGGGGAGCTGTTATGTTGTGTAGCGTGGGCAGTGATCTTGTTGAAACATCATGTCTCCTGAGTGAAAAAAGACAGTAGTACTGGTTCCAAAATGTCCTGGATGCACCAAAGGCTGGTCAATGTTGGTCAATGTTCACAGATGGGAATGGCCATGGTAGTTAAAGGCACTCCACGTCATGACACCCAGTGTTGGTCCTGTGTGTCTCTGCACTCTCCAGCCCTCCCGCGAGCTCAGATGCAGCCATCATTAGTACCAAAGCAGAAACTACTTGCCACTGATTGTTTGCCATTGATGGCCCCATCAGAGTTCATTATGTAAATTCTTGTAAATTCTTTTTTACTTAGTATTTATTTTCCAAGGGTACGACCACAAGAGGAGGATTTTCCTCAACAGAATTTCTATTGTGAATTACACCGCAGCTCCGCAGCAGAGATTTAGTTTTTGATGCGGATTTCAACCTATCCATAGCAAAAGGTGAAATCAACAATGGATATCCTCCGCATAAATCAACACGCTGTGGATCCAAAACCTACAGCGTTTACACTATATGTGAAGATATTCATAGGGGGTAATGTATCAAGTGGGCTGCACCAGACTTTTTGAGTGATTTTGGCTGTTTTGTCAGTGGGGTTGGCGTTTGTGTCAAATTTATGATTCATTTTTACCATTTTTAGGACGGTTGACAAACCAGGACGTGCCTGACAAACTGGACGGGATGGCCAGATGTTTTGTGAGTGGGGCTCCAGTGTTAGCCAGATTTAACTTTTTTTTTAACTTTTTTTTTTTACATTGCAAGTTAGGGTGAGTTCACATCAGCGTTATGGTTTCCGTTTGTGTTTTCCATTATAACATGGTTATAATGGAAAATAACGGAATCCATAAGACGGAAGTCGAAACGGAAGCCTTTAGAGGCATTCCGTTTTGATCTGTCATAATAAAAGTCTATGAGAATCATAACTGATCCGTCTGGTTCCCGTTATGCAAGACGGAAAAAGCGTTTTTGAGAAAACAAAGCCAACAAATAGTGGTGTAAAGTTAGATTAGACAGCCTAAACATGTGCCAGATGTATCATCCAGGATCAGCCGCTGTAATAAATCTGCCACTTTCTTTTGGGCAGTTTTAGTAAATCTGCCCCAGTACAGCACACACTGATATATACAATTATTACGCAAAGATCTATTTCTTGGTAACATAATTTCCTTCTTTTGTCAGACAAGAAATCCCATTTCTATACTCTGTGAAGATTTAATTTGCACTTTGTATTGTTCCAAGCTTCCCTGTGGGCACGGTGATGATATATTGCCCGACACAGCGCTCTGTGTTTTCTTGCGTCTCACATTGGGGATGTAGCATGTAATGGAAATTAGTTGTGTGGGACTTGCTCTTACTTCTCCAGGTCAATAATACTACAACCAGACACATCCCGAAATGCAAATATTACTATGCCTGCTATCTGAGCAACTAGATTTCCCAGAGGAAAATTCCAATTTACACTCAGTAGAAACCTGAAAGGACAGCAGGAATAAAATAAACTTTCTGAACACATTAGTCTTCTACCAAATTACATTGATGGTTGAGGGAGAATAAAACATTTGTTCTTATACTGTTCAACGAAGTGCAATTGTAAATGGATATTTTTTCATCTTATACATATAGTATACAGTATTGGGTGCATATATATTGTGATGATGTGTAAACTATAGTGCTGGAAGGTGTATATATCCCACCCAGATGCCTCATCTAAGTGAGATAACTGAAATCCAGAAAGCTGCAGTGGTTTCAGCAAAGTATAGTCTACTGAGACTGGTTTGCCTGTTGTTCTAGGCTGGATTTTATTTGGACTGATGGATAGGTTTGGTAGTGGGATCTGTCAGTTCACACCCTTCCAGTACACGTTTTGTCTTTAACCTGAGGTGATCACAGGTGATGCCTGATGTTGTAATCACGGAGGGATAAAAAAAACCTCTGTGTATGACTGTGAGAGGGAGAGAGAGGCCCCAGGGAACAGCCCATGTGGTCCTAGAAATGAGGGCTAGGGGCCACAAGGCTGAGGAAGCCTGTGGGAGAATTTGGACTTGGAAGGAAGCCTGCAGAGGCTCTGTGTGGTCTCAGTCAGGAGGACTGAGGGGCCACAAGGTTGAGGAAGCCTGAAGTTTGAGGGGGCCCAGCAACGCCTACGGAAAGAGGGTTGCACGCTCAGAGTCAGGAGGACTTGTGGACCATCCCCCTTCCCCCCCTCCCCCCCAAAGGTGCTGGTGAGGTCACAGCCAGGAGTTCTGCTGAACCTTATGGCCGAGGAAGCCAGATTGAGTTATGGTGAAGTAGAGACAACCTATGTATTAGGTAGTGATTAAACGAGCAGGTGTTTATTTTGATGTTTATGTGTGTGTTGGTGCTAGAGAGCCAAAATAAAGCATCATTTGGACTTGAACTCCATTGTCAGAGGAGAAGTCTGGGACTGAGACCCCCTGAGAGAGAGACTGATCACTTACATATATATTTCAAGTTCAACACTATACAGCATATGATAAAGAACTGGAAGGGGTGTATATCTCACCCATAATGCCGAAATGGGTGAGGTAAAAAGAATCCAGGAAAGCTAGGTTGTTTCAGCAAAGTGCATATTGCTGAGGCACATTTCTTTAAAGCTTTTTATGGATCTTGATTTTTATGGTATGGTGAGTAGGTTGGTAGAATGACTTGCCATTCCCCCCAACTCCAGGACAATATTTTCCCCTAGTATGAGATAAACTCAGATGCAACTGCTGGGCTCATTACTGTGGGGATAAATGTAAGCCTCAAAAGCTCATTCCTGGCCAGAGATTGGAGACTGCATGACCTATGGTGGCTGCGCAAAGTCTAATCCCTCTTTTATCTGAAGTACCTAGGTGAGCTTACCTTCTGTTTAGTTAACGTGTTTATGTATTATTTTTGTGCCATGAATTTGCTCAAGTGAATATCAAATTTGGATGTCCTGTGGTGTTTATGAAGAAAATGGAACCATATTTGGACTTTTAACAATTGATGCCTGTGTTTTGTGTCCAGTGGCATAACTAGAAATGACTGGGCCCCATAACAAATTTTTAGAACAGCTCCCCCTCCCCCAGCAACGTTTTTGCAACCCCCTCCTCCTATGCAACCCCCACTCATGTGGCTAGTCAAGATCGTTCTCTCAGACAAGGCCCGGCAGCCGCTCCGTCCTTTTTCTACAGTGTCACTGTATATAGTGTCATTTTATAATACTTACAATGCAACGGCACACTGCCAACCAGATAAAGCACAAAATGCCATAGTAATATGAGGTATTCTGAAGCTAATGCTATGCTTGTTTAGTAAATTAGAGACTCTTGGCAAATATATTTTGTACAAAATTATCTGAGCCTGTCCACCAAATCATTAAGGTGATCTCTGTAGAACGGGAACCTAACACTATTTCCTACCTGTTATGTGCCAACCTTGGCTTCCGTATAATCAGGGGGTGTTGGTTCCACATGCATGCTGGATCCACTCTGCCTTTTGCCATTTCTGGTGCTTCAAAGGCCTCCACTAATTCAGGGATGCAGGTACCAACATGCATACCGAGTCCACTCGGCTTTATAGTTACACTAATTAAAATCAACCTATGGGGCAGACGGGGCTAGTCAGGAGTGCATGACCAAATGGAGTAGCCAAACTCCAGTACAAACTTACAAAGAAAAAAAGGGGAATTTCAGTCAGCACATCCCAGTGCGCAGGTGCACGTTGCCATGGCTAAATGCACAAGGAAAGGAAAATACATACAATGCAACGGCACACTTTTATGAAGAAAATGGAACCATATTTGGACTTTTAACAATTAATGCCTGTGTTTTGTGTCCAGTGGCATAACTAAAAATGACTGGGCCCTATAACAAATTTGTAGAACAGCTCCCCCTCCCCCAGCAACTTCTTTGCAACCCCCTCCTCCTGTGCAACCCCCACCCTTGTGGCCAGTCAAGATCGTTCTCTCAGACAAGGCCCGGCAGTCGCTCCGTCCTTTTCCTACAGTGTCACTGTATATAGTGTCACTTTATAATACTGTTGGTGGGCATCCTGACAATAAAATCTATTAGTCCTTCTCCTGGGTGTGCCTCTTCTGGGTTTGGGCCCCAAAGCAGAGGCTTTCCCTGCTTCCCCTATAGCTACACCCCCACTATATATACAATGATCTCTCGAGATACAATGGCCTCAGGATACAATATTTTCAACTTAAAATGGTCTTTCATGGGCCATTGTAACTCGAAAACCAGACTCAACATTCAGATCCAACCATTCAATTTTCCTGGTAAAAGACCAGGATTTACTGTCTAGTAGCTCCTCTGCATCCTACATTTCCTGTACTGACCTCTGTCTGTATCAGAATGAGCTGCTCTTTTATATGTCAGATGAGGGTAGCTCCATTTTAGTTTTCTGGTATATGTGTGCACTGTAGAGGGCCCTGAAGAAGTTCCTGTCCCCATCATAGAAAGTGACCTACAGCTTCCAGCATCTATTACTGGCTGTCATATGTAAGGACTCAGGGGGTCATTGACAAATAGATATTTGCTACTTTTTGGTGTATATCTGTCACAGATTGCAGCACAAAGGTTATTTGCACCACAATCTATGACTTTTTCTCTTTTTCCATTGCTCACGTCAGGTCTAAAAAAGGAGACATGCCATGGGCAGGGAAAAGGGCAGGCCAGCCCTAGAATCACTTCACTCATTGCTAGTTGGCAACCCAATCAGTTTATTCATCTATTAGTCAGACCTTCAGTGAAACATTAAAATAATGAACAGAGACTTGATAGAAATAGAAAACACATTGATTGTAGATTTTTGATGGTTTCCTGGTAGTAACAAATTATTTTTACACTGCATAGACCAAGAGTTCATGCACCCAACTGTTTTGGGATGTTATTGTGGGGATGTTTCCATACTTTATGTCCATCTGTTACTATGTGCTTTATCTTGGACAGTTGCCAGTTGGAATTTTTCTTTTTTTCTGGACACGTCATCCAAAAATCATGGATAGACAACATTTTTATAGACAAATTGAAAATCCATAATGAATAATAAACATAAAGAAATACAGGTCTACAGTTACAGTTGAATATACTGGTAAGAACTCATTAACAGTATTAACTGGAAATCCTGAAATAATAATAACCCACAAAAATAACCTGCCCATATACCATCAGCCTAAAAAAAAAATCACAGACACATCTATTTTTTTCATGGACATTTTTTTATGGACTATCCAGGAATTTCTGGATGGTTGGCAGCACTGCCTTGGACCTACCATATGGACCCAACCATCAATAAGAAAAAATGGGTTACTTGTGAATTAACCAATAATAAATAGACCCTTGGGGCAAGTGACTGCTTTCAAAGTCAGACATCTGGATAGGGGATGGGCCTTTATGGTCCATTACTATGTCAGAGTTTGAACTAATCAGAGGATTTTGAAGTACTCTAGTGGGCCTGTCCTGTTCTGATTTCCATATGTCAATTCAGACTTTTTTGTATGCATTCAATGAGTTGTCATAAAAAAAGAGTTCAAATGGATGCCATATGGATGCCAATTTGCCACCCCTCTCATCACTTCCCAGTAGATATCGATGGAAACTTAAGAGCCTAAACATGATGGATCTCCCATGGAAAATCATGAAGGTCAAAGGATACCATGCAAGACATCATGTAGAGTACGAATTATCACCCATTTTTTGTGGAGTTATTATCTTGAAGCTTAAAATAAAGTTAAAATAAGTAAAAAACACAAAAAGGCAATGACAGTCAATTATAGAAGTGGCACATTTTAATCAGTTTGTGAGACTAAATGGAGAATTTGGTGGAATGAATTGCATCTTTCAGATGAAAGCAGTACTGTTTCTAAGGTTTTGGAACTGAAAGAACAAATTTATATTAATAAGAAAAAAATCCTTTCCTATGTCGGAACACATCCTGACTTTTGTGATATCATCTCAGTAGTATAGTCTATAATATGACAGACATATCTTTCACCCCTTAGGGCAAGCTGAACCTGGCCTATTGTCTTGAATACCAAATAACACATATTGCCGGAATGAAGCACTTTATATTTTTTGATCTATTCTTTTATCGCTGTCCTTTACTTCTAAACAATCATTCCCACCTAATACTTTTACATCCGCAGGATAGCAATAGATTTTCTCATCCGTGGACTTTTAAGGTCATCGGATCGAAAAGTCTCTGTTCCATCAGGTTTTATGTATTGCTGTCTAGAATTGTCAATGAGTCATGGAACTTTGATATCTATAATATAACGACTTTGCAATTAGAATGGTCAATGCTTAGCCTTTAATATGGTATTTATGTCAAATAGATTGGGAAAAGAGAAGTACAATAGCAGATTCATTGGCAGGGGTACACCTAGCCTTTATGTTGCCCGAGGCAAAGATTGAAATGGCACCTCCCCCCCCCCCATTATCAAATGCGAAATTCTCAATCCAACACCTCCCTCCAACATTACTGTTAAAGACATACGTGGATGTACATTCAGCACTATGACATACAGAACAATACAGCACAAAATACTGATTATATCCAGTGATATGTACCCTGATGTAGACATTTTCTTTCCTCATCTTCTCCATTCAGACATCAGACCGCCTTGATGTGCCTTGTCTTCACACAGATGTCTTAGATTCCTCACTTCTCCATAATTCTAGACCTCCTGGTGACGAACCTTGTTATCCTGTTTTTATCCCCTATGGTGTACATAGAGAAGTAAGGGCCCCATAGCAAGGATCAAACCAGGCCCCCCACACAGGACAGAGGGGTTTCTGCCTAAACCCCTTTCAATGACCCTTGGGCCATTTTCCACTGCCTTATTTGCTAAAAGTTGTTCCTTTAGAGGGTAAAGTCCTGACCAGTTTTTACCTCCAGTAGAAGAGGAGATACTTCCAAATAAGACTGGGCGCCCTCTTGTTCTGGGCCCCATAGGAGGCACATGGTCTGCCTCTATAGTAGTTATGCCCCTGGTTATCCCCAATACTGTGCTCTCAAATACCAATAATGTTTTCCAAGAGTGCCCTCATTAGTAGGAGTGTCCTCCATATTGTGCTCAGTACCCGCTGCATTAATAAGTATTAATAATGCCCCCATAGGACCTCTAATAGTAGTAAAACCTTCTATAGTGACCCCCAGCAGTAACAAGACCCCTATACAAGGCATTCCATAGAAGTAGTAAGGCCCACTATAGTGTCCCCAGTAGTTATTATGCTCCCTATAGTTGCCCTAGTACTGTATTTATAATGCCTGTACTGTAGTATTTCCAAATATTTATAGTGTCCAACATACTAGCCCCAGTATTTATAAAGCCCAGTTGCAATGCCCTCTGTAGTTAAAATGACCACTGAAGTGCCTTCTGTAGTGATTACATGTATAATGCCCCCTGTAGTTCTCTGACCTGTATTAAAGTGCCCCTTGTAGTATATATAATGTTTTCCCCTGTAGGGAAAGGAGAGGGAGGGTCTGGAAGAAGAAGCAGGAGAAACAGAGGTGCATAGAGTGGTTTCAATAGACCTACCTGCTAATTTGCCTATGGATTAAAATTCTCCAGAATGCAGCAGATTGCTAAGTGAAAGCTATCATTACGCTCATCTAAGCTAGCCCTACAAGGCACCGTGCCTGGTTTAATACTCAATTTCCTGGTGACAGATTCCCTTTAATTATATTAGTTGATGACTTGGTTAATAGACTGGAATCCTATATAAATTGACTATCTTTAATAAGGAGGTTGAACCTGCATGTCTTTAGCTCCAGGGTCTCACAGACTATGTTTCTTTATGGGGATTGCTACCCTGCTAATGGCTTCTTCCATATTCACTGATTTCCATTGAGTTGTTCAGCCTCCATTTGATAGTCGCTCGAGGGCTCTGTAATGCAGAAGATGGAATATTTATCAACATGCATATACCAAAGAAATTACTTCTGCTGCATCCCCTCAATTGATAAGGCAGAGTGAATACAATATAATGAGCATCTGTATACATGCCACTAGTCATTATGTCTTCATGTACTGTACACAGAACACGAGTGGGAGAATGAAGGATAATTAAGTATGCCATTGCATTATAAAGGCGGGGGTTGAGTGGCACGCACACCTATGTAGAAGCTGATTAAAAGACAGCAGTAACAATAGAGCTGTCTCGTATTCTACTTAGAGATCTTCAGAGGTGTCATTGTGTATACCTGATGTATGAGCTTTAATGGAGGATGAAGTTTCTTTTCACGGATACATCCAAGGAGATTCCTGCTGTGCCATACAAACTTCTCACGATTTTGTTTTTGTTTTTTTTTTTGAGAAGCCAATTACATGATTGGGGCAAACACAAAACCGTTGTCATACTTGTCAAACACTCATTAGGGACTTTAAAGTGGTTAGATGACATTTTCCCAACTTTTTCCCTAAATGTGGAGTATTTGCAATTCTAGTAAAATGCCTTTAATTTATAACCAGAGAACTCTGATATAGGATTATTAGATATTCTGGATTATTCATTATTCGTATATTCTGGATTATTCCAGTCATAAATAAGTATGTAAATCTCAGGTCAAATTGACCACATAGGAATGGCCATAAGAACAAAACCTGTAAAACATTTTTTTTTCCAATTCCACCCCATTTGGAATTTTTTCCAGCTTTTCACTACATCATATTCAGTATTAAATTATGACTAGAGCTGTGACTAGTCATTACGACTAGAATTCGATTCAGCTGCTTCTCCGAATTTTAGGAAAAAATTTGCTTAGTGGCGACTTACTTCGTCACAAAGTGCATTTCTTTGTAAATAGCAGGTACAATGATAGGGAACGGCGATTTTGCCTCCCCCCGTCATTGAATCACTCAGATCCTGTGTTAATCGCTGATCATGGTATCTGAGATCAATGTTAAAGCATTTTACTGTTTGAAAATTAAAAAAAAAAAATTAAATCATACTTACCTCATCCATTTGGTCGTGAAGAGGCCACCTCGGCCATCTTGCTTGAAGATCCAGTGCGAAACCTTGTGCGGCGGGTGATGACGTCATCACATCCGCCGGCGTAGTGACGTCATATGTCACCACGTACGAGATTTCACGAAGGATCTTCAAGCAAGATGGCTGCGATGGCCTCTTCATACTCAAATGGATGAGGTAAGTATGATTCGTTTTATTTTTGTCGCCATTTCAAGGAAAATCAATTCGTTACCACAAAGCATGAGGAAATTCAGCTTTGGGGCGAATCCAAATTTTCCTGAAATTCAGATTGAAGTCCACTTCATGAATTTCGATTCGTTTAACCTTAATGATGGCATTAGAAAGTACAACTTGTCCCACAAAAAACAAGTCTCATATAGCTATGTGAATTGAAAAATAAAAAGTTATGGCTCCGAAAAGACGCGGTTGGAAAAATTAAAACACGAAAACGAAAATCTGTCTGCTTGTAATCAATACTAGGGAAAGCTTACTGCATACTGTTCTATTCTTAAAGGGTCAGTGAGTTTTCAAAAACTTTTGATAAGTCATAAAGACATGTTTGATCAGTGGCGCTCTGGTGCTGAGACCCAACTGTTCGTTAGAATGATAGAGAAGCGCTCACATAGCACACTCTCTCTTCTCGTTGCAGGAGACAGACTCAATAGCAGTCTATGGGTCCATCTCGATTCCATCTCTTGCAGCGCTGTGAGTGCTTCTCTCTCCCTGTTTTTGTGATCGGTGGGGTCTCAGCACTTAGCCCCTCACTGATCAAAGTCTCAGTGACTCTTTAATGTGAATTTATAAACAGTATGCATTAAAGGGTATCTATCATTTAAAGAAAAAAAACACTTGACAAGTCATAAAGACATTCAGAACTTGTGGTCAGTGGACTGATGAGACCTACCTGATCCCTAAATTTGTGCCTCTTCATATTTTGGGTTGTCTCTGCTCACCTTTCCTCAGAGAGAGTAGCAAGTGGTGTACAGACTCACAAACTTTAAGTGTTACCTGCCATCTCCGAGGTTAGCCAGGCTTATCAGATACTAAGGGACACAATGTTCAGCTCAGCAATTCCATCCATTCATTTTGCAACTGGTGAAGGTCTCAGCAGCCTAGCCCTACTGATCGCAACGTCTGACATGTTAACATTTTAATAAAAGGCTATGTAACTTTTAAGTGCTGAAATTCTTGTGTCCATTTCTCAATGGCAGCAGTAGGCTGCTCAAATTTTAGTAATTTAGTGCCGTCTGTGCAAGGTATTTGGAGCTGTATCAGAAAAATCAAGGAGTGACAATTATAAAGATTTATTAAGAAATCAATCAGAATGAAATGTTGGACCTATTTAGATGAAAGATGATGTTCACGGGTGATCATTAAGTCAGTCTGTGTAAACATTCATATTATGCAACTTTATTCTCCTGAAATTGATGGGCATATAATCAATAACAGTACTGGCCTAAAGTCAACAATAGACTATTGGATTGGTATCCCATGAGAACAACAACAGAGTGGTGGACAGTCTACTCTGCAGGTACTTCTACATGACAGACAGCATTGTATACTAAAGGTACTGCTGTAATTCTAGCACTGTTTAATGGGTACAGCTACTCTAGGTGTTAGAGACTATTTTACTAACACTATATAGTTGGCATTACAGGTTCTATATCAATATGTGGCAGTCACTACAGTATGGATGCTTGTATGTGGTCGGCACTATTAACTGGCTTAGTAATTTAACTCTAAATACTTTTCAATGGACCAGTAACATCTATTGCTGACCTTTCTCGGTTTGGTTGGCCTGTGCTTCTCCATACATACATGATGTCAGGACCAGCAGTACTGTGGGTCCCCTTGCCTGCATTGCTGGTCCATCCACTTCTGTTATTTGATATATGTGCAGGGGAGCCGGTCCTGGTTTTCCACCTGACTCCTCTGCCTTGCTGTTTTATGTTTTGTGTGTCATCTAGCAGGTGCTGGGCTCTGCCTCTCTCCCTGTGTTCTATTTGTTGCCTGGGGTGGCTGTCAGTCTCCCTGCACCTATCTGGTATTAGGGCGGGAGCTCTGGCAGCATTTAAGTCTGTCATTCCACCCTTTGGTTGCCAGTGTTTGGTTCTTCCTGCACCAGCGAACTTCTGCATTATTGCCTGCTGTTATATCCTGCTGTGTTCTGACCTCACCTTCGTCTCATCCTTCCGTGCTTCGTGACCTCCTGTTATTGACCCCTGCTTTGTTCCAGGACTACGTTTTGATAGATATCCTCTGTACCGCACACCTCCTGGTTGACCTCGGCTAAGTATTACCTCCGCTTGCTTTGCTCTGGCCGAACGTATCTTCCCGGTATACTCGGACTATTGATTCCTTGTTCTCTGTCATAGTTTTTCTTAGGCCCCTCCTCCCTATTCAGGTTAGGGACCGCCGTCTGGTTGTCCGCTAGGGCCTAGCCTAGTTGAGGCAAGTAGGCAGGGACAGGGGATTTGGGGTGAGATAGGGGTTGCCCAATCCCCTGCCTGACAGAAACACTGGCCGACAAAAAGTCTGAGTCCCTTATACGTCCTGCCACATTTATGCTCCCCATGGAGGCCATGTCCGCTGTGGTCACTCAGGTCCAAGCCTTGACCAAGATGGTCCAGGATCTATCTACCCGCTTACAAGCCCAAGAAACCGCACAGGTTACTGCTCCGGTTTTTCCTCCCACCACCCAGCTGGCGACCCCAGAACCCAAGACTGCACTACCTGACGTGTTCTCTGGGGACCGTAAAAAGTTTTTTGCTTTTAAGGAGGGCTGTAAACTGTATTTTACTCTGCGCCCCCGTTCCTCTGGCACTGAGGAACAACGGGTGGGGATAGTTATGTCACTACTCCGGGGTGATCCCCAGAACTGGGCTTTTTCTTTGCCTTCTGACTCCCCTCTTCGTTTTTCCCTCAACGCTTTTTTTTCTGCCCTTGGTCAAATCTATGATGAGCCTGACCGCCCTGCCTACGCTGTCTCACAGCTGCTCAACCTCCGTCAGGGCAGACAAATGGCGGAAGACTATTCTGCCAATTTCAGACAATATGCCACAGAGTCTGGTTGGAATGACCAGGCTCTGAAAGATTTGTTTATGACTGGTTTGTCTGATAATATTAAAGATCTTCTTTTAGCCCACCCTGAACCGAGGTCTTTGGATGAGGCCATGAATCTAGCCATCCGAGCAGATCGTCGGCTGAGGTCACGACGTCCACCCCGGGTGCCAGGTGTTCGTCCATCCGTTTCCAGCCAACCTGCAGTTTCCTCTGGCTCCGAACCAATGGAACTCGGTACCTTGACCCCTGAACAGAGGAGAGAACACCGGTTAAGACATCATCTCTGCTTCTATTGTGGAAGTCCTGAACATCTACTCCACGCCTGCCCCAAGAAGCCTCAGCAGGAAAACTTCCGCTCCTAGGCAGTTTTCGGGAGGATTGTCTAGGAGCTCAGGTACTCCCTGTTGTATCTAAAATGTTCCTGCCCTGTACCATTGAATTTAAGTCGACCTCTTGTACTGGGAAGGCCTTCTTGGATTCTGGTGCTGCGGCTAATTTTGTGGATTTTGGTTTCATTTCTCAGATATTACCTACTTTAGTTCCTTTGTCTCCCCCCATTCAAGTCTCGGGGGTAGACTCAACCCCTCTTGCCGCAGGTTTAGTCCGTTTTTCCACCCCTGTTGTCAAATTGATTGTGGGTGCTATGCATGAGGAAAAATGCACCTTTTTGGTTATGAAGAATTTATCCGTAAATGTGATTCTTGGTTTACCATGGTTGCGTGAACACAACCCAGTAGTGGATTGGTGTTCTCTTGAGTTGGTTAAATGGGGGTCACAATGTGGTAGTCATTTGACCCGCCTTTCTCTGAACTCCTCTTTTGTCTCAGGTTCTGATCTCCCTATGTTCATTTCCGATTTTGCTGACGTGTTTTCTAAATCTCAGTCGCAGGCCCTACCGCCACACCGGGAGTATGACTGTAAAATTGATCTGCTCCCAGGTGTGAAACTACCCAAGGGTCGTATCTACAACCTGTCCATGCCGGAGAGGGAGTCTCTCAAGGCTTATATTGATGAAAGTCTGGCTATAGGACATATTCGACCCTCTGAGTCCCCCACAGGAGCTGGGTTTTTCTTTGTTGAAAAGAAGGATGGGGGACTCAGGCCATGTATTGATTATAGGGAGCTGAATAAAATTACTGTCAGGAATTCTTTTGCTCTTCCACTCATCCCGGACCTTCTCAATCAGGTCACTGGGGCTAAATGGTTCTCCAAGCTCGATCTCAGGGGAGCCTACAATCTGGTCAGGATTCGTGAAGGTGATGAGTGGAAGACGGCATTTAACACTCCGTTAGGTCACTTTGAGTATCTGGTAATGCCGTTTGGTTTATGCAATGAACCCGCTGTGTTTCAGGGTTTCATGAATACCATTTTCCATGATTTGATTGGTACCTACATAGTGGTTTATCTTGATGACATCCTGGTATTCTCCCCTGACTTAGATTCTCATCTTGAGCATGTACGTCAGGTTTTATCTCGTTTACGTACCCATCACTTGTTTGCAAAATTAGAGAAATGTATTTTTTGTGTCCAGAAAATATCATTTTTAGGCTATGTTATTACACCCACAGAGGTACAGATGGATCCGGGTAAGGTTCAGGCGATAACGGATTGGGTGCGACCCACTAACTTAAAAGCCTTACAGCGCTTTTTAGGTTTCGCTAATTATTACAGAAACTTCATTCAAAACTTTTCTGTTATCGCCAAACCTCTCACAGATCTTACCCGGAAAGGGGCAGACGTCAGTAATTGGTCCCCTGCTGCCGTTTCTGCTTTTGAGTCTCTGAAAGCTGCTTTTACTGCTGCCCCTGTTCTGATACAACCAGACTTATCTAAACCATTTATTGTTGAAGTTGATGCGTCCGAGGTCGGGGTTGGTGCAGTTCTATCTCAAGGACCACCAACACTCACCAATCTCCGACCTTGTGCTTATTTTTCTAGAAAATTCTCCTCCTCTGAACGCAATTATGATATTGGTAATCGTGAGTTGCTAGCCATCAAGTGGGCATTCGAGGTTTGGAGACACTTTTTGGAGGGGGCTTTGCATCAGGTGACTGTTATCACAGACCACAAGAATCTGGTTTACCTAGACAATGCCAAGCGTTTAAATTCTCGTCAGGCCAGATGGGCATTGTTTTTTGCTCGATTTGATTTTGTGGTCACTTTTCGCCCTGGGTCGAAGAATATAAAGGCTGATGCTCTCTCCAGAAGTTTTGGGACCCCTGAGTATCTTGTTGCTGAACCAGGCAACATCCTACCGCCTGGCATTGTCATAGCTGCCGTCTCCTCTCACCTTTCGACCCAAATTATCTCTAAGCAAGGGTCAGCCCCAAAAGACCTTCCGGAAGGCAAGTTATTCGTTCCCTTGGAACTTCGCCTGAAAGTGTTAGAGGAGACTCATGCTTCTGTGTTGTCTGGGCATCCTGGGATTAAGAATACTCTTGATCTTTTGAAACGGGATTATTGGTGGCCTCGAATGGCACAAGATGTTGGGTTGTTTGTTCATGCCTGCCAAGTTTGTGCCAGGGGAAAGAGCCCAAGGCAACGTCCTGAGGGTCCTCTTCTTCCCCTGTCAATTCCGTCTAAGCCATGGTCACACATTGCCATGGACTTCATAACCGATCTACCACCCTCTCAGGGGAATACTGTCATTTGGGTGGTGGTAGACCGGTTCTCCAAAATGGCTCATTTTGTGCCCCTCAAAAAGCTTCCCTCGGCGGAAGAACTGTCTGTTGTATTTATGTCACACATTGTTCGTTTACATGGTCTTCCTGTGGACATAGTGTCAGATAGGGGTGTACAGTTTGTCGCAAGATTTTGGCGAAATTTTTGTAAAAAATTAGAAGTCAATTTGTCATTTTCCTCTGCCTTCCATCCACAATCTAACGGTCAAACAGAACGAATGAACCAGGAACTCATACAGTATCTCCGTTTGTTTGTTTCTGATTCTCAGCATCTATGGTCTAATTTTATTTCTTTTGCAGAATTTGCTGTTAATAACCGCACTAATTCTTCCACTCAAACTTCACCTTTCTTTTGTAACTATGGTTTTCATCCCAGGTTTTCTTTTTCTCCTCCTACCATTTCTGACACTCCTCATGCAGACACATCCATTAACAAACTGTGCACAGTTTGGACCCGAGTTCAGCAGAACCTTCGGGATTCCCAAACCAGACTCCTTCATAACACAAACAAAAAACGTTTTATCTCTGCGCCATTCTCTGTTGGTGATAAAGTTTTATTGTCTACGAAAAATCTTAAGTTAAAGGTTCCTTCTCTGAAACTGGCTCCCCGGTATGTTGGTCCGTTTTTGATTACCCGTGTTATCAATCCAGTTTCCTACAAGTTGTCGCTTCCGCAGAGTTGGAAGGTTCATGATACCTTTCATAAAAGTCTGTTGAAAGGGTATGTTACTCCAGTGCTACCCCTCCCTGATCCTCCTTCTCCTACCTTGGTACAGGGTGAGCTTGAGTATGAGGTGGAGAAGATTGTGAACTCTAGGTGGGTCAGGGGGTCCTTACAGTATTTGGTGCACTGGAGGGGTTTCGGTTTGGAGGATAGGTCGTGGGTTCCTGCTAAAGATGTTCATGCACCTCGCTTGGTTAAGTCTTTTCACCAAGCCTGTCCTCTGAAGCCGTCTCCTCACTTTAAGGGTCCGAAGGCCCCCCGTAAGAGGGGGGGTACTGTCAGGACCAGCAGTACTGTGGGTCCCCTTGCCTGCATTGCTGGTCCATCCACTTCTGTTATTTGATATATGTGCAGGGGAGCCGGTCCTGGTTTTCCACCTGACTCCTCTGCCTTGCTGTTTTATGTTTTGTGTGTCATCTAGCAGGTGCTGGGCTCTGCCTCTCTCCCTGTGTTCTATTTGTTGCCTGGGGTGGCTGTCAGTCTCCCTGCACCTATCTGGTATTAGGGCGGGAGCTCTGGCAGCATTTAAGTCTGTCATTCCACCCTTTGGTTGCCAGTGTTTGGTTCTTCCTGCACCAGCGAACTTCTGCATTATTGCCTGCTGTTATATCCTGCTGTGTTCTGACCTCACCTTCGTCTCATCCTTCCGTGCTTCGTGACCTCCTGTTATTGACCCCTGCTTTGTTCCAGGACTACGTTTTGATAGATATCCTCTGTACCGCACACCTCCTGGTTGACCTCGGCTAAGTATTACCTCCGCTTGCTTTGCTCTGGCCGAACGTATCTTCCCGGTATACTCGGACTATTGATTCCTTGTTCTCTGTCATAGTTTTTCTTAGGCCCCTCCTCCCTATTCAGGTTAGGGACCGCCGTCTGGTTGTCCGCTAGGGCCTAGCCTAGTTGAGGCAAGTAGGCAGGGACAGGGGATTTGGGGTGAGATAGGGGTTGCCCAATCCCCTGCCTGACACATGATGCACCATTCCTATTGTTGGAGTTCATGTACTCAACGGTTTACAGCTCCATTTTGTAAAGAGCCATAATAGGGCTGCCATAGAGGTCCTATTCATACAGATGTGTCTGACAGAAACTCTCTTAGGCTTCATATTAAGGAGGTATTCTCCCTTAGGGTACGAAAACACGGTCATGTTTTTGCATGCAATTTTGGAAGCCAAAACCAGGATTGAATTCAAAAAAAGAGGAAAAGTTTATCTGACATTTATGCTTCATCTGCTTTTATGATCCACTCCTGATTTTGTCTTCCAACACTGCATGCAGAAACTTATTCATGTGACTGTACCCTTAGAAGCATTGACCCTAGGGGAGGATATCACCCTACATAAAGTGTCTGACACAGCTTGTATTATGGCAGCTAGTAATGAGCGAAGTTCTATAAAAATTGATTTGGCTGCTTCACTGAATTTTATAAAAAAATTTGCTTTGTGACAAATTACTTGTAAATAACGGGTGCGGGAACCCCTCAGATGCTGCGTTCATTGCTGATTGCAGCATCTGAGAGCCATATTAAAGCATTTTACTATATGCAAATTAAAAACAAAAAAATAAATAAATCATACTTACCTCATCCATTTGATCCTGAAGACGCTGCTGCAGCCATCTTGCTTGAAGAGCCAACGGGAAATCTGACATAGCATATGATTATGTCATCATATATTACCACGTACAAGATTTTGCAGAGGGTCTTCAAGCAAGATGGCCATGACGCCCTCTTCACGTTCAAATGGATGAGGTATGATTTATTTTTATTTTACCTCCATTTCAGGGAAAATCGATTTATTGCCACGAAGCAGAAAATTAAAATTTTCCTGAAGTTCAGATCGAAGTTCAATTTGTGAATTTCGATTCACTCAACACTAATAGCGGTGCATGCAAGCTCGATGACTGTGTAGGACTCCTCCTATACTAAGGAGTCATGCAGGCTTTGTGCTCAAGGTACTACCATGTACATGAGCCTTTAGAACATGCAGCAAACAGATGTGCCCACCATTACCTTTGCTCTAATTTGGTTAAAGGCAGGCTCGGACTGGCCCACAAGGGAAAAGGGTAATCCCCCGGTGGGCCCCTGAGAAAGATGAGACCCCAGTCCACTAGCACAGCATCTCAAATAACCTATATCAATATAAAAAACTGGGTAGACTATCCAGTTTGTTGTTATAGATGCATTGGAAGGTTAAGATGGCCTCTAGGAATAGAGTCAGGCCAACCAGTATCTTCTCTTCCCTGGGACCCCCCTTTTGAAATTGTTGCAGGGACCCCCAGAATGAGTTTTATTGGTGATTACTTACCTGACAGATCCTGAGCACCATCTTGGTTCTCATGGCTGCACAGTTACAAAACATTGATAACGCATGACTGCTGCAGTCAACTAGCCTTAGCGATGCACTGAAGAGGTTAGTGATTGGCTGCCCTAATCATGTGTTGTCGTCATGATGTAACCACCACAGCAGGATAAATAGATGCCTGCCAGGAGAACAGGATTGGAGGAGCAAGATTTTGTGGTAAGTAATCATGTATTCTTTATTACAGGTTGATCGTCTAAGTTGTCCTGCTCTTTCCTTAAAACCGGAAAACCTGATGAAACAAATTCAATATAATATCATGATGTACTATATACCACATCTATAGTACCATAAAATGTAGACAATGTCAACCACTTTCATCATCTCAGTTCCATCATCTCCTTTATTAAGTCCATACAGTTGGCTAATAGAATAAGTTTATGCACTGAGAAACTGTAAAGAAGATCTAGCTGAACTGCAGTTCAGGATAGGTCATCAGTATCTAATGATCAGAGGTCCAACAACGAGGACCTCCATTGACCAGCTGTTTGAGGAGACCACTGCACTCTAGTAAGCCTCCTCACAGTTTACCAAGCACAGCGCCGTATATTGTATATCTGCAGTGCTTGGTATTGCAGCTCAGCCCCATTCACTTGAATGGGACTGAGTTGCGCCTAGGCTAAGTGACGTGACTATGTGACTGGTCGCTGGCCTAGGTTAAGCTGCAAGAAGACTGCAACACTCAGAGGAGCACTGCAGCTTTCTCAAAAAGCTGATTGGCAGTGGTTTCGAGTGTTGGACCCCCACTGATCAGACCTGAGGATAGGTCATCAGTATATAAAAGTTGGAAAACCCCTTTAATAATGTCTCAAAAGTCATAGACGAATAATATCCTACATACTATGACTGTATGCACTAACGTCATTCAGTGTAAGACAGAACTGCCCAAGGTCAGACGTGGGCACGTCTGGCCAAAAAACCGAGAACGACTGGTAAACAACCCTCGCCTTTCATCTTCTATCACAAACACCTTGTTTTATTTATTCATCTACAAGGACTGTTTGTTGAGTTTTCTTTTCTCAGATTTTCTAATTTTAATTTCTGTACGGCACCGAAAATCAAAACTTTGTTCTCTACCACCCAAGGGATTAATACTAGATCAGTCATGAAGGCTGTCCTTTTATGCCATGGACTTTTAAGAATGACACAAATACTACAGCAGAGTCTTGGATTATTTCAGGATTTACAATGTTTTCTTATAGCTGTGTATTTATGAGGGTGGAACTAGTTTGGAAGGAATATTATCATTTTTTTAGGTTATCACTACCGCTTGCATTGTCTTTATATTTGAAAATTGTGTATTAAGTAAATGCAAATACAGAGGCATACATAGAATAAAGAGGAGCCCCCAACATTTTAATGGGGTTCACCTTCAGACCTGGCACATACCATCACATGCATCCTATGTCAAGGAAGAAGAACCCACTATTTGTTTGACCACATGGCCACATCCTATCTTGTTCTTTCTAGGAGGAAAGGGTAGTCAGATCTTCAGGTTGGTTCTTATCCTTTGTTTGCTAACACCCACTGGGAACCAAGATGAAGTCAATCTGAGCTTCAGCAATCTTCTCTATTCGCCCCCAAAGCATATATCTGGTCTGCCCAATGGTACTGTGTGTGCCCTTACATACACAACATGCTTTAAGACATATGGGCACTGGGGAGGTTGACACCCTCCATTTTTTCTTAAAAATTTGACCAAAAATGACTAACTGACTAACTTCTTACTGCCAAACCCGAACCCTGTTCAAGTCAATGGCGACCCGAACTTCACTTAATTATTTTCCGTTAAAACATGGTAATAGCGGAAAATAATAGCATTCTTGCAAAAGAATATGGTTATTTCGTTGTAAAAAAAGAAACAATATAACTCACCTCATCCATTTGATCATGCTGCCACAGTGCCTTCTCTCTTCTTTCAGCAGGATCTGCTAAAAGACCTGAGATGATGTCAAGGCGCTCACCACGTGGTGAGCATGGTGACATCATCACAGGTCCTTTTGCAGGTCCTACTGAAAAAAGATAGAAGACATTGTGGCAGTGCAATGAAGTGGATGAGGTGAGTTTTTTTTTTTACCCCTAAAAGGCCATATTCTTTTGCAGTCTGTCTAAAGAAAGCTATTATTTTCAGCTATAACCATGTTATAATGGAAAATAATAAAATCACCTGAACACCGAACCTGAACCTGTACTTCAGTAAGAAAGAAGTCCGGGTTCGGGTCCGTGTACCTGAGCTCGCAAAGTTTGGTATGAACCCCAACTTTGCAGTTCGGGTTTGCTCATCTATGCTCTTTTCTCAAATCTCCAAAAATTTGGAATGATGTTCCAGCTTCTGACTACCATCCCTATCTGTTCCAGTTATCATTCGGTCAGTTCCTATTTCCTTGCTTTCTTGTTACCTGCTGCTCTCCTGGAGAAAACTGAGGACTGGGAGACACTGTTAATACTCAGGAAAGGGGATTTCTACAGATAATATCCAGTTCAACCAGACAATGGTAACAAGAATTAAACGTGCCATGAAAAAGATCTCAAATGATAAATACAATTTTCAAAACAAGAGTAACTTCTGAAGGTTGTGCCTATTATAGCATTCTAAACTTGAAGCAGCCCTAAGGATATGACTTGTGCTTGAATTCTGGACTATGAAAGGCTTGATGTGAGAGACCAGTGTCATATTTTACTGTTGTAATCAATGTGTAAGTGCACATGAATTCATCAGAGAGGAATTCTCTTTTCTTTGGATATTGTGCCAAGTTGTTTTAATAGTGTTCCGCAGTTGATTTATTCCAGCAGAATCCTGTTTTATCTTTGTTAATCCGGCCAAAGATTAGCATCTTTTAAAAGTTTAGACTTTGTTGCCTGGGTCTTTTTATGTTGTTATTCAGTTTAATAGGGAATATTTCATATTTATATCACAATTATTATTAGTTGTATTATTATTATTATTATTATTATTGTTATTGTTGTTATTATTATTATTATTATTATTATTTTATGTATTTTATATAGAATATAATTGAACATATACATGCTACATTATCATCATTACTATAATTGTAGCAAAGATCCCCTTTGTAGGGTTGACAGACTTATTATCTGTAAGTGAACATATAATTGTTAAAGGTATCATCAAAAAATTACAGACCGTTTATGTTTTTTATAAACATCTTTTTTTACATTTTTAAAGTTTTTTTCTGTTTCTTTTTTTGTAACTATCCCCAAATAAACATTTTTAAATTTGTATGTTTTCTCCAGCTTATTTCTCAGCTTTGCCATATAGATTGGGAGAGAATTTGCTGGGTAAATTGTCATTAGAGGGTGGACAAGTTAAGGACAGTGTTGTGCTGCTGGAGACCTAGATAGGGCAGGGTACATTTCTGTGTCTTTTTGACATCCGTGAAGATCTCCTTGAAGGATCCGTGTTTTGTCCATGAGTCTTTTTTGCTCAGTGTTTCATACATATTCCAAAGACACTGCTCAGCTTAAAAGTAATTTCAAGAGCATCTCCTAGCAAGGATCCATGAAAGATGGACCAAATATCTATGCCATCTGTGCTGTGTCACGGATCCATAGACTTCATTGGTCAAGTTTGGTCTGCATCACAGGCTACAGCCTCATGTACACGATCTTCGCCCCCAAATTGTGGTCCCCAATGCAAGGAGCGGCTGGCTATTGGCCGCGTGCATGAGGCCTAAAGCAATATATGTCTCCATGATTTTTTCACTGATGCACGGACATTAAAAAATACTGATGTGTGAACAAACACATTAAAAGCAATGAGTACTTGTGCTGACCATTGAATACGCTGATAACACACAACAGTGACAAATGGAAATGAGAATGTGAATGAGGCTTAAGGTAATGGGCTATATGTCACCACTAGATCTATGAAATTTTCAATTGTCAATTTATTTTCATTCAGTTCAGTTGTCATAAAGCATGCACACCCTGCTGTGCTACCTCTACAAATGAAAGAGCAAGGAAGTTTGTGCCTCCAATATGGCCACCTTTAGAATTTTTTTTTCCTTTTATAAAAATAACAATAAATAATTAAAAAAATAAATAAAAATAAATAACTACAAGGTGTTAAAAAATAAGCAAAATATTTATCTTCTACAGATGTATAACTAAGTGATAAAACTAACAATAAGTACATTAAATCATTAACTTTAGAGATGAGCGAATCTATTCGCCGCTTCGTAGATTCGATACAAATCTTGTAAATTTTTTACAACGAAGCGAATCCGAATATTTTCAGATTCGCTTCGGAAGATTAATCTAAAATCTTTGTACGCTAACGCTATGTACGCATTATATCATTTGTACGCTAATGCTACGCATCTGAGAATTTGTACACTAATGCGTACATATTCAGTTAAGTAGCGTACTTTTCTGTATATTCGTTCTTTGTGCGGGCCTAGACAATAGTACGCTAAAGCTTTGTACGCACTTTGTACGCTCAGGCGTAAGTATTCAAGGGAATGTTCGCAGAACTCGACAGAATAAAAAATGATTTGTACGCAGCTTCAACCGAATAGCTTCGTATTAAGTATGAATCGTTTAAAAAATTTGACGAACATTTGGCGAAGTGAATTTTGGATGATTCGCTCATCTCTAATTACCTTTAATAAATGTTGAGTAGAGTTACTGAAAAAAAAACAACCATTACTAACTAATAGATATCTCTCCTTATTTTTCAGTGTTTTTTTTAAACATTACTGCTAAATACCATAATTATATGAAAAATACATGTACACTCATTTATGTTGTCTCCTATGTGTATTCATGCTTTCTCCAAGGCAGTCTGATCATATAAGATGTAAAACCTCTTGTCAGATCTATGACAAGCACAAGTATACTTCCAGCTAAAATGAAAACTTTCCAATGCTGTAAAACTCTTATACACCAATATTTTTCCAATATACATGCATGCATCCATACCTTTCTTATATCAGACAGTTGACGTCTCTACTCAGTATAGCCCATGTATCAGTCCTATGTAATGTTTACATAGCCTAAGTGAAACCTGGCATTAGTCATGTGACACAACACCCCTCACTGTTACATGACATACTGTACATATGCTGGCTGAACACACAGGATACGTTCATGTGATAACTAAGGCTACTTTCACACTAGTGTTAATATTTTCCGGTATTTAGATCCGTTATAGGGTCTCAATACCGGAAAAAAAAAGCTTCCGTCTTGTCCCCATTCATTGTCAATGGGGACCAAATGTAACTGAACAGAACAGAGTGCTCCAAAATGCATTCTGTTCCGTTCTCATAACGGAGAGCAGCATGCTGCGTTTTTTTTTTTCCGTCCTGGGATGCAGAGCAAGACGGATCCATCATGACCCACAATGCAAGTCAATGGGGACGGATCCATTTTCTCTAACACAGGTGCTACCTGAGGCGATCGCCTCACCTGGCCTTATTGGTGGTGCACCCCTGAATATAACCACACATGAACAATACTTTTGCACCAAACATTGGTGGCCAATGGGTTTTTTGAAAGTCTATACATATTATTTTGTCAGCATATCATGCTGGGCTATGCCCACCAAAAATAATGACTTACCCATAAAACATAAACTGGTCTTTCACTTTAAAACAATGTTTTAATATATGCAAATGAGCCTCTAGGAGCAACGGGGGCGTTACCGTTACACCTAGAGGCTCTACTCTCTCTGCCGCACCCTCTGCACTTTGACAGGGCCAGGTGTGATCACGTTTTTAAGTGGCAGTTGCAGAGAGAGCAGAACCTCTAGGTGTAACGGCAACACCCTCGTTGCTCCTAGAGGCTCATTTGCATATATTAAAAAAACATAATTTTTCTCAGCAATGCGGGGACATATGAACATGGGACCAACACGGATGTTTTCAGCTGCTAAGCGCACATGTAACAGGTCAGCCAGTGTCATAGGGACAAATCTGCTGACAGATGCCCTTTAAATGCAGAACATTTTGGTCTCTTAAATATGGAATATTTTGATACTTTATACAATAATGCAAATATTCTCTTGACAGAATATTGGCTTCAAATCAAAAGCAGAAGTACAATTGACATTTCTTAAATTTGTAGCTAAAATTGATAGAGAAAAGGGAATGAAAACCATGAAGACCTTACTGTAACATTAATATATTATGAATCTTTAACTGTGACACATAGAAATGTCACAAAGCCGCATTAAAAAGTCTTGTTTTCCATCCATAATATGGAATTAATGTAATAAAAGATTAGAAAGGTTTCAAGAGGCAATTGATTTCTGTAGGAAAAAAGTCACATGAATAAAAAAAATCTATAAAGTTATAAAAGCCTCCGGACTTTTTTTTAACCATGAACGGTCATTAGATATATATTGTAAAGACGTTTGTCCCTAACAACTATCAATACGTTTCTGCTGCTGTCTGAGTTGTTAATTTAGAAAGCAGTATCCAGTGAAATAAAATTGATTTTGGGCTTAATCTGTTACCGCTCCATGTTTATATTTATTGCCTATAAACAGTTTTACGACCGAAGACTCTTTAATCAGCTATTAGAAAGTTTTCCAGAAAGTTTTTATGCGTGATGCAAACAATTACTCACGGATCTCTAAATCACAAACTCAATATTACAACAAAGATGGTTGTCAGATGGGTATGTGATGTCCGGCTTAGAGAACCACATTTCAAGTGCTCCATTATGTAGAGATAATCAGTCGTCAATCTGGAAGATGGTGCTGCTCATGTCCTGGGTTGCAGGTCCATACATTCAAGTAGAAGAAGGGGATCAGCTCTCACTTTTTGATGCTAATAAATCTTCACTACCTCAAAAAGAGGCATATTCAAGATGGAGTCCTAGTATAAAGACACTTCCCTGTGGGTGTATATCCCCTGATTGGTTCTATAACAACATGTGACTAGACTCCAGCATAGATCACATGCAGTGTTGAGCAAATCAAAGTCCACGAAGTGGACTTTGATCCAAATTTCAGAGAAAATTTGATTTGCTGCAAGGCTGAATTTCCTTTTGCTTCGAGGTGGCAAATCGATTTTCTCTGAAATGGTGTAGAAAACAAACAAACAAAAAATTATACATACCTCATCCATATGAGTGCAAAAAGATGGCCGCTGCCCTCTTGATTGAAGATCTCTCATGAAATCCCGTGTGCAGTGACATATAATGTCAAATTGTTATTGGTGTTGAACAAGTTCACTTTGTGAAATTCGATCCAACTTTAAGGAAAAATATGTTTCCCTGCTAAGCGAATTTCCTCATGCTTCGGGGTAACTAATCAATGTTCCCTGAAATAGCTGGCCACTGTGGCCATCTTCCTTAAAGATCCTGTGCAAAAAACCACGTCGACTGACGTGATGATGTCATCACACGCTGCGTGAGATTTCATACTAGATCTTCAAGCAAAATGGCCGAGATGGCCTCTTCACGATCAAATGGATGAGGTAAGTATGATTTATTTATTTATTTATTTATTTATTTTATTTTCAAACAGTAAAATGTTTTAATATGGATCTCAGATACCGCGATCAGCAATGAACGCGTTATCTGAGGGGTACAATGATGGGGGGCAGTGCAATTGCCATTCCCTCTCATTGCACCTGCTATTTACAAAGAATTGCACTTGGTGATGAAGTCATTAGTCACTGATTTTTTTGGTAAAATTTGGCGTAGCAGCCGAATTGAATTTCAGAGAACTTTGCTCATCTCTATTTGTGATATTACGCTTGTGAAATTATAGGGAATGCAAACTGTTGCCGTAGTCCCGCTTCTGTAAATGGAAATGTATTTTAACACGTTTTTTTCTGTAACTTTGTATTACCACTTAATTCAAGGAGTTGTAACGAAAATCATATCAAAAAACGTTCAATAGGAAATGAACTTGACTTGCTGAAACTGAAATACCGTGCCCTTTTAATCACTATGTACTTAGAGATAATACGATTCTCGCAATAGTTCTGCTTACGGAAATAAAGTCTTTTTCTGAAGTATAAGATGTATCCAAATTCATCTCTTCTTAACATTCTAAGACATGTCTGCAGGTAGACGCTTCCCTTGAGATGAGTTAAATCAGAAGAGGTAATCCCCAGCATGGAGCAATGCAACGGAGTCTCTCTGTTCTTCTCCTTATGTAAACAGCATGCATCCTTTGTTTAATGTTGTGTTCAATTTTGGATACCCAGAAGGCACTGCAAGAGCTAAATAAAAGGTTAAGTGCCCGCAGAAAGGAAGTCCTTTTAAGCAAAAAGCTTCCTAAACAATAACTTGTTATGATTAGATGTCACCGAGTAAGAAAATGTTATTTATAGGAGTTAACTTATGGAAAATGATCTGTAATCTATACATACTGCCATAAATATACACTACTGGATAAATAACCAATTACCTGCAAATGCTAAAAAGAGGACCTGTCAGCTCTCCTGCCATGTCTGGTTTTGGAATATACTGTATTTTTTGGCCTATAAGATGCACCTGCCCATAAGACGCACCTAGATTTTAGTGGGGGAAAATAAGAAAAAAAATATTTTTTATCAGACCTCAGACCCCCAATCAAACCTCCAGTGTTAATCAGACCTCAGCTCGGACCCCCAATGTTAATTAGACCTCAGCTCAGGCCCCCTGTCTTAATCAGACCTTCAATCAGATCTTAGATCAGACCTCCATTGTTAATTAGAGCACAGCTCATACCCCCAAAAAGACCTCAGCTCAGACCCCCAATGTGAATTAGACCCCCAATCAGACCTGTGTCAGATCATTTCACATATTTAATAAGATATATTTTTTTAGTTTGAAAAAACGGATCATATGTTTATTATCTTGACTTATAGCCCCCCCCCCTTTTTTTTTTTTTTTTTTTGGGGGGGGGTATTGAATTTAACCAAGCCAGCATCAATGCACCAATACACTTTAGGGTAACAATTTACCTTTGAGTGTTAATGTGAATTTTAGCGTCAGGCCTCAATCATCCTCACTTGTGTGAGAACAGTCAGCGTTCGTACTGCCTTAAGAAAGAGGTGGAGGAGGCTGCAGACCTCAGGCATAGCCATTTTGGTGGTGGTAGTAGTGGCATCCGTAGTTGCGGTATTGATGTTGGGGGAAGTGACAGTGGCAGTTAGGGCAGAGGAGTGGGATTAAAAAAACCACCATAACCCACAGTCTGATAGAAGTGTAAGGGATGGCGAGGACTCTGATGACGATTGTATGATGGACAGGACCTGGGAGCCAGATTAAGGTGCTGAGGAGGAAGAGGGTGATGGCGGCAGCAATAAAGAGCAGAGGCCACGTACCTCAGAAAGAACAGCAAGGACCATGTCTGCTTTGGGATCTGTAGTTGCTGCTGACGCTGTTGGTGGGTTAGGCCCAAAACGTGCCAGAGCCAAGCTATGCTGGGCTGCCTCTACCTCTGCTGCATGAGTATCTCCCATCTGACATTTTTTCTCCATGCTGCCAGAAGAAAAAGCATTGCCTTGTGCAAATTCTGCAGGAACAAAATAAGACGTGGCCAGCAAACACAAACGTAGGCACCACAGCTCTATTGAATTACATGAAGCTGTTTACCCATAGCTATGTATGTGAAAGTCACTCAGACATCAGTTACTGTTGCTGTCATTGTGTTCCAGAGCTTGGGCAGGCAAGGAGGAGGATCATAAAAAGTAAACGAAAAAAGATATCAAGTTTGCCTAAAAATTCTGGGTCCTAGGAGGCTATAGGGGGTTATATACCAACTTTCAGGGCATTTGGAACAACTTTGGTTTGGCCTGAATCGATTCGGGTCCTAACAGAACTTTTTAAAAGTTTGGTGAACCAGACCCAAAATGAATATCGAGTGGTTAGCTCATCTCTACCCAACACCATTCATTCATTCCTAATCCCTAATCACATGGCCTGGGTGCAGCTCTGTACCATTCAAGTGAATGGGTCTGAGCTGCAATACCAAACATATCCACTATACAATGGACGGTGCTGTGCTTAGTCAGCAGCGAGGAGGCCATGGTGCTCTGGTGAGACTCCTCAAACAGCTGAACAACAGTGGTCCCATGAGTCGGACCTCCCTCCTGCTGATGTCATATTGATGACCTATCCTGAGGATAGGTCATCAATGTGATAATCCCAGAGAACCCCTTTAATTCTAGCAGTATTCTTGATCTGTCATCTGGTGTAACTCCACTTTTTTGGTACAGTATAAACAAGCTCTCTTCTTATTTGACATGTTTTTTCTACCATAAAAAGCTCATAAATCCGGAACAGTTTGTTTTCTCTTACACTTTCGCATTAATTACACAAACTTCCAAATTAATTTGTTACATTGATTACTCTCGAGTTCTTTTTTTTTCCACAAAAAGCTACATATAAAGCTATTTATTGATGTGTTTTTCCACCATCTTATTTTTTTTATTTTGCAAATGAGAAAGGCAGAACACATTGTGATTTCACAGCATGGTATACATCATTTTACATAGGACTGCAGCTAAACTGTACTGGATGGTCTTAAAGGGGTTTTCCAGGAGCACAATATTGATGGCCTATCGTCAGAATAGGTCATCAATATCAGATTGGTGGGGGTCCAACTCCTGACACCCCTAAAAATCAGCTGTTTTCAGAGGCTTTAGTGCTCTGGTGAGTGCTTGGCAGGGGTGCACCACCAATGAGGCCAGTTGAGGCGATCACCTCAAGCAGCACCAATTAGGGGCAAGAGGGGGCAGCGGAAGGGCCATGGGCAATGAACACTTGCATTGTGGAAAAGCTCATCTCTACATATTCAACTGCATCACTATACTCTAATACAGTTGAATGCTGCAACGGGGCACGGGAGTGATTTCTCCCTGGCCCACCGTTTCCTCTAATAGGTTTTTATCAGAGGCCAGTGTCATTATTATCACGCTGTCTGAGATGAGCGTTTCAGTTGTCGCCTCAGGCAGCAGAAAGGCTAGTACACCCCTGGTGTTTGGGCATCTTCCTGAGATAGAGATATTATTGCAGTGTCCTGAAACACACTGCTTAATATGTGATTGTGTTTCATGTAAACTGTGCTTGTGCTTAACTTCCCATAAAGTTGCATAGGGAGAGAGAGGTTCTAACAAACCTCCCAGGGGCTGACTCCGCCGTGCTCTGAGAGAGAGAGTGTGAGAAGAAGAAGGAAAAGGAGAGTGGTATGCCTGAGGAAGCTACACCTCAGTAGCCATTTTGGAGAAATATAAAACTCCTGAGTTAGTTCCATGTACAAGCCCAGAGAAGGGACATATTACAGAAGATCCAGGAAACCCAGAGATGGAGTGAGAATATTGGCAAAGGAAGGTAATTATCGTTTATCAGGCTCTAGTCTCCTTTGCATTTGGTGGAAAGATTACAAGCTACTAGCTGCCCACCACAACACAAGACAGAAAGGTCACCTGTCAGAATATAGTATTTCTAAAAGAGGATAGAGAAGTATATAACTATATAGTACAGCAGAAATATTACATCCCTCCAGCCTGGAGAGTCAAGGGAGAAAGATTAATTTTTATAGAGTAAAACTTCCCTACATGCAACTTTTGGGAACTAACCTGAGCCATTGCAGAAACTGCTTTGCTATAAATGTCATTTACACAAATCGATGACTTTTGGATCAGCCTCAGTGAAGTTCTGGGAGTTTGTTAAGTCCACTGGTCTCCTTATTGTACAAAATTCATCACAAATTTGCACTGCAAGGTGCTGGCGTCACGAAACTATCAGGGACCCTGCCGACCGACACCCAAATCTTCCACCATCAAGGGCACCTCACACCAACACCCGGCAGAGCCCCTGAAACTAGAGAGTGCCCCGAAGGAGTTGGTGTGCCCTTCCACTCCCCTGCACACCGGCCCAGGGAGCAACAGCTTCAAAACTGTGAATAATATATCCATTGGCTCACCACCACTGTGACAACAATATATACGCTCACAAATACGTCCCTGTGGCCTGATGGCTGCATTCTGTTCATCACTCACATGACCTATATGAAGCTCAGTGCCTTTCAAGTCAATGGGCTTGAGCTGCAATACAAAGCACAGCCCCTATACAATATACGGTGCTGTGCTTGGTAAGATGTTACACACTGGAGTGCAGAGGCCTCTTCAAAATTGGGGTGCCGAGATTCAGACCTCTACCAATCAGATACTGAGGACAGGCCATCAATATCAAAATCTCAGACAACCCCTTTAGTTTAATAATTAATTTTAGGTGTATCCCAGCCAAATATAAAAAAGGTTTCCAGTGTGATACAAATGGTATACAAAAATAAAATAGTTTATACACCCCTGCTACTGTCCTGACAGTGTCCAGGTCCTGACTTTCTTCTCCTGTCCAAATTCGGCAGCAAATAACTGTGAATGCCTCTCAGTCAATCACCTGCTGGAGCGAGGACCCACCTCAGCCATTGATTGGCTGAGTGATGCCACTTCCTGCTATGATGGAACACCCCTTTAACTCTGTTATACCAATCATCTGTAGACTTGAGCTATATGTAATTATTGTACATAACAGAAATGGCTGAGGTCTTATGTGAAGGATGCAGTAGGAGTAGATATAGGTTTGACTTAATCTGGTCTTGTTATAGCTGAGCTAATTCCACCTTTATCTTTGATGTATTTAGAGCACATTCAAATTATCATAGTTGTTGTATGTCATAATAATTTTTTATTTTTTTAACCATTCCATACCCCCCAACCGTCCCGGTTGGACAGTTCCGGATTTCAGTGGCTGTCCAGTGGTCCCGGAATGGGTGAGGTATGTCCCCCTCTCATACTGCTGTCTCTGCTTCCATAGGACACAGAGACAGTTGCATGTAATGATGAAGATCATGGGGGGAACCAATTGAGTATGTACTGTACAGTTTGTTTTTTAACTTCCTGTGAAAGGGGCACCTACCTGGGCATAATACTATGAGGGGGAACATATCAGGCCAAAACTACTGTGAGGGGGCACATATCAGGGAAAAGCTACTATGAGGGGGCACATATCAGGGAAAAATTACTGTGAGGGGCACATATCAGGCCAAAACTATTGTGAAGGGGCACATATCAGGGCAAAACTACTATGAGGGGGCATATATCAGGGCAAAACTACTGTAAGAATGGCACATATCTGGCATAGTTACTGTGATGGGGCATATCTGGGCATAATACTGTGAAAAGAGCATATGTTTGCATAACTACTGTGTGGGGGCACATATTTGGGCATAACCTTGAAGAGGACACAATGTGGTCACAACTCCTGTTAGCAGGCACATATATGGGCACAACTACTGTTAGCGGACACATATCTGTGCATAACTACTGTGAGGGAGGACATATCTGGTCATAACTACTGTGAGGGGGCAGACACCTAAGCATAACTACTGTGAGGGGAAACATATCTGGGCATAACCTTGAAGGGGACACAATGTGGGCACAACTACTGTTAGCGGGCACATTTTTAGGCATAACTACTGTGAGGGGACACATATCTGGGCATAACCTGTGAAGGGGGCACAATGTGGGCATAACTACTGTGTGCCAAAGGGGGAATAATTATTATGTAGGGGCATTTAGGGGTCTGGGTGGGATTAGATGTATAGTTATGTTTTCAGTGGAGTTAGAGACGTGGCCAAGTATGAATAAAATTTGCCATGGTGCCTTTGCGCGCTGGACATGCTGTCCCTCTTCTTCTTTTGAAAAATTGGGAGGTATGCCAGTGCTATAGCATAAGTTCATCATGTACTCATGTACACTATATGGATGTGTATATGCCAAGGAGTTGAGTTGATCGGGTGCAGTATCTACCCTGCTTCTGCATGATTTCCAAGTTCGAAACAGTAAAACTGAACAATATACATAATTAATATGTCAGACCAGCGATGTTGAGAGCACCATGGACCTGCCTATGATCTGTTTTATTATGCATTTTTAACTTTATGAAGTAAAAGGTCTGTTTTATGGGATTGATGCAGTGCCAGCACCAAGGGACTGACTTATGAACTCCAATGATGATGGCAGAAGCTGCAGCTGGCTTAACTTTCTCCCTGCAGTAGAAAAGTTACAGTGTGGTCCACCTTCACCCCCCCCCCCTGTTTTAGCTAAGGCTAGTGCAACGTGTCTGTACCTAAAGAATCAGCAGCAAGTGGGCGGAGAGAGCAAGAAGCTCATGAATATTCTGGACTCATCATTATGCGCTGGAGCTGTTCAGTGCAAGATTTTGGCAAAACGGCTGGGGCAATGAGTGACCCAGTATTTTTTCTAAGGGGATCATCACTAATTTATGTCACCCTTAGGCTACTTTCACACTTGCGGTAGCCTTTTCCAGCAGGCTGTTTCGTGCTACCACAAGCCTGGCAAACAAGCCAAGAGGTGGGCAGACAAAAAACTCAGCGTGCTGTAGTTTTATTCCGGCTGCCACTCAACATGTTTGTCGTGCTGCAGCCAGACCTCCAACCCCTCCCCCCCCCCCCATTATAGTGAATGGGGCCGGAAAGGAGTTCCGGTGGCACGGTGGGCTTGTAGTAGCACCGGTAGGGGGAACAGCCTGCTGGAAAAGGTAGTAGCCTAATTCCAGTTTTCAGATCCAATAGGGATCTCAAAACCGGTATTTAACAGATTTGTGCCATTAAATACATCCGTATGCATCCGTTTCAGCTGGATCCGTTGTATTAAAACAAAACTGAAAAAAACAGATCCGGCATGAAAATGATTGTAAGGGCTCATAAACATTTGGACAAGAATGGGACATGTACTATTTTTTAGCAGGACCAGACTTGCAGTCATATGGAAATGGAATCCACACAGAGTCATTTCCATTGAAGTGAATAGTTCCGCATACGGGCTGCAAAAAAATAGGAACGGACACAAAAAAAAAATACGGTTGTGTGCATGAACCCTATGTCATTGGGCACTGGATCAGTTTTTTGTTGATAACAAAAAAAAAAAAATACCATTGACTTACATTGATTTTCATGCCGGATCCGGTTTGTTCCATTTCCCAAACCAAACACAAAATCTTGTGTACGGCACCAAAACGCAACAAAGCGGAACGGATGCATACTTATGTATCCTGATCAGTTTTGTCCCCATTGACAATGAATAGGGACAAAACTAAACCATTTAATTCCGGTTTTGAGATCTTCGGCCGGATCTCAAAACCAGAATTGATAACGCAGGTGCGAAAATGGCCATAGTTAGGACACCATAAAACTGGTGACAGATTCCCTTTAACATGACATTATTGGCCAAAGAGGATAGATCATCAATAGCAAAAACCGTGCAGATACTTACTTTCCTTCCTCGAGGAGGGACAGGTATATCTCAAGCCACATATTAATCAGCTAAACTGCACAGAAATTTGCATTTTAATTTTCAATTACTTTTTTCAATTACTTTCAATTAATTGTAATTTGGTTGTGATATTAGCCACATGGTGCAGCTGCATACAGTCTTAACATTAGACCAGATTTTTGGAAATGACAGTAGATAACGATCAGGATATCCTCAAATCATTGCAAAACCTCTGGCACTCCAACCACAGAAAGTAACACAGCAAAAACAAATGAATAAAGCCTCATTCACACGCCCATGTCCTTGCTAAAATCCGCGAGCAGGAGGTCAGTGAGGCATCCGTGAAGGATCCGTGTTGGGTCAGTGTGTCTGTGTTTTGCTGTCCGTGTTTCACTGACACTGAACAGCTGAAAAATAATTTTCAAAGCATCTCTTCTTAATGATTCGTGAAACACTGACGTGTGAATAAGGCTTAAAATAGACATTGCTGTTGGTGTACTGAGCCACTGGAAGAACATTGCTATAAAATGCCACAATGAAGCAGAGTTCTGCAACAAGTTCGGCAATATTATTTCAATGACAATACCTATAAAAATCCAAAGAGGATCAAACAGTAACAGAAACTAGCAACCTCAACACGGGTATAACCCAAAAACTGATGGTTTTACATGTACTGTAAGTGCAGTCAGCCATCGTCTGCCGTTGCGTTCAGGGGCTCAGTTTTTTTCACGCGGATAAAATCAGTTTTGATGCGTTTTTCTCGTGTGTGAAAGAAAACAGAAAAATTACAAACGACATCTCCCAGCAACCATCAGTGAAAAATGCTTTGCATCTGGACTGCATCCGAACGCAATGCGTTTTTCACAGAAGACCCATTCACTTCTACGGGGCCGGGGCTGCGTGAAAAAATGCTGAATATGGAACTTGCTGCATTTCTCACATTGCGTGAAAAACGACACTTATGTGCACAGGCCCATTGATATGAATGCGTCAGGATTCAGTGCGGGTGCTATGTGTTCACTTCATGCACTGCACCTGTACGGAAAACTCCTTTATGTGAAAGGAGCCTTACTGTTCATTGATCCATTGTTTTATAGGAACGATGGATTCAATTTGTTAAGGCAACACATGCATTATCTAGAAAATACATACAGTGCAACAGCACACTGCCAACCAGATAAAGCACAAAATGCCATAGAGATATGAAGTATTCTGGAGCTAATGCTATGCTTGTTTAGTAAATTACAGATTCTTGGCAAATATATTTTGTACAAAATTATCTGGGCCCATCCACCAAATCGTCAAAGTGATCTCTGTAGGACGGGAACCTAACACTATCTCCTACCTGTTATGTGCCAACCTTGGCTTCCGTATAATCAGGGGGTGTTGGTTCCACATGCATGCTGGATCCACTCTGCCTTTTGCCAGTTCTGTTGCTTCAAAGGCCTCCACTAATGATCTAGGCTCAATCCTTATTTAGAACGTGGATAAACAATATTTCATACACTGATACATTCATTTTTTGCTGTGTAACATGATTCATAACAAGCAGCTGTTGACGGATCCATTATTACTATGCTGTGTCTCTACTATCTCTTAGTCTTGTCCTGCTGAAAACAGGCTGTACATCCGATTGATTCACTTAGGGTTCTTTCACATGAACCATATGGATTGTGTCAGGATTCGTTCAGTAAAACTCGCACCATTTCACAAGTTCAGTCAGTTTTGTCTGCAATTGGATTCAGTGTTTCAATTTTTTCCACGCAGGTGCGATCAGTTTTGATGAGTTTTTCACGCACGTGAAAAAAGACTGAAGACTTAGAAACAACATCGCCTAGCAACCATCAGTGAAAAACGCATTGCATCTAGGTGTCATCCGTTTTTCTTTGAAGCCCCATTCATTTCTATGGGGCCAGGGCTGCGTGAAAAACGCAGAATATTGAACTCGCTGCAATTCTCACACAACGCAGAAATGATGCGTGAAAACCGTCAGGATTCAGTTTGGATGCCATGCGTTCACTTCACACATTGCACCCGCGTGGAAAACTCGCTTGTGTGAAAGAGGTCTTATAGGGGTTATTTGGAAACACACTTTCATGGCCTTTCATTAGCATAGGCAATAAAATTGGGATCTGTGGGAATCCAAACCCCTGGAGCCGATCAGTCATCTGTAGAACATTGCCGCATCTCAGACCTATTCAACAGGGTTTACCGTAGTCTGCGTCTAATGATGAAAGAAACGCTTGCTGACTGAAGTCTACACATACCAGTGCCTGAAACCATTACTGTCTGTAATATCATTTCTGGGTCTTTCATATTGACTGAAGCTTTATCCCCAGGGTCAGTTCATTACACGTCTGCTTCATTTTGTTTTCATAATCGTTAAAATTTCATCAAACATTTTTAGATTTGTTGTTTTTGATACTGACAATTAGGTACATTTTTTATATTCTCTATTGTCTGGCATGAAGGAGCAGGGAAAGCTTTGTGTCAGTTAAAAAGGATATTTCTTCAAAAAATCCTAGAAATCCTAGAAAAATGTTTTGTTTGAGGCTGTAAAGGGGGCAAATAAAATAAATGATGTTTAATTTATTATATTAGTATTATTATATATTATAGTATATTTATATTATATATTATATGTATTATCTTATATTTATGTTATTATATTAATATATTGTATTATTATTGTAAAATAATTAGAACCACAGTACCGTGAAAAAGTTTTAGGAAGGAAAAAAATTGAAGTGTTGATAGTATATTTTTTCAAAATTAACACAATGCAAAGTAATAAAATCAATATTAAAAATGTAATTATAAATGATAGATTTCCATTCCTAACAGAGAAAAATACAGAGTTTAAAGTGCAACTGTCATTCTATTTTTTATTGTGTGTTCTATTGCATTCTATTACATTGTGTGTGTAATGTGTAGGGGCAGTGATGCTGACCATTTTTGTAATATACTTTAATTACTGAAATTGTACATTTCTATTAGAAAAATAGTTCTAAAGTGGCCCATTTTGAGCCTTAGCAATGCTCCTCTGTCTTCTGTTTACATAACTGTGGAGACCTGCTAACACTGACTGTGTTATGTAAACAGAAGACAGAGGAGCGTTGCTAAGGCTCACAATCCCTGTAAGAAACATGAATTATAAATTATAGGCAGGGGTGGAACTCTAGGGGTGGAAAGGTGTTGAACCCATCTGGGCCATGAAATCTGACTGGACCCAAAATAGGCACAAATACATGATGATAGAGGACCTGGACTGAATTCAGAGACTATGGCTTTAGGGGATACGATGTTCATGTCTATGTGCTTGTTCCCATTTCAGAAGAGTCTGTGTAGACAGATTTTGAGTGAGTTCTTGTAAAGAAATTATGTATATATGTATTATAATCTTCAAGTTAGTCCTCTGGCTGGAGGGCATGGGTTAGGTCAAGAATTTGGCATGGGGGCAGGTTCTGTTTCAATGTTTGCCTCAGGCAGCAGGAAGGCTATGTGTTCCCCTGGCCAGAAAGCACTGAGGGAAGGGGGCCCAAGCTGAACTCTTGCACCATGGCCCTGGCTATAGCAATGGTGAAGACATAGCCAGGAGGTGGTGGTTTGGCACCAGGTCACCTATCTTGAGTGACTCTGCAGATACCACTGTATAGAATGAAACACAGGGACAGTGACCATGCCTTTAGAGCTTCGCTGATAATATACTTCAGAAGTTTGTGCACTATACTTAAAATAACAAGTATAATTTATCATCGTAAAAGGACAATTATGGGAATCCACCAGACAATCATTTTCTTGACTAACCGTCAGTTTGTTAATTGGATTATGGATATAATTCTACATTTTTCATTGCACCATATCGATTTGTTGCTTTTAGCTACCTTGAACTTTCATTGGTTACTGGGTATTGATTTTTAGCAACCCACAGCCTGAGGTACGAACAGTTATTAATTACACCAGGGCTTGTTCACACAGGCCGATCAAAGCAAGCTTAGAGGTGTTGTCCAATGACAGCATCTTTTACTTTTATAAACTGTCAACGAGCAAGTGTGGCTATATCTAATGCAATCCGTTCAAGTCTATGGCGATGGTTAGTGGAAACTTGTGCTAAGATAAAGAGCTTGTACTCTATTTGGATTTTGTGCTACTGCCTGGCATCCAAAACTTTGACCAGCAATGACCAGATTAAGAGAGTGTTACCTAATGGTTTCTCCACTCCCTAAATCATGTAAGTCAGCATATAGCTTTCCTTCTTCCACAATTGCTTCTTCTGATTTTGGTACCAATCTGATTACCAACTCTTCTATGGTTTTTTGCCAACTCTTCTAGTGTACGGCCATGACTGCATTTCTCCTCAGACTGTTAAAAGAGGCTGCCCACCATTATGGACTCTGATCAGACTATTAAGTTTAATTCAAGATGACAGATGGGATTTTCTTTGGCTCTTCTGGTTCTAAGTGTGGTGTCCACCAACTCCAGCACCCAGTACAATGATCCCTCAAGATACAATGGAATGGCCTCAGGATACAATATTTTCAACATCCATTTTTCTGACCCATCGTAAGTTGAAACTAGACACAACATACAATGTCTCAGAGTCAGATCCAACCAATCAAGGCCACTTCTCTGGTAATATATCTGTATTAATTGTTGGTTAGCAGCTATTCCTGACTGTTATATGTAAGAACCTTTTGTATCTATCTTAGTTATCTGCTTATTTTTCTTAAATCTTCATTTTCTCTTATCTTGGATGACTTTTTGGGGCTTTGCAACCGATTGCTCAGCTTTCAATGGTTTCAACATACAATGGTCCTCCTGGAACCAATTAATATTGTATCTTGAGGGACCACTGTATATTACTACTTTAGATTTATTTTGTGCACCTAGTATGGATGTGCCCTCACTACCTATCCTTCTGTTTTGTGCCCCTTAGAAAAAAATGTTTTTCATTGCCTATTGTCTGCTCTGTGAAAGGACCAGAACGACAGCGTGCCTACGGTGCCTTATTATGAAGCCTTCATATAGGCTTTGTAAATATGGTTCTTCTATGTGCATGATGCCTCATAAAGGTATTTTCCTTTCCCGTTTGCCAAAATTCCTCCAGCTTTAGAGTTCTAAGGAAAATAAGGGGTAGATTGAGCTGGAGATAGTGTATGGTATTGCTATGCCTTCAAGGCTATAAATTCAGGGCTAGAATATTCAAGAGCTGTCAAGATGTCATCCTCAGAGCTCTGCTCGCAGGCATTGCCAGGAAGAAACAAATGCTATTGTTTAGGGTGAACTTTTACTTCTACAAAATGAGTAGGAGAGAATAATGTGCCTGTATAAGGAAAGAATTGCTTTCTCCCACACTTCTGTGCTCTGTGCAATTTCGCCTCCCCCCCTCCAAGATTATTGTCTTGTTTATGTTTATGACCCTCTAAGAGCAGGTCCAGTGGATGGAAACGTCAGACCAGAAGGACACAAAGGCCAAATACTCCTCTTTTCAATTGCCTCTAAACAATATATTCAGAACATATTCTGAAGAAATTGTAAGGAAAGAGTTTCATAAATGTGGAAAAGTGAGTAAAAACGTGACTATCATTTAATGTGAAGGAAAGATATTTCTTATCGGATTCAGCACAGATATTCTCATCTGGAGCATTACAATATAAATGCCTTATAGGTGAGCGCTAGACATGAGTGAAATATTGAATAATACAATTCGGCTGTTTCACCGAAATTTACAAATAAAAATTGACTTTGTTACAAATTACTTACTCACAAAGTGCATGTGCAAAGACAGGGAGCTGCGATTGCGCCTCCCCCCGTCATTGTACCCCTCAGATGTTGTGTCCATAGCTGATTGCGGTATTTGACAGTAATAATACAGTGTAAATTTTTTTAAAAATGTAAAAAAATCATACTTACCTCTGCTGTTTGAACGCGAAGAGACCATCATCGCCAACTTGATTGACTCTTGCACAGCCCACCATGATATCAACACGTTGGCCGGCATGGTGATGTCATATGTCACTGCATATGGGTTTTGGTGCGAGATCTTGATCAAGATGGTGGTGGCCGGCTCTTCACGCTCAAATGAAGGAGGTAAGCATGATTTTTATTTTTTTTTCATTTTTTAGCACCATTCAGGGAAAATTGATTCTTTACCATGGAGCATGAGGAAATTCAGGTTCACGGCAAATCAAATTTTCCCTGAAATTCAAATTGAAGTCCATTTTGTGGACTTCGATTCGCTCAACGCTAGTGAGCGCCTTCATCTATACGAAGTGTGGGAATCCCACGACCCTCATGTGCTAATACAAATTTCTAGAGGCGCATTAAGATGCTGCAAGGCGCGGCTGGTTTTCGGGAAGGAAGCGTTCCTTCTCAGCAATCGGCTGCTGGTTAAGTGGAGGTGAAGCCCTGCATTTACATCAGCAATCACCTCCACAGAATGAGGATGAGTGATGGCTGCTGCTACCGCTCGTCCCCATACAAAATCATTGTTCCTGGGCTGCAGAGTACCATTTAGACAGCACAATCCACTACCAGGGAACGCTGATTGAGGTGTCTTCTTGATATGCGGCACCTTCACACTCGTGTAAGAAAACTTGTTCTAGATAATCGTCCTGAACATCGGGCCATATAAATGCAGCTTAAGATGAAGCTATCCATTTAAAAGTGGTGTTTCTAATGTAGTCACTGCAATTGTCATTGACTCCTTTACTTAATATCTCAGAAGCTGGAGGTACAGTATATGTGTAGCACCCCCAGACTTTGAGTTTGCATTGTTATATATTTTGTATTGTTTTATTCTTACCTTCACGTATGTTCCAGCAAGATATGGATGCCAAGGCTTAACCAGGAACAGGGCTAACCACCCTAGGTCTAATTTTCTAGGCATGCTCTGTGGCCTGTGCAGAAGTCATTGTAGAATAACAGAATAGATAAGCTCTGACAGTCACCTATTGTGATTGGTGGATCTATGTCTTATCTATACACAGAGGTGATATTACAGGCAGGATTCGAATGACAGATAAGCAGATAACTGTAGTAAAGCAATCTGAACAGACCAAGAAGTAGCGCCTATTATTAGGCTTAGGCTACTTTCACACTAGCGTTTTATAATTCCGGTATTGAGTTCCGTCATAGGGGCTCAATACCGGAATAAAACGCTTCAGTTTTGTCCCCATTCATTGTCAATGGGGACAAAACTGAACTGAAGACAACGGAATGCTCCTGAAAGCATTCCATTCCGTCTTCAGACCGGAGAGCAAACCACAGCAGGCATCCTCACCATGACCCCCAATGAAAGTCAATGGGGACGGATCCGTTTGGTGTGACACAATGGTAAATGGATCCGTCCTTCATTGACTTTCAATGGAGTTCATGATGGATCCGTCACCTGCACACATACATACATGCACACATACACATAAACATATACAGACATATACACATACAAATAGACATACATACTTACATGCTCCCGGCAGGTCTCCACAGTGCAGGAGGAGCAGGACGGCGCGCACATAGGACGATTCCCCACAGAGCCCTCCTCCTGTACTGTGCTGCGCGGAGCTGCCGGGAGCATGTAAGTATGTATGTGTCTGTGTGTCTGTGTGTATGTACTGTGTGACATGTGTGGGGCCAGAACCACGCTCTGGCCCCACACATGTACATGCGGCAGCACGGATCCGGCAGCACCCTTCACCTGCCGGATCCGTGCTGCTGCTAGTGTGAAAGAGGGCTTAGTGGAAAGTGCCAATGGCAGTAAAAAAAAAAAAAATACTTACCTCATCTGTTTGAGCACAAAGAGCCAGCCGCCGCTATCTTGATTGAAGATCACGAAATGATGACGTCATCATGGGCTGCGCAACATTTTAAGATGGTGGAGACCGGGTGTTTGCGATCAAATGGATGAGGGTAAGCATGATTTATTTATTTATTTATTTATTTTTTATTTTACACTGTAATATTAATGTCAGATGTTGTGATGAGCTATGAAAACGGCATCTGAGGGGTACAATGATGGGAAGCGACACAATCGCCGTTCCTTGTCATTGCACCCACTACTTGTCAATGTGCTTCGTGACGAAGTAATTTGTCACAAAGCAAATTTTCTTGTAAAATTCAGTGAAGCAGCCGAATTGAATTTTCCAATACTTCGCTCATCACTAGTAATGTATTAACTTCGGACTGTGAAATGGCTCTGGCGATGGGTGGGGTATACAGGCACATCATAATTGCAGTGCTGGAAACAGGTGAATAGTACATATTCTATCATTTTATTTTTTTAAAAATGCTGATTTTATTTTTTATAAGTCGGACAACCCCTTTAAATATTAGAACTTTCTAAACCAATTGAGATCAGTTACTCAGGGTCTCTTTGCCATTTTGTCACTAAGTAGCTCCCATCTACAGTGAGCTCCTAGACATATGTATATGGATCTTTCTGCTCTGGATTCCAGCACTTTCTAGAAGATTTATTGCACTGTATTAGTGGCATTAAAACACATTTTGCTCTCTTTTAACGCAGAGAAGATTCTGCGGATGTAGAAATCTACGGGTAAACACAGATCAATCGTCAATGTTCATAAGGGGCAGCATTCATTGTATAGAATAAGCACTAGGCCGCTGGAGTACAGGTCTCTGCTACACTCTAGTGGATTTTATCTGCAATGCATTGTACCATTATTCCTATACACATTGATTCTGATATTTATACCCATGCAAAAATCTGAGACAAAGTACATGAAAAATATGTGATTCTGAATGAGAAGCATACACAGCGTACTTAGCAAAGTCGTTAGCTTAGGCTACTTTCCCACTGGCGGCAGCAGGGTCCAGCAGACGAACAGCCTGCAAGATAGGGTTGAGCGAATCAAAGTATCTGAAGTGGACTTTGAATTTCAGGGAAAATTTCATGTGCCGCAAAGCCGAATTTCCTTGTACTTCGTGGTAACAAATCAATTTTGCCTGAAATGGCATAAACAAAAAAAACATACTTACCTCATCAATTACTTTGTCATAAAGCATTTGTTTGTAAGTACCCCCTACTGCTGCCCCCTCATCATTGAACTCCTTGGTTGCCATGTTCAATGCTGATTGCTGTGATGTATGATGTCTCGAGTGCTGTTATGTACAGTATGACGCCACCACGCCGGCCAGATTTTACGCTGGATCTTCAATCAAGATGGCCGCGATGGCCTCTTCGCACTCAAATGGATGAGGTGAATATTTTTTTTTTTTTTAACCCCTGAAAGGCCTCCATTTTTACATCAGATGCCGTGATTGGCGATGAACGCCATCATTGCACCCGTTACTTACAAACAAATGCAGGTTGTGACAAAATAATTTGTCAGGAAGCGAGTTCTTTGTGAAATTCGCCGAATTAGGAGAATCAAAGTTTTCATTACTTCGCTCAACACTAGTCATGGGGCCTATTAGGGCATACTGAAGACATATGAGTGAAGCAAAGGGCGCTCTCTCTCCATGGCAGAGTTCATCTATCCACGTATTGCATGATGGTGTGTATTTGAATTGCCTGTTGAAGTAAATGTAGAAATTTTCCATTCACTGATTACAAGCAGAGATATTAAAACAATAAGGAATGCCATAACCATATCAGAGTTCATGCTGCCTTAGGCACTTTAGTCCATGCAATTTAGATAGCTGATGGCCAAACACCCCTTAGGCCGTCAACTATTCCTCCCAACTCTCCCATATGCATGCACGCTTCACAAAAAATAAAAAATCCACAAAAAAACTTAAGTCAGATTATACTAAGGGTAGGGTTTCCTATTCCAGTGTTACTAAGAAGGCCACTGGAGTAAGGTGCACCTAATTTATTAAGAGACGCTCACCTCTTAATACATAAATAAGCCGCCTCTTTCAGCAGTCCATGCCACAGTCTTCCCACTGATGGCATGTTAGTGGCATCTACAGTCCATGCTGTGCCTTACACAATCATCACTCACAAACACTAAGGGGGTTACTTATTATCCGAAGTACGCAACTTTTTGGCATACTTTTGACGCAGATTTGGTCGCAAAGGGGACTTGCAGCCGAATCAGCTCACATCACTATTCCAAGATGGCGGGAAAAGGGGCGTGATGTGGGCATGGTGTGGGTGTGGCATCGGAGGGAGCAGGCCAGCTGGCCTGTCGTATTTATCATTTTCTACGCCTGTTTTTGGCGAAGAAAATGACTTAAATCTACGCCAGCAAGAGAACTGACATAGATTCAAGCAAGTCACATGGACAGCCCCTAAGTTATTTAGGGGCCGGCGCCTCTACATAATGTAGGTGCATCAAACAGAAGCTCAGGGTTATTAACCCCATAAGTTCTGACAGTGGCCGGTCCGTGTCCGTGTCAGTGTGGACCACTATCAGATGAGATGCCGCTGACAAAGTCCTGTGCTGGGCATACTGTTATAGAACAGATTACACAGTATACTGTTAGAGAATGGACTGGTGCATAAACGATATACTGGTCTGCTGCTGTGCTACTCTGAGGACTGTCTCACCTTCTCTGTGGCGAGAGGACTTGACAGGTGCAGATCTGGACACAAGGACTGCATATAAGTTCTAGGCCAGGGTCAGGAGGTGGTGGTGGCAATCACAGCTGGCAGATAAGTCATACAGCGGCTTCTGCTTCCTCCATGGCGGCACTGATGTCAGTCAATGAGTGCAACTAAGCTGATAGTGGAGAAGCAGTTCCCGCTCACTGCTCCACCACTCAGCCTTACACTTAGCACCACAGTGCAGAGGAGAGGAGAATATCTGTCCTTCGGCCTTTGGCCCTGTGCATCCCTCCCAGGTTACCATGCTGATGGAGGGGGGGGGTTATTGAAAAAAAAATAAAAAGTAAATTGTCTCTCTGGTGCTCCCTTTCCGGCAGGCCCTCAAGTGCTTAGTTAGAAATACGGTCTTGCATGTAACAAAACATTTGTTTCACTGCATTTTCATTACTTTTCTGTTAATATTCATCTCTTTTAACTAAAAAAAAAAGTGCTGATTTGGTCGTTAATGAGAATCATTCGCCTCTCCCAACATGTCACTTTTACTAAACAATTGTATTCCCCATAAAATAATAATTTTGAAGAATCTTTTCTTACAATTTACTTTGTGCCATTCTTCTGTTATCCCATACATCTGGACAAAAAAACAACAAAACCCTACACTCACCTGTCAACCGCTAATTTCTGCCTGTCACTGTAAAGGACCTGCATACAGTATCTATAGGAACGGCCTTTAACGTATTACCAGAGGAGGTCCTGCCCTGGTAATTACACATCAGAAGAGAGAAGGGGCCACAGAACTGTTCTCATGCCTCCAGATTCCAACATCATCTGGTACAGCTCGGCCTCATTCACTGACTAGGGTTACTGCAATGAAGAGGCCATGGCTCTCTGCTTTTCAGTAGTAGACCCTTAAATATAGGCCTTCGATATTTATCCAGAAAACACCTTCACCTGAGTAGGCCAAATCTAATTGGAAATTACAGGTGAACAATCATTTCACGTGTCCCATTTGGTCTTCTCTTTCAATCTCTTATGGAAACTTACCAAACTGATAACTGGGCCTACAGGCTGTATAAGATCATAATATGCCTTTGACCCTACAAAGTCCCAGAGGGTAAAATAACCTTTGTAGACTCTTCCAGATATCTAGTCATTGGGGTACAAACAATAGTTCTGTATATGAGATACATGAGAGTAGTGTTGAACGATGTTACCAAAAATTTGATTTGGCTGCTTCGCCAAATTTCACAAAGAAATTTGCTTTGTGACCAATTACTCTGTCATGAAGCGCATTTTTTTGTATGTAGCGGGCACAATGACAGGGAGCTCCTCATCATTGAACCCCTCAGATGCCTCGTTCATCGCTGATTTCTGTATCTTTGAGAGCTTTCAGGAGTTAATCAAGTAAAAAAAAAATCCTCACCTTATTTGTTTGATTGCGTAGAGGCTGCCGCGGCCATCTTGATTGAAGACACAGCGCAAAATCTTGATGACGTCATCATATTGGTGGGCGTGGTGACATCAGACATCACCGCCTACTAGATCTTTTGTGGTACCTTCAATCAAGATGGCCGCGGCAGCCTCTTTGCTCGTAAATAGATGAGGTGGGTATGTATTTTTTTTCCTGCCATTTCAAGGAAAATTGATTCGTTACCATGAAGCGCGAGGAAATCCGGCTTCGTGGCAAATCAAATTTTTCCTGAAATTCGGTTCAAATTCAATTCATTTGACTTCAATTCACTCAATACAACATGAGAGGTATCTTTTGATATTATACACTGATACATAATTGCCAACAGTCCTAATTCTAGAGACAGTCCTTGCAAGTTTGACTTGTCCTGGGCCAAATTATGGGCGGTTCCACATTATTTGGGTCATTCCTAGGGTGGGGGGTCTACTTGTCCCTAATTCCCTAACTACAATGTTGATAGGTATGTTAACATGATGGACATAATAGCTTAGTCTAATATGGTATGTAAATCGCGTCCACGGCCTTCACCACAGCTCCGGGCGTCTGTTAAGTGATAAAGACCTCTCTTTCCCGGAACATAAGTAATTGTATTATCGTCCTGGATGTACCTGTCAGAGTGACAGAGACACTGATTGATGTACTTACCTGCGCCACTGTGAGAATATTCTTACAGAGCAGATGAAAGCAGAGAAGCAGAACCATCTGACATATGACTCAGATAGACCGGGCGTTTGATGGCATATTTTATCATCTTGTGTTCAGCAATCCTTATTCCAAAAGAAAGTCGCGATGGGTCGTCTCACACAACTCCAAAAACTCAAAAAAATAAAATTATGTTTGTGTCATCATAATGAGTCTTCTGAACATCGGTTTCCATGGGTACGGATTTCTATATCCTCTTATTGTATTCATGTGTGTTTAAGTAAGATGGCAAAAATATTCAAACCACCAGAGGCCCACAGAAACCAGGACTAGAGTGAGTATTGTTGGGCGCCCTGGATCATGAGGGTCATGGGCCCAAGGTACTCCATTAACTCCTTCATTTTCAATTTTCCATTTATTTTCATTTTCATTTTTTACTCCCAGCCTTCCCAAAGCCATAACTTTTTTATTTTTCCATTCACATAGCTGTATGAAGGCTTGATTTTTTGCAGGACAAGTTCTACTTTCTAATGGCACTATTTACAGTTGCATACAATGTAGTGGACATGGGAAAAAAATCCATATGGGGCAGAATTGTTGAAAAAAAACACAATTCCACCACACTTTTATTGGTTTTGTTCTTAGAACATTTCCTATTTGCTGAAACTGACCGGCTACTTTCATTCTCTGGGTTAGTGCAATTGCAACAATACCACATATGTATTCTTTTATTGTGTTTTAACACTGCCATATTCTGAACCCCATAACTTTTAAATTTTTATGTGTAAGGAGCTAGGTTATGGCTCATTTTATGCGCGGTAATCTGTACTTTTCATTGATACCATTTTGGAGTGTGTATGACTTTCTAATCACTTTTTTTTTCATTTATTGTGGAGGTGAAGTGACCAAAAAACAGCAAATCTACCATTTTTACTTTTTTTGTTTTGTGTTTCCTGTATGGGATAAATATTTTTATATTTTAATAGTATGGGCATTTTCGCACGCGGCATGAAACATCCGAACTCGATTTGCATAATACTTTGTTTGAATGCTGTACGGAGCGAGCGAAGTGGTACCTTGCAACCGAACCCGAGTTCGGGAAATGTTTTTTTACAGTAGAATTGAATTTATGAAGTTATTACGCAAAGTCTTGTGAGACTTCGCAAAGTAATAACTTCGGCTCATCGGAGCCAATACATTCTAATACTGTATGGAGCGCTCGCTCCATACAATATTCAAGTGAAGTATTATACGAATCGACTTTGGATGTTTAATCCAAAGTCGATTCGCTCATCCCTAGTAACAACGTCATCTCTGGACGTGCAAGATTTTGCTCCAGATCTTCAAGCAAGATGGCGGCGGCCAGCCCGTAGTGAGCAAATTGAGGCGGTAAGTATGATTTAATTTTTTTTTCTGTTAATTGTACACTGTTTTTACTCTCAGATGCCGCAATCATTTATGGATGCGGCATATGAGGGGTACAATGATCGGGGGCGGCACTATCAGGCGCTCTCTGTGATTGAACCCATTACTTACAAAGAAATGCAACAAAGCTATTCTTCTTGTAAAATTCGGCAAAGCAGCAGAATCAAATTTTTCAAAACACCTCTAAATGCAACAATGAGAAAACTAAAAAAAAAAAAAAAATTAAAAATGGTATCTTGAAGGCCAAAACAGTTTGCATTCACACGCGCTCACATACATTACAGTTTTCCCTTTGCCTTTTCATTTCCCTTTAAATTTTTTAGAATTTACATTGTTAATCGACTACTACAAAGTCACTCATGGCCGTGATTCCCATAGGAAAGATAAAATAAGTCGTCTGCTTGTTTAGTGTTTCTAGGAATGTGACGACTGGATACATAAATAGCTCATTCACATTAGTATTTCAATGCCAGCTACTGAGGGGAATGACACTGGCTGACTGGTGTCATAGTGTCTGCGATCTGAAATCAAGCAAAGATGTTTCCACCCGGAGCTGAGTGAAGGGGCTACTTCAAAGAGCATTTAAAAATGATAAAACGAGCCGAGGGAATGTGTATACAGAAGATGACAGTGAGACTCTCCATTCATCTTCAGGGCTCTCCAGAGAAGAACTCCGGCGCCCAACTTGTCATAATATAAGATGGTCGGAGAACAGGGTGTAGATGAAGCCTAGTGAAAGTGACAGGAGGTAACAGGGGAGGAGGTTCGAGGATATGTTTATTAGACAGGGCACGGTCAACCCACTAAATGTTATGGTCACCAAAGTGCTGGCGAAGGCTACATGTATATAATTCAGAGTCTCTGCATCTTTTACAATACAGTATGTCATAGGTTCCTTATTTATTCCAGTCTAATCTGAAAGGGTTTTTCAATTTTATGCAGGTAAAACATAATCATGAATCATTCTGAAACTGGTTTATATTGTTTCAGTTCCGTTTCTCACCGTTTTCAGGATCTCTGCTTGCTGACAGTAAATGAGGACATTCTTGTTTTCATCCAGAGGTAAAACACATCCTTAAAGGGGTTATCCAGAATCTACAACAGCCACCCCATGTGCCGGGCCCCTCCGTGGGATTATGCTTACAGTACCTGTCTCCCCAGTCCCTGTGTCACTCCTGGTCTCCGCACCGCTGCTGCTGCTTCTCCCTGTACACAGATGAAAAATATCCGGTGTCGGGGGAGCAGCCAATGGCAGGCAGGGATGGGGACGAGCCTCCCTAGCGTCACCCATGTCCAAGGAGAAGCAGCAGTGGCAGTGCGGGGACCAGGAGCGCAGCAGGGTGTAGGGTAAGTATATTCCCACAGAGGGGCCCAGCACATGGGGGACTGTTGTAGATACTGGATAACCCCTTCAAAGGGGTTCTGCAGTTCTTTTTAACTAATGATCTATCCTCTGGATACATCATCAGTATCTGATGATCAGGGGTTCGACATCTGGGACCCCCACTAATCAGCTGTTTGAGAAGGCTGCGGTGCTTCTCTGTTTCCCTCAGGCCCAGTGACATCATATCTAGTATCACTGGCCTGGGCGGGGGTAAGCTTGAATGGGATTTAGCCCCACCCAGTCCAGTGATACTAGATGTGATGTCACTGGGCCTGAGGGAAACAGAGAGAAGGCCACACGGCTCCTGGAGAGGTGCTGCCTTCTCAAACAGCTGAGAGATCATCAGCACCTGATCAGGGAGGGGTGGGACGGATGCCCGGGTCCCCTGCCGAAACAGATGCTGATGATCTATCCAGAGGATAGATCATCAGTTAAAATGAACTGCAGAACCCCTTTAAATGTCTCCCAGCCGAGGGTGGATGCTGTTGTATCTAGTCCAGGCCTTCCTCTGTGATGTAAATGGGGCAGGCCTCCAGTCTGTTACATTGTATCTACGCTGATACATTGTACATTGATACATTCTATCCCTTGATTGACGTACATCTTTTTTCAACCGTATTGTGCCTATGTAAGTGGAGCAAACAATCAGGGCAAGAGAGGGATTTGATCTGCTGATGATGCCTTTAGAGATTTCATAAGACAGGATACAATTATATCCAGTTCATCAGTGAGCGGGATGAGTCCTGCTTCCTGAAGGTAAATTGCAATGTACACTACTCAAGAAATGTTAGGGCTATTTGACTTTCAGATGAAATATATGGAAAACGTAAAAAGTGGCCAAAGGACATCCACTTCTATGCCTTTCTGTGACTCTTCCAGTCTTTCTGTATCTTTGTTGCATCCTGCTGATGACACTTTGTGACATTCTAAGCCCAGTGGTCACTTCCATCTGAAGTTAGGGCCCCATAGCAAGGATCGGACCAGGCCTCCCACACAGGACAGAAGGGTTTCTGCCTAAACCCTTTTCATTGACCCTTGGGCCATTTTTCCACTGCCTCATTTGCTAAAAGTTGTTCCTTTAGAGGGTAGAGTCCTGACCACGTTTTCACCTCCAGTAGAAGAGGAGATGATCCCAACTAAGACTGGGCCCCCTCCTGCCCTGGGCCCCATAGCAGTCACATGGTCTGTTGCTACGGTAGTTACATCTCTGGCTTGAAGCCTCACAAGGTACTATTGATCAATTGTTAGGTATTGTCTTAGTCTCATGATGTCAAAATGTGAACAGCATGATGAGGAGGACTGTTTAAATACCAATTCTAATTGAACCAGGACATTTTTTTGGCGATTCATGGATCAAACATGTCTTGTGAATTTTGCCGTTAAGCTCCTTGTTAGAGAACAGCAAGTTGTGCAAAAAGTACTGAAACACTGAACAGTTGGACATGTGCATTCAGAAGTTTAGAGAAGGTCACATTATGTTCACCTGTAAAGGTTAGAGTGTGTTTTAGGTTCATCCTGAAATTTCACCCACAAGCCAAATATCCCTAACTTTTTGCCACTGGTGTGTATATATACACTATATTAGAACGTTCACCAGGATTTTACAATGGATGACCTATTCCTAAGATAGGTCATTAATATCAGATCTGTGGGGGTCCAACACCCTATCCTCAAGATAGATTGGTAGGAGTCTAACTGATATGTTTTTTGGCTCTTCCCAGGCCAGTGACGTCACATTCATCAGCCACATGACCTAAGCGCAGCTCAGTGAAGTGAATGGGGCTAAGCTGCAATACCAAGCACAGTCATTATCCAATGGAGGGCGCTGTGATTGGTGAGCTGCGAGGATGCTGCTGAACTCACTGGAATACTGCAGTCTCTTCAAACAGCTTATTGGCAACTGATGACCTGTCCTGAGGATAGATTATTAGTATTAACACTTGGAAAACCCCTTTAATTAACATCTACATGGCAAAGGGGATTTGGAGCTTTGTAGTATAAAATGGGGCTCTGACCACTGTGAAAATACATTAAGAAACAAATCGACACAAAATGTAGGACCAAAATGGAACATTACCTTAAAGGGAGATGTGATAGAGAGATGCAGCAGAAAGGACATGCCCCCTGTTGTAGTGCTATGATGTTTTGCAATTGGTGCTTGTGTCCATGGAAGGCGTCCCGCTCTGAACCAGGAGAGACAACCGGCACTCACGGATTAGTGGAAGAAGGGTATATCTTTATTCACATCACAATGTTCCAAGTGGCGCGTTTTTCAAAATTTCAAGTTTTAAAAAAAAAGGCTCAGGCTTGAGTCAAAACATGTCACTAGGAACATTGTGATGTGAATAAAGATAAACTCTTCTTCCACTAATCCGTGAGTGCACTGATAGTCTTTCCTGATGCCCCCTGAGCTAGCTAAGCTGCTAGCTCGAAGAGATCTCTGGATCCATGTGAGGTACAGGGCTGGTTCTAGCTTTGTTACAAAGAGATTGTCATGTATGATTTTCATTATTTTACATTAACCATGGGATAACCCATTTCAGTCATGATAGTGACCACATGATATCACTATGGATCAGGGGCGTAGCTATAGGGGGTGCAGAGCTAGCAGTCTCTACCAGGCCCAGGAGCCTGAGGGGCCCAAAGACCCTTGTGCCGCATAAGAAGACACATAAAGCACTGAGGGAAGGGGGGCCCAAGCTGAACTCTTGCACCAGGGCCCATGAGCCTTTAGCTACGCCCCTGCTATGGATCAGTGGTGTACATAAAGAAGTAAGGGCCCTACAGCAAGGATCAGACCAGGCCCCCCACACAGGACATAAGGGTTTCTGCCTAAATCCCTTTCAATGACCCTTGGGCTATTTTTCTACTGCCTCATTTGCTAAAAGTTGTTCCTTTAGAGGGTAGAGTCCTGACCAAGTTTTCACCCCCAGTAGAAGAGGAGATAATCCCAACTAAGACTGGGCCCCCTCTTGTCCTGGGCCCCATAGCAGTCGCATGGTCTGCCGCTATGTTAGTTGCGCCCCTGCTATGGATGCTCCATCAGTGAAGCCTAGTGAACAGAGAAATAAAATGTTAACAGTATTTTTATATGTTTTTTGTATCTTCCTGTTTCCTACAGATGCCTGGCTTTTGAGAAAAATGTCCAATTCCTGGACAAGTCCATTAACTCTTACTGCTCGGCCATGTATACATTACTATGTATTGTATGGTTCTTAAAGGTTGTGACACACATGTAAAATCCTAAACTGATCTGTAAATATTTACATTACACGGTAAACAATGTATCCATCCCTTTTAACGAGGTTACATTCGTTTCCACACACACTTGTCCTGGAGTTCTGACCTCGGGGATTTCATTTACCGCTACGTAAACGAATCACGTTCTAAAGGGAAATTCATTAACTTGGAAGAAATCCTAATTTAGCAACGACCCTTCAGAGATTCAACATTTCCATTCAGCATTCACAATGAGTACACATACAGTAGTAGCTGAAAACTATTTGCAGAAAGGACCCAGATGTATCCTGTAAAGCTATTTTTTCGGGTGTTGTACTGGTAGGGTTCAAAGTTCAAAGTTTCAGGTTTATTTGTCACACACAGTGCAATACATAGTATACCGTGCGGTGAAAAAAACGACAGTTCAGAAAACCAAAATTATCAGCATCGCTCCAGCAAAAAGGTGTGAGTCTTAGGGGTCATGCACATGAACGTATTTTCTTTCCGTGTCCGTTTGTTTTTGTTTATTTTTGCGGACCATATGTGGAACCATTCATTTCAATGGGTCCGCAAAAAAAAAGGAAGTTACTCCGTGTGCATTCCGTTTCTGTGAGTCCATATTTCCGGTCCACCAAAAAAATAGAACATGTCCTATCATTATCCGCATTACGGACAAGGATAGGACTGTTCTATTAGGGGCCAACTGTTCCGTATTGCAAAATACAGAATGTATACTGATGTCGACTGTATTTTTTGCAGATCTGTTTTTTGCAGATAGCAAAATACATATGGTTGTGTGCATGAGCCCTTAGGGTCATGCACACAAACTAATTTTTTTCTGTGTCTGTTCCGTTTTTTTGTGGACCGTATGTGGAACCATTCATTTCAATAGATCCGCAAAAAAAAAAAGGAAGTTACTCCATGTGCATTCCGTTTCCGATTATCCTTATTTCCGCAAAAAACTAGAATATGTCCTATTATTGTCCACATTATGGACAAGGATAGGACTGTTCTATTAAGGGCCAGCTGTTCCGTGGATCATTTTTAAAAAAAAAATACAAAATACATACGGTTATGTGCATGAGCCCTAAGGGCAATTTCACACAAACGTATTCAGTCTGTGAAATACACTCTGCGTGACAGCAGTATTTCCTGGACTGAACATTGCTCCTGTGGCAGAAACTCCTAGCATAAGGCCTCATGCACACAAATTCATTTTATTTCTGTGGCCGTTACATTTTTTTTCTTTTTTTTTGCAGATTGGATGTGGACCCATTAATTTCAATGGGTCCGCAAAAAATGCGGACAGCACACCGTGTGCTGTCCGATTTCGTATGTCCTTTCTGTAGCCTTACAAAAAAATATAGAATATGTCCTATTCTTGTCCGATTTGCAGACAAGCATAGGCATACATTAGAATGGATCCACAAAAAAAAACGGTATTTTTTGCAGATCCGCATTTTGTGGACGGTAAAAAACATACGGTTGTGTACATGTAAAATTATAGTAATTTATAATGCAGTGTGTTCCTGCTTGACTGCAGCTATACTGAATGGTACTGAAGGCATTATGTGAGTACAATTCAGTACAGCCGAAATTGGACAAGAACACACAGTATTATTAAACGTGTTTTCCAGGATTTTACTACTGATGACCTATCCTCAGGATAGGTCATCAGTATCTGATCTGTGGTGGTCCGACACCCCCAGCTTTTTGAGAAGGTACCGGTGCTCCTGTGAGCGCAGTTACCTTCTCTCAGCTTAGCAAGAACAGTGTTGTACATTGTACATAGGCTGTGCTTGGTATCGTGCTCAGCCCTATTCACTTGAATGGGGCTCAGCTGCTCCTAGGCCATGTGACCGATGAACGTGACGTCACTGGCCTAGGAAAAGCTAAGAGAAGGCTGTGGCGCTTACTGGAGCACCAGTGCCTTCTCAAACAGCTGATCGGAGGGGTCCCGGGTGTCAGACCCCCACCGATCAGATACTGATGACCTACCCTGAGGATAGGACATCAGTAGTAAAATCCCGGAAAACCCCTTTAATCATGATGCCCTGAGTTCCTGTTACAGGAGCAGCATTCAGTCCGGGAAATACTGCTGTCATAAAGAACATATTTCCTGCACTGAATGCGCTTGTGTGAAATTTCCCTCTCCTGACATGTCTGTTTTAATAACTACTTGCATTTGTCATCTAAGAACAAACCCGGAGCTTCTTTTCTTATAAAGGCTCATTCACACGGCTGTATAAATGGATCCGCATCCATTCCGCAATTTACGGAACCGGTGTGGAGTGGACCCATTCATTTCAATGGGGCAGCAAAAAATACGGACAGAAAACAATGTGCTGTCTGCACCCGTTGCTCCGTTTCATGGCCCCGAAAAAAAGATAGAACTTGTCCTATTCTTGTCCGTTTTGCGGAATGAAAACTGGCACAAGTTTGTAATAAATCCCCCCTCATAGTATTTATGAGAAGCTTGTATTCCGGCTGGCACTTGTAGTTCCATGCCGGCTGTAGAGCCCGAACTGCCAGTTACTAGTATATACCATTGGCTGCTGTGAGTATATACATTGCCTATGGAATAAGCTGTTACTAATGGTAATTGTAAATGCACCGTACAACGCATCACATCCTCTCACTTACTGTATATCAGGGAGGAAATACTACCCTCCACCTTCCTCACCGTAGCTGACAGATCACACTGGGAAAAAACACATAACGATTCCAGCAATGTAAACATATCATCTGGAGAGGAAGCGGCCTGGCATTTAGGAAGTGCTCGATGACGACCTCGAGACATTCAGATCATAAACATATTAAAGGTGCAGAAGGAAATGAGCTGAACGTTACTGTAATGACACATTCTGCTGATAACTGTCCAGAAATTCACACATAATGAACGTTACAGAAACAGAAACATAGCAACCAATCAGAGATCAGATTTGTTTTTTTAAGGTTCTTGAAAAATGAATTAAATTTTTATAAATGTCCCTCAATGAATTACAGATTTTGTCCAATTTGTACAGATTGGCTGACCTGTTACATGTGCACTTGGCAGCTGAAGACATCTGTGTTGGTCCTATGTTCACATGTGCCTGCATTGCTGAGAAAAATGGTGTTTTATTATATGTAAATGAGGATCTAGGAGCAATGGGGGCGTTGCCGTTACACCTAGAGACTTTGCTCTTTCTGCAACTGCTGTGCCCTCTCTACTTTGATTGACAGGGCCGGGTGTGATGATGTTTCACTGCCTGTTCCTATCAATCAAAGTACAGAGGGTGCACTAGTTACAGAGAGAGCAGAGCCTCTAGGTGTAACGGCAACGCCCCCGTTGCTCCTAGGAGCTTTTTTGCATATAGTAAAACATCATGTTTCTCAGCAATGCAGCACATATGAACATGGGACCAACACAGATGTCTTCAGCTGCCAAGGGCACATGTAACAGGTCAGCCAGTGTCATAGGTACAAACCTGCTGATGGATTTTTTTATCTGTAAAAAAAAAAAAAAATATATATATATATATATATATATATATATATATATATATATATATATATTAACTTTTTTAATTCCCCTAGGGGACTTTAACATGCGGACATCCGGATTGCTTCTCCCACAGACTGCAATGAATTACCATTGCAACCTATGGGAGTTTGATTACGTTCCTATGAAGCCCTGCCCTAGGAAGGGCTCTACAGGAACTATTGTTGTGGTAGCCGTGGATCCGTCAGAGGGACCGAGGCTGCCATAAGGAACAAATGGCTCTCCCGATCATTGTGTGTGGGAGCCATTTGGGCCCAGGGAGTGCAGTGCTCCCAGGGAAAGCTACTGATCACAGACATTAGCTCTAGACACCGGGCAGCTATGGTGTGCAGGACCAGGTACCCCCAGTAATGCCCCACATGCAGGTAGCTGACTTGTATGCAGTAACGGCTCTAGTCCAGAATTTCGGTGCAGTCATCGCCTGGGGATTGTACTTCTTGTTGCCTGATGTAGGGTACTTGCAGATCAGACTAGTTTAAGTCACTCATGATAGCGGGCTGCATGCCACATCTTCCTGCTTTTTTGACCAAATCTGTGCAATGGCTCTTGCAATGGGGATGATAGAAGACAGTTGAGCCCCAGTCCCAGTAGCACTCGGAGCCACGATTGTCCCGTCCTGCATGCCTGGGACAGCAACAACAGCAGGGTGAAAAACAAATAGCCTATTGAATTAAGTTACTGCATGCAGGGAATTTAAGCTCTGTTCACACTTGATTTATTGGGGTACATTGTGACTTTCACTGGGTTTTCACTATTTTTCATGAAAGAATAAACTGGAATGCCATTCTTTCCATCAAGTAAAACAGAACGTCAACAGACCTCATTACATAAATGGGCTTTACCAGTATGCGTTTCAAAACTGATCCAGTGGAGTTGTGGAGGTATTGCATTACCTGTTTTTTCTATGGTACTTATAGAACCTTCACATGTCAATATTTTATTTTCTGAGACTGTTTAGTTATAAAAAAGATCAAAATAGTATATAAAAATAGAATAAAATATGAGTATTTTCCAGCTGAACTGTATTACCATGTAATATTACAATTTGTCCAGAAGATGGCGATATTATGTTACAAATATTTACTAAGTTACCTAAATAATGGCTGCACAGAGCAGAATGAGAAATGAAGGCGAAACCTAAATGAGCGTTCAATTACTAATATTATATTTGAAATCCCTCATTTAAATAGCTGAAAGAAATAATTACATATATTAATATTTTCCCTGAAACTCGTCTTTGTCTGTATAACATTAAGTGACTAGAGATTATTAATATTTTCTTTATAGCAGTGCTTTAGTATGGTACTGGAAAAACGGATCTGTTGTGTTTTCAGAAATAGCGCCATGCTTCTCTGTGGGCTCCGTCTGGTATTGCAGCGCATCACTTGTTTTCATTTTTGATGCTTAGTCATCATTCTGTTTTGAATGTGAAAAAGTGTGACATTTTTGCAAAAATGTCTATATTGTGTTACTTTTTGTTTTATTACAGACACCCCTCTTTTAAAATGGATCAGTGAGTGTGGACCCACTGTGCTAACTAACTGGTTTGGCTTTGGGCTAAACCCTAAGGGTGTTATCCTGGCTTTTCCGGGTATTCACCCTCTAGGGCCCCTTTCACACGGGCGAGTTTTCCGCGCGGGTGCAATGCGTGATGCGAACGCATTGCACCCGCACTGAATCCTGACCCATTCATTTCAATGGGGCTTTTCACATGGGCGAATTTGTTCACGCCTGAGTTCGCCGTTGCGTGCAAATTGCAGCATGTTCTATATTCTGCGTTTTGCACGTAGCCCTGGCCCCATTGAAGTGAATGGGGCTGCGTGAAAATCGCATTGCATCCGCACATAAGTGCGGATGCAATGCATTTTTAACGCATGGTTGCTTAGAGATGTGGTTTGTAAACATTTAGTTCGCATGTGCGTGCGAAATGCATTCATACGCATCGCACCCGCGCGGAAAAAACTGAACTAACGTACGCAATCGCAGTCAAAACTGACTGCGATTGCGTGCAGATTGGTGCGAGTCTTCCGCAACGCACCCTGAGCGCATCCGGACTGAGTCCGGATCGCTCGTGTGAAAGGGGCCTAACACTTGCATAGGGATCTGGCCTTCGCTGCAGGAAATCAATCAGACCACTACGTCATTAGATAGTCCTGGGGTAGTTGGCAGATGACCCAATGGTACAGGCACCAGGAGCTCAGGATACAGAAAATGCACCAAAACCGGAGCAGTCTGAACAATCACTAAGGCTTAGGCTGCATTCAGACGGCTGTAGTATTGCGGGTCCGCAAAAATGCGGAACCTCAATACTACAGGTGCTGCCCAGAGTGTGTTCTGCAATTTGCGGAACACACGGTGGGACGCCCCGTTCAAAATGCCTAATCTTGCCCCAAGAATAGGACAAGTTCTATAATTTCTTGCGGATCTGCGGCTCGGCAAGATCGCGAGCCGGCCATAGAAGTGAACGGGCCCGCACCTGTTCCGCAATTTTGCGGAATAGGTGCGGACCCGTTCATACGGTGGTGTGAACAGGCCCTTAGATGTAGGTTACTAGATCCAACAAACAATGGTAGGTAGATGAACGAAGACACTGGACAAACCGGCAGGCCGGGCACAAGTGAAGACATAGGCAGGGCAGGCAGGCTGGGTACTTGACTGGAACACAAATAAGGAGGGTGGACAGGGTGAAGGGAGGACTGGGAACTAAAAGTGGCCCTGGAAAAAAAGGAAAAAGCGGCCCCATGTTGTAGGTGGGTCCAAATTGACAGAAGATGGGGCAACAAAAATAGGCGGGGCCAGCAATACATTAGTGCAGGGCAATATACCACCCCAGCCGGCCCACCGGGAAATTTCCCTGCCGGGTCTATGGCCAATCCGCCCCTGGACAAGGTTAACTTAAACAGAACTGAAAATAAAACTGGAAGTGTAGGAGCACACAGACAGGATGGAAACAGAACTTGGAGTATGGCAGGAACACAGGCAGGAAATAATGCAGGATAAGCGCAGGTAAATCCTGGTCACCAGGGAACCTAAGGCTCAGGCACCCTCTGCATGGAGAGGGTGCCTTAATTACCCAGGGAGTCAGGACCCCTAGCCATTGACTAGGGAAGGACATACGCTGGAGTACTAGGCAGAAGCATGTAGGCAGCAGCATAGTGAGTAGTGCGGCGCCTGTGCCCAGAGGCGAGAGCAGGGTAATGGCAACCATATGCAGCTGTCCTAACAATATGACAGCAATCAGATGACTATGGTCAGTCTGGCTGCTGAGATAAACTGAAGAAGTTGCCAGGGGAGATCAGCTTCACTGTCAGCTTCTCGTTTGTCTTGGCTTTCTGTTCAATAAATAGATTAATCAGATCTCAACCGCAATTCTCTGCTCTGGCTCATAAAGGAACATCTGGAGTGGGGACTTGCTAAATATTCTTCCTCTGCCCTAAGACAAAGAAAAAGGATTGAGATGAGGTTGAGATGTGAAAACTCCTCTGGGTTGTCCAAGTATTTAATACTGGTGGTCTATCCTCAGGAGAGGTCATGAGTATCTGATTGGTGGTGGTCCAACTCCCAGCACCACTGCTGATCAGCTGTCTGAAGAGGGCATAATGCTTTGGTGAGCGTCGTAGCCTCTTCTTAGGCCAGTGACGTCACATCTATCTGTGATGTAGCCTAGACACAACTCAGTACCATTCCGATACCAAGCACAGACACTATCCAGTGAATGCTGCAAGGAGGCCACAGTGCTCACGGGAGTGCCACGACCTCTTTAAACAGCTGACCCCCACTGATCAGATACTGGTGATCTCTCCTAAGGATATGTCATCCATATAAAACAAGTCCAACAACCCCTTTAATTCAATCTGTGTTCTTTAGTCAAAAAGTCTCCTCATACATTTCATATTCATTAGGGGTCCTGCCCCTGCTCAGTTCTCTTATCAGGTTAGTCTATAAGCAGACAGCTGATTGGACTGTATCATACATCAATATTAACTTAAACATTTAGATCATGTAAAACGTAGTATTTCAGTTGGAATCATTTAAAATATAACGCTATAATCTTAAGGAGCAACGGGGGCGTGGCCATTACACCTAGAGGCTCTGCTCTCTCTGCAGCTGCCGCGCCCTCTCCAGTTTGATTGACAAGGCCAGGCGTGATGATGTTTACAATGCCTGGTCCTGTCAAAGTGCAGAGGGCACGGCAATTGAAGAGAGAGCAGAGCCTCTAGGTGTAACGGCAACGCTCCCGTTGCTCTGAGAAGCTCAATTGCATATAATAAAAAATCATTTTTCTCAGCAATGCAAGCAACTATGAACATAGGACCAACACAGATGTCTTCAGCTGCCAAGTGCACATGTAACAAGTCAGCCAGTGTCATAGGGACAAATCTGCTGACAGATGGCCTTTAATAATTATTAATATTTTTATGTATGGGAAGATGTATGCTACAGGTATACTGATGGAAGAGGGCTCACGAGCTGTTTTAGAAAAGGGGGGCCCAGTATAAGCTATACAATGGTGGTCTGCGCCTAATTTTAATGTGGAAATCAATAAATAATGAATTTATTATGGTTGCATTGATTTCTTTCCTACAGTAAGGTGTGCGAACGGAGACGTTGGAACAGCTTCAGTATATTCCTCTCATAGCCATTAGGAGATATTTGATTATTAAAGGCACACTAACCCAATTTCTGTACATTAAGCTGATAAAATAATCGATGGGACGTCTGTATTAAGGCTTTTTGTATATTAATGTTTTATGAATGGCAGTGACCCGTTCCAACAATGGTCTTTATCTTATCACTCACTTAAAAGGAAAATCCCAATCAATTTTATTTTTTTTTTCCTAAGGGGTTTTCTCCAAAAGACAATGAACATGTCATATTAGGTGAATTGCCCCTGAATGGCCGTTGTGTAAAACTGCAGCTTCTACAGAGGAAGCGCCTGGCTGCATGACCTCCCTCCGGAAAAATCAGAGCAACACCCGGCAGCCAGGGGTGGTCTCTGATAAGGGGTGGTCTCTGATAAGGGGTGGTCTCTGATAAAGGGTGGTCTCTGATAAAGGGTGGTCTCTGAAAAAGGGTGGTCTCTGATAAGGGGTGGTCTCTGATAAAGGGTGGTCTCTGATAAGAGGTCGTCTCTGATAAGGGGTCGTCTCTGATAAGGGGTCGTCTCTGATAAAGGGTGGTCTCTTATAAGGGGTGGTCTCTGATAAAGGGTGGTCTCTGATAAGGGGTGGTCTCTGATAAAGGGTGGTCTCTGATAAGGGGTGGTCTCTGATAAAGGGTGGTCTCTGATAAGGGGTGGTCTCTGATAAGGGGTGGTCTCTGATAAAGGGTGGTCTCTGATAAGGGGTGGTCTCTGATAAGGGGTGGTCTCTGATAAAGGGTGGTCTCTGATAAGGGGTGGTCTCTGATAAGGGGTCGTCTCTGATAAAGGGTGGTCTCTTATAAGGGGTGGTCTCTGATAAAGGGTGGTCTCTGATAAAGGGTGGTCTCTTATAAGGAGTGGTCTCTGATAAGACAACCCCTAATTCTATAGCTGTAGCTTAAAGGGGTTGTCCCATCTTGGACATTGAGGACATATCGCTAGGATGTGCCACCAATGTCTGATAGCACCTGTACTTAGACTGGAGCCCGAAAAGTGCCGGAAGACACGTCGTATATGCGTCCACCCTCCATCCATTTCTATGGGACTGCCGAAAATAGCGGAGCGCTGGTTCGGCTATTTCCATAAGCCCCATAGAAGTGAATGGAGAGGTGGAATCGTTTGCGCTATGCCCTTCTCATTCATTTCAATAAGATTTCTGAAAATAGCCGAGCGCCTTGGCTATTTTCGACAGACCCATAGGCAGTGGCGTACATAGAGAAGTAAGGGCCCCATAGCGAGAATCAAACCAGGCCCCCCACACAGGACAGAAGGGTTTCCACCTAAACCCCTTTCAATGACCCTTGGGCCATTGGGTCACCACCCCCCACCTGATAACACCCAGTTGGACTTTTATTGCAGATTTCTGGCAGCTCATTCATTAACCTTTTGTTGGAATAATAGAGGAAAGGCAGAGAACTGCAACACAGCCCCATTTACAGATCAGGAGGAGCGCTGCTCTTCAAGGAAAACGCCAAAAATAATTAGTGGGCTAACTATAGGGGTTATAGACTGCATGGTACCCTAGTGCCTGAGGGCGACACTCTGCCACCTACTTACATCCTTTGTACAGATGAATGCAGATACGTTTTTCAAGGCATCATCACCAGCATTATCTATAGTGAATAATAAGTGGGGGGCTTGTTACATATGTTGCGCTGGTGCCCAGAAGCTTCAGGTTGCACCTCTATTAACAGGGATCCCGCAAGTTAAACCTAATGATAAGCCACCATTTTTTATAGTGCTAATATGACTTTAAATATACTGTTATTTTATTTCTGGTGACATTATGCTTTAGGTAGCTGTCAATCTAATAGCAAGCCTTGTATTAGCAGAGAACATGAAAATTGCCGTGTTGATATCTAGAATCTTTGTAGCAAATGATCATCCTCCAGATAATACCCCATATATCCTGTTTAAAAGGGTTTTTTTTTTTAGATTTACTGTAAATACTGATGACCTGTCCTCTGGATAGGTCATCAGTATCTAATCACTGGGGGTCTAACAGCTGGGACCCCACTGATCAACTGTTTGAGAAGGCAAAACAAATCTGTCATGACCCCTAAAGCAAGTCAATGGGGACGGATCCGTTTTCTCTGACACAATCTGACAATAGAAAACGGATCCGTCCTCCATTGACTTTCAATGTCCCAGCAATGTTAAAGATAATACAACCGGATCCGTTCATATTGGATGCAGACGGTTGTATTATCAGTAACGGAAGCGTTTTTTCTGATTCATGACGGATCCAGCAAAAATTCTTGTGTGAACGTAATAATAATAATTTATTTATCTCTTAATATTATAAAAATGAGTTTCTGTCTGTCTGTCTGTCTGTCTGTTCTCTATGCGCGACCAAACTACTGGACTGATTTTCACCAAATTCGGCACACAGGTACATTAGGTGTCCGGGAAGGTTTTAGACCATGTCTCATTTCTTTAGGACGTACCGTTCCCGAGATATTCCCAAAATATGATCTCCATTAGCCAATATTATATTAGGGAGCATTTCAATTCAAATTCCAACTGCCATTTTCTCCACATACACTCAGGTTTCCATAACAACCTAGCCAGGCAATTAGCAGCCAGCTGAGCAGCTCAGCAATTTCTATTTGCTGCTTTAAAGGAGCAGAGCGCTGTGGATGACACTGTTAAAGGGGTATTCCGGTTAACATAAATATAACTTATGTTTTAGACTAATTTTAGACTAAGACAGTTCAGTAGTAATAAAAGATGTTTTCTTCCACTGCGACCCATTGCGTGTCCTCATAAATTACCATGGCATCGACCTGTAATTCAGGTAACCCTCAAAAGAAGGACCTAAAAGCAACCCCCCAAGGTCCTGCTAAACCACACCCCTGACCCGGTCAGGTCACGCCCCCTCCCACTCTGCAGCCAATGGGGATTGAAAAAATGAAGGTAAAAATCAACTTCTGTCAGCTGCATTAACTTTCTCTCTGCAACGACACACAGAAACATTAAATGAAATAGATGAAATAGACTAATTTTAGTCTACGACCGTTCAGTAGTAATAAAGGATGTTTTCTTCCACTGCTACCCATTGCGTTTCCTCATAAATAACCATGGCATCGACCTGTAATTCAGGCCACCTTCAAAAGAAGGACTTAAAACCCCCGCCCCAGGTCTCACTAAACCACGCCCCCAACTCAGTTAGGCCACGCCCCCTCTCATTCCGCAGCCAACAGGGTTTGAGAAAATTAAGCTAGAATTCAACTTCTGTCAGCTGCAGGGGTGGGAGGGAGGATGACTTTTTCTCTGCAATTACACACACAAACATTAAATGAAATAGATTAAATATACCCGTGCGAATCAATGTTTTCTTCCACTGCTACCCATTGCGTGTCCTCATAAATTACCATGGTATCGACCTTTAATTCAGGTCATCCTCAAAAGAAGGACTTAAAAGCAACCCCCTCCAAAATCCCGCTAAACCACACCCCCGACCCGGTCAGGTCACACCCCCTCCCACTCCGCAGCCAATGGGGATTGAAAAAATGAAGGTAAAAATCAACAACTGTCAGCTGCATTGACTTTCTCTCTGCAACGACAAACACAAACACTAAATGAATTAGATGAAATATACTCATGCGAAGCCGGGTCCTTCTGCTAGTAAGTAATATAAATAATATTACAAAGAAAAAACATAATGATACTACTTACATGTCGGCCCCCAGGTGGCCACTGACTATATAGTTTCCCCTCCTACTATATATCAATACATTGACCCATTATAATTATTACATAATGTAAATGACTCGAGTGCAACGAGTCTGCACGAGTGGAAAGTAACAGAATCTCTATGTGAAAGAGTCAATATCTGGCAGGAATGTAAAACATCTTTGTAGAAATCCCACAGCTCCGTAAACCTACCCCTCATTCCTGAAGTCTGCTATGATGCCGCGTATGCAAGGTAAAACTTTACTGATTGATAAATTATTCTTTTTATACACAGAGATATAGCAGAGCTCATTATGTTATTTAGCACCGCTCAGGGTGATTATTTTATGAGTTTCTCTCTGTACTTTTACATAGAATGGCAAGTAGATGCTGCATTAACTTAGCGATGCATTGGAGATGAGTGAATTTCTTGAAATTTCACTTCAGGTCAAATTTTTCAAAAAATTAAATTTAGACCCAAATCAAATATGTTGTGTTGAGTATTGTAGGCCAGGCAATTCTCCTCTGGATTTCTGGGAAAGAGATTTAAAGACTGCTAAACCTATCTGATATCAGCAGATGTAAGATGTTCTATTTTTCAAACATTTTTCTCAGAAACCCAAAGGATCGTTGATTGGCTTACAATACTCCTCATTCGTATTCCTCAGAGCGCTCAATAAGAACAAATAGTAACACTGTAAACTGGCTTAAAGAACAAATCTGCTACATCTATATGCCTGGGGTAAAGTGAGCCAATTTAGCAGTGCTAGGAAGATATAATACAATGAACAGTGAAATAGCACTGCTACATGTCTATGCAATTTATATGCACTACACAACTAAAGCTCTGTTCACACTGGCGCTATACATTCACTAACAACAGGAACTCTGAATGCACATCATACTTTAATATTTCTCCCTAAAATTTAAAAATTTTGTAGCAGTCACAATCTCCGTTCTATAGTATTTGCAGTGTCACAGTGTTTTATGGGTACTACTTTGTCAGAGATAATTACAGGGGTTTTCCAGATTCTGAAAAGGCATAAAAATCAGATCGGTGCACCCTCTTACTTTGCAGCAGCCCGTTCACTTGAAGAGGATGAAGCTACAATACCCTGCAACAGTACAAAACTAGTAAGCAACAATTTTACAGTACTGAGATAACAATGTGACAGCATAGAGATAATAACAATGACACAGTACGTACATAATAAGAAACAATATCACAGTACAGCGATAAGAAAAGAAAATACATACAATGCAACAGCACTCTGCAAACCAAATAAAGTACAAAAATGCCATAGTAATATAAGATATTTTGATGCTAATGCTGCGCTTGTTTAGTAAATTAGAGATTGTTGGCAAATATATTTTGTACAAAATTATCTGAACCCGTAATTTTGTACAAAATATATTTGCCAACAATCTCTGATTTACTAAAAAAGCGCAGCATTAGCATCAAAATATCTTATATTACTATGGCATTTTTGTACTTTATTTGGTTTGCAGAGTGCTGTTGCATTGTATGTATTTTATTTTCTTTGTGTATCTAGCAATAGCAACGTGTACCTGCGCACTGGGATGTGCTGACTGCCCCCCCCCCCTCCCCACTCACACACTTTTTTCTTTGTAGTACAGAGATAATAACATCACAGGACAAAGATCATAAACATTGATCTCATAGTACAGGGATAATAAACAAAGTGATATCACAGTACAAGATAATAAACACAGTGATGTCACAGTACAGGGATAATAAACACAGTGATGTCACAGTACAGGGATAATAAACAGTGATGTCACAGTACAGGGATAATAAACAGTGATGTCACAGTACAAGATAATAAACACAGTGATGTCACAGTACAGGGATAATAAACACAGTGATGTCACAGTACAGGGATAATAAACAGTGATGTCACAGTACAGGGATAATAAACACAGTGATGTCACAGCACGGGGAAAATAAACAGTGATGTCACAGTACAGGGATAATAAACACAGTGATGTCACAGTACAGGGATAATAAACAGTGATGTCACAGTACAGGGATAAAACAGTGATGTCACAGTACAGGGATAATAAACACAGTGATGTCACAGTACAGGGATATAAACACAGTGATGTCACATACAGATAATAAACATGATGTCACAGTACAGGGATAATAAACACAGTGATGTCACACACCCCCCAGCACACAGGGAAAAAATAAACAGTGATGTCACAGTACAGGGATAATAAACACAGTGATGTCACAGTACAGGATAATAAAACAGTGATGTCACAGTACAGGGATAATAAACAGTGATGTCACAGTACAGGGATAATAAACACAGTGATGTCACACAGGGTCACAGCACAGGGTGATGTATGGTACAGTACAGGAAAACAGTACAGGATAATAAACAGTGATGTCACAGTACAGGATAATAAACACAGTGATGTCACAGTACAGGGATAATAACACAGTGATGTCACAGTACAGGGATAATAAACACAGTGATGTCACAGTACAGGATAATAACACAGTGATGTCACAGTACAGGGATAATAAACACAGTGATGTCACAGTACAGGGGATAATAAACACAGTGATGTCACAGTACAGGGATAATAAAACACAGTGATGTCACAGTACAGGAGATAATAAACACAGTGATGTCACAGTACAGGGATAATAAACACAGTGATGTCACAGTACAGAGATAATAAACACAGTGATGTCACAGTACAGAGATAATAAAACACAGTGATGTCACAGTACAGGATAATAAACACAGTGATGTCACAGTACAGGGATAATATAACACAGTGATGTCACAGTACAGGGATAATAAACACAGTGATGTCACAGTACAGGGATAATAAACACAGTGATGTCACAGTACAGGGATAATAACACAGTGATGTCACAGTACACAGGATAATAAACACAGTGATGTCACAGTACAGGGGATAATAAACACAGTGATGTCACAGTACAGAGATAATAAACACAGTGATGTCACAGTACAGGATAATAAACACAGTGATGTCACAGTACAGGGATAATAAACACAGTGATGTCACAGTACAGAGGATAATAACACAGTGATGTCACAGTACAGGGATAATAAACACAGTGATGTCACAGTACAGGGATAATAAACACAGTGATGTCACAGTACAGGGATAATAAACACAGTGATGTCACAGTACAGGGATAATAAACACAGTGATGTCACAGTACAGGATAATAAACACAGTGATGTCACAGTACAGATAATACAGTGATGTCACAGTACAGGGATAATAACACAGTGATGTCACAGTACAGGGATAATAAACACAGTGATGTCACAGTACAGGGATAATAAACACAGTGATGTCACAGTACAGGGATAATAAACACAGTGATGTCACAGTACAGGGGATAATAACACAGTGATGTCACAGTACAGGGATAATAAACACAGTGATGTCACAGTACAGGATAATAAACACAGTGATGTCACAGTACAGGGATAATAACACAGTGATGTCACAGTACAGAGATAATAAACACAGTGATGTCACAGTACAGGGATAATAAACACAGTGATGTCACAGTACAGGATAATAAACACAGTGATGTCACAGTACAGGATAATAACACAGTGATGTCACAGTACAGGGATAATAAACACAGTGATGTCACAGTACAGGATAATAACACAGTGATGTCACAGTACAGGGATAATAAACACAGTGATGTCACAGTACAGGGATAATAAACACAGTGATGTCACAGTACAGGATAATAAACACAGTGATGTCACAGTACAGGGATAATAAACACAGTGATGTCACAGTACAGGGATAATAAACACAGTGATGTCACAGTACAGGGATAATAAACACAGTGATGTCACAGTACACAGGATAAAACACAGTGATGTCACAGTACAAGGATAATAAACACAGTGATGTCACAGTACAGGGATAATAAACACAGTGATGTCACAGTACAGAGATAATAAACACAGTGATGTCACAGTACAGAGATAATAAACACAGTGATGTCACAGTACAGGGATAATAAACACAGTGATGTCACAGTACAGAGGTAATAAACACAGTGATGTCACAGTACAGGATAATAAACACAGTGATGTCACAGTACAGGGATAATAAACACAGTGATGTCACAGTACAGGGATAATAAACACAGTGATGTCACAGTACAGGATAATAAACACAGTGATGTCACAGTACAGAGAGATAATAAACACAGTGATGTCACAGTACAGGATAATAAACACAGTGATGTCACAGTACAGGGATAATAAACACAGTGATGTCACAGTACAGGGATAATAAACACAGTGATGTCACAGTACAGGGATAATAAACACAGTGATGTCACAGTACAGGATAATAAACACAGTGATGTCACAGTACAGGGATAATAAACACAGTGATGTCACAGTACAGAGATAATAAACACAGTGATGTCACAGTACAGGGATAATAAACACAGTGATGTCACAGTACAGGATAATAAACACAGTGATGTCACAGTACAGGGATAATACACACAGTGATGTCACAGTACAGGGATAATAGACTGAGTGATGTCACAGTACAGGGGTAATATACACAGTGATGTCACAGTACAGGGATAATAAACACAGTGATGTCACAGTACAGAGATAGTAAACACAGTGATGTCACAGTACAGGGATAATAAACATAGTGATGTCACAGTACAGGGATAATAAACACAGTGATGTCACAGTACAGAGATAGTAAACACAGTGATGTTACAGGCCTATCATTTTGAGGGGCCTGTGAAGCTGTGCAGGCGAAGATTGCAGGTTCTAGCTATCACTTTAAAAAAAATTTAAATCACCAACCTTTCCCAATTTTACATATAAAAACAAATAAACAATAAAAAATATAACAGATAGGGGTTTGACCATTGCTACTCCCACTGATCAGCTGTTTGTGCAAGCACTGCTGCGTCTTTATTGTTTACCCTGATCCATCTACATGCATCTTATTGCAGCTTCAGCCATTCACTAAACTGCAGATAGACCTTTTTTTTTTTTGTGTGTATGTGTATGCATATGTTGGGGGGGGGGGTGACAGCTAACTTGCTGCACCATATATCTCTCCGGCCGGCCCTTAAAGGGGGTGTCCAATTTTTTTTTTTTTTGTCATTTGTATGTTTCTAACTAATCAAATATAACAGCTATTCCAGCACTTTGTGCTTCTAAACTTGCTGGGTTCTAGGATTTCACTCAGGGTCACATGACCTGTGTAGTCAGCTTTTCTGCCTGCTCATCTTATATTCGTGCACCAGCAAATAAGAGTCTGTACACGAGATGTCACTGTGCTGGCCACACCCCCTGCTTTGCCGGCTCCTGCTCTCTGCTCTCTCCCTGGATTCTTTCAGATAAAACATTAACCCCTTCAGCCTGAACGCATACAGGGCTCAAGGCTTTACAACAGTAGCTATAGGCATTGAAGAGACACGTGATCTGCCCTCCTCATCCTATAGACACAGAGCTGACACTGGAGGAGATCTGCAGAGTATTGCACTTGAAAGGTAGGGGGAAGTTCCTTTGTGCACCAGTAATGTCATTGTACAGCTGGGACTTGCAGTCCTACACACACAACATGCTGCTGAGTATTCCAGCAGACATGTCACTCAGGGCAGCACTTGTATTCACTCCCTTTGCAGAGCAGGTGGAGGGACAGAGATTGTTATTATTGCATGTAAACAAAGGTCAGAAGAGATCCAGGGAAATGGAGAAATATAATTTTTTTTGCCTAAAACCTGCTTAACTCAGTTATATATTGCTGCCCATCAGATTTACAGTGCTATATTTTTTTTTTCTGGACAACCCCTTTAAAGACTTTTGTGAGAAATGTACTGTGTATAGGGAAGACTCTGCAGCAGGGAGGATGTAATAAATATTGCAGGTTAATTATATAAGCAAAACTCTGGCCTCAGCTAAAGGTTAATGGAATATATGATATACTTTTATGTAGAGAGAACTGAAGAGAGCTGAGTTTTGGGTAGTCATGCAGAACGCATCATTTTTATCACAATAACTCTTAAATTGCCGGAGAAGAGTACTGCAGGTTCTGCTATATTGTACGGTAGTGTTATTGGGATGGCCGGTGTGACCACACTGAGCAGTGAGCACATTTGTGTACTCTTCTATATGCAGCTGAGCATGAAATATCCATGATATAGATATATCCTCGGGTTTATTTTCTCATGCACGTACGTATTGAGCGTACCGCTTTACTCATAGACCATCAGAAGCTTATCTAGGGCAAGGGTAAAAGGCTTCCTTTGGGAAACTTGGACAGTCCAAAAATAACCTATGTGTTTGAAAATGATCCTGAAGCGATGTTACAGATTACATTCTCTAAGGTGAAGAAAGGTAGGGTAGATGCAGTCTGCTGCATGGGTCTTGTATTCAGTGGGAACCTATCACCTGGTTTGGGGCCACAAAGCCACTAGCGCGCCATTAAGCAGCTGGGGTTTAAGGGCCGACATGTAGGGCATGCGCGGTGAGGCGAGGTGCACAATCCTCCACTTTGTCGGTGAAGTGCACATACGCCTGATGCCACTAGAAAAGAGCATACTTACCTACATTGCAGTATGTAAATTTAGGGCATGTAGGCCTGCCCCCGGAGAACTTCCCAAACCCACAAGAGAACACCTACTGCCCATTTTCAGCCCAGGATAGAACAAATATACTGTCTCAGAAAATCTGCAGAGTCCCTAATAAAGTCAGGACTTTGGAAGAGTCCTGGACTCTTCTCCCAGTAAATGTGATCTTCATTTGCTAATCTTTGTGCGGAAAGAGGGTTTTCTGTGGCAAGTTTAGTCTCTAAATCTTAGCTGCTGGTTGTTTAGTGGCTATACCATTGGTAAGAAGGAGTGGCTTGTTGGCACGCAGGACATATGCCTTGGCCTAGTTATGCGCTTGCACTTACCGACACCTAAATATGCTGAGTGGGGCGTCACAAAAGCAGGTGCCACAATTGCAACTGAACATGCCAGTGTAAAGCCTTGGGGCAGTACTTCCCAAGTGTATTGCATTGTGCAGATGATTTCTCGGCGAGAACTATGGTGCCAAAATGCCAATACAGTTTCTACCGTTAATTGCGACTCTGCTGTTAGGCACAGCGAAAATACACAACCTCAACAAGAGTTTGGTCAACTGTTTGGGGTTACACAGCAATCTTCTTGATGAGAGGTACAAAGAGTCGAATGATAGGTGGCAGTGGTGCCTCTCTCTTTAAAGGGGTATTCCCACCTCAGACAATGGAGGCATATCGCTAGTATATGCCCCCATTGTCTGACAGGCGTGGGTCCCACCTCTAGGATCTGCACCAACATTGAGAATGGAGCCCTGAAAGTGGTGGAGGGCGCACTGCGCATGCCCAGCCGCCCTCCATTCATTTTCTATGGGGCCGCCGAAAATAGCCTATATCAGAATATATCTAATAGCTATATCAGAATAAGGTCTTTTTGATAATATTTTCTCAATCGATGGAAGACTACTGTACGTTTTCAGGAAATATTCAGCACTGGCAGATCTGCAGTCATGTTTGCCAATGTAAACACCATATGAACATTTGTGTGTGAAATCAAGCTTAGCTGCTAACATCAACCAACATCGGGAACAGATTTCCTCAACATAAAGTGACGGACTCCTTCTGCTGCAGATAGACCACCGCCTCCCCTGGGACGCTCCTGGCAGGAGCAATGACAGCTGAAATTGGTTTCTTGAAAAACTTGGGAAGCGACTTCATGATACATAATATACTCTTTAATACCGCTGAAGGTTGTTACATTTTTATCACAGCATCTACCTCTACATGATGACCTTTAAAACACATTTTCAAATACTCTATTAGAAATGTTGAATTAAGGGGATGCAGGAGGAGGAGCTGCTACAATTCTGGAGCCCAGCACATCCATGCATTGCACTAATAGCCTAATGACTTCTATTGCAACCTATGGTACCTCACCTACTCTTTTGGTCTTGCTACATAGAAAACTGAACGTACACTGTGATCAGTGGGAGATTAATTAGACTGTAAGTCTTGGGCTGTTCCCAAAACTTGGGCTATCTTCTCCCTCCAGGACTACAACACTGTCCTGTTATGCTGTGACGATAGTCATTAACACCGTTGTGTGCTACAGTTGCAACTGGGCATTACCATTCCCCAACATATGGATCATCACTGACTACATAGGCATACATCCTACTGGCAATAGGCAGCAGTAATGTCCAATGGTCAATTAGTCCTGGTCTTCACAGTGACAGCTCCTCTACTTATAAAGTACTAGCAGAAGGACCCGGCTTCCCCTTGGTATATTTCATTTATTTTAGTTAATGTTTCTGTGTGTCATTGCAGAGAGAAAGTTAATGCAGCTGACAGACGTTGATTTTTACCTTCATTTTTTCAATCCCCATTGGCTGCAGAGTGGGAGGGGGCGTGACCTGACTGGGCCAGGGGCGTGGTTTAGCGGGATCTCAGGGGGGTAGTTGGGTTTTTAAGAGAAAGGCTCCCAGGCTAATATTGGCTAATGCAGGTCATATTTTGGGAATATCTCAGGAACAGTAGGTCCTAGAGAGCTGAGACCCGGTTTTAACCTTCCTGGTCACCTAATGTACCTGTGTGCCGAGTTTGGTGAAGATCGGTCCAGTAGTTTGGTCGCACATAAAGAACAGACAGACAGACAGACAGAAACTCATTTTTATATATATATAAGAGACTAGCAGAAGAACCCGGCTTCGCCTGGGTATACTTCATCTATTTCATTTAATGTTTCTGTGTGTCGTTGCAGAGAGAAAGTTAATGCAGCTGACAGAAGTTGATTTTTACCTTCATTTTTTCAATCCCCGTTGGCTGCGGAGTGGGAGGGGGCGTGACATGACCGGGGGCGTGGTTTAGGGGGACCTTGGGGGGGTTGCTTTTAAGTCCTTCTTTTGAGGGTGGTCTGAATTACAGGTCGATACCATGGTAATTTATGAGGACACGCAATGGGTAGCAGTGGAAGAAAACATCTTTTATTACTACTGAATGGTTGTAGTCTAAAATTAGTCTATTTCATCTAATGTTTCTGTGTGTCGTTGCAGAGAGAAATTCACCCTCCCACTCCTGCAGCTGACAGAAGTTTATTTTTATCTTCATTTTTTCAATCCCTGTTGGCTGCGGAGTGAGAGGGGGCGTGGCCTGACAGAGTCGTGGGTGTGGCTTAGCTAGACCTGGGGCGGGGGTTTTAAGTCCTTCTTTTGACGGTGGCGTGAATTATAGGTCTATGCCATGGTAATTTATGAGGACACGCAATGGGTAGCAGTGGAAGAAAACATTGCTTCGCACAGGTATATTTAATCTATTTCATTTAATGTTTCTGTGTGTCGTTGCAGAGAGAAAGTCAGCCTCCCTCCCACCCCTGCAACTGACAGAAGTTAATTTTTACCTTTATTTTTTCTATCCCTGTTGGCTGCGGAGTGGGAGGGGCGTGGTCTAACTGAGTCGGGGGTGTGGCTTAGCAAGACCTGTGGGGGTTGAATTCCTTCTTTTGAGGGTGGCCTGAATTACAGGTCGATGCCATGGTAATTTATGAGGACACGCAATGGGTAGCAGTGGAAGAAAACATCTTTTATTACTACTAAACGGTCTTAGTCTAAAATTAGTCTATTTCATCTAATGTTTCTGTGTGTCGTTGCAGAGAGAAATTCACCCTCCCACCCCTGCAGCTGACAGAAGTTTATTTTTATCTTCATTTTTTCAATCCCTGTTGGCTGCGGAGTGGGAGGGGCCGTGGCCTGACAGAGACAGAGTCCACTTATTGACACCTAATGTGAGCAGGGAGTAGTCGCAGATTGCAGTGCCACTAGCCATTGCTCTGCAGTTTTACACCCGAAATACACCTAATTTAGGTGTATTTTGGGTTCATAAATGACCCCCATAGGGTGATTCACCTCGTTAAAACTGTTTTGTTTTTGTCGATCCGACGCTCTGTTGCTCAGTTATAACACTTTTTCTTAATATGCAAATTAGGTTTTTATTGCAATGAAAGTCACTGTTGCTCTTGTGGTACCCAAGCTCCATTCCTTTCTGTGGTCAACTCCTCCCTCACTGCTTTGCCACTGCTTGGTCCTGTCAATCAAAGCAGTGAGAAAGGGATGGCAACATAAAGGAATGTAGCTTAGGGGCAACAAGAAAGCTAGCACCTTACTTTTCTAGCTCATATGGACTGCCTTTGAGGACTGTACGCCGTGGCCTAGCGTCATGCGTGCGTGCGTATGACACAATCGTGAGGCAATAGTACTCTAAGGATTTGTACGCACTATGTATGCTAAAGCTTACATATTCAGTTCAGTAGCGTACTTTTAACAACACTTAGACTGTATGTTCGTAATTTGGGTAGGACACGACCAGAATAACAAATATTTTTTAACGCAACTTCGACCGAATAAATTCGTATTAAGAACAAATCTTTTTATAAATTAGTTGAATATTTGTCAAAGCGAATCTTTGTAGATTCGCTCATCTCTAATAGATAGATAGATAGATAGATTCTATGCGCATTTCAAGAAAAGCAAGCTGCCCAAATTGAAGGACCAATATTTGGAAGGAAGATCCATGACCATAATATGATCACAGGCAAAGGTGGATTATAATATGGGCAGGGACCCTAAGTTCTCAACTAGTTCTCACGCCTTCACCTTTTCGGGTCCTTCTGCCGGGACAGCAGGGGTAAGTATTTCTGGCTGCAGCGGTTCAGGCAAGGCTGCACTCAAGGAACAACTCCTGGCTGCTGCTGATGCCATTTTCCATGGTAGCTTGTACTGCATCACCCTCGGCTAGAAAGTGAAGGATGAGGTAGTCAGCTGACCCAGCTGAAAGGACTGTGGTGGTGGCAAGCCAGGAATCAGAGGCTCCGGCGAAACAGCCATCTGCTGTCTCTTGTAGGCAGTGCACACGTCCTGCGGCTGCTTGGTCCTCCGGCCAAACTTCTGCTGTTGATGCAGGGACCAGGGCCTTTGACAATAACATTACCCTGGTAGCAAAGGGGCCTTTCAGAGATGCCATTCGACCTGATCCCCCACGTATAGGCTGTGACTGGCTTGGGGCAGACAAGGCCTTTTGACAGACCTGTGGCACACAAAGTACTCCTCACCATCCTCATCGTCTGCAAGGAAGCCACTGCCTCTCTCCACTGAAAACCAGATGACGGTTCCTTTGCGACGTTCGCACGTAGGGTCTATCGGCCTCGGATGGTCAAGCACTTGGATGACCCAGTGCTACACCGCTTTCTTATAGTGCTATAGGGTCTGGGCGTGGGCTGCCACGGCTGCAGGCACAATGGGATTCTGCTGCATGGAAGGTGTTCTCCTTCTGGGTGGCGGAGTGGATGCTCCAACCGCCTCCGCCGTACCAGCCGCCACAGTGGTGCCCGGGCGATTCTCTGGGTCACTTGTGCCACTCTGATCTCTTTGGGCCTCTCCTGTGGTTTGGGGTCGCTACCCCACACCATGTCTCCCCACTTTGGACTTAGTTGGTGCGCCATGCTGTCTTGTTGTTCACCGCTGGCTTGAACTGGAGAGGAGGGCGGAGTAATGAGGGAGGAGTCTTCACTCCCTATACTTGCAATAGATAGTTCCCGGTGGGCCGGCCTGATTTTTCCTGCTTTTGAGTGGGGTGTATCTTCACTTTCCCGCTCTTGAGGGGGCGTATCATCATTTTCCCGCTTCTGGGGACCAGGGGTCAAGAAGAATGCATACATAGCATACGTAGTGTTAGAGAACATTTAAGATTCATACGAAGCGAATCTGAAAAAAATCCGGATTCGCTGCGGAGTAGGAAATAAGGAGGATTCGTAATTAATATACGAAGCGGCGAATAGATATCTATCTATATATCTATCTATCATATCTATCTATCTATCTATCTATCTATCTATCTATCTATCTATCTATCATCATCATCTGAGTCAGAGAGTATGTCATATGGTCTCCCTATTTGAGCTCTATGTATTTTTATTCCTATTATCCGTGACATTAATACAGAAAAATAGGTCTTGTTTAAGCTGATAAAAATCTAAGCAGCTTAAACAGATGCTTTGCTTCCTTTTGATATTTTCAGGGATACTGTATTCTTAGCAGTGTGTGTTTTTTATCATTTGTATTAATATATGCAGCATATGAAACAGGTTCTGTATTAAGAGGATCTGTCACTGAAATGTTGATTAACTAGAGAGTTATGGAAACTACTGATGAACTTCTGTTATAATGAAAATGCAGCTGTCATAGTTCATAGTTATTAAGTGGGTTGAGTGCATTGAAAATGTTCATTTTCGTTATAAGGGTCCCCTAAGCAAATTTTACATAGTGCCCACTGAAATCAGTGGTCTATCCATATACAGGGGGGGGGGAATGTATTTAGTCAGCCAACAATTGTGCAAGTTCTCCCACTTAAAAGAATATTTCTTTAAAGAATTTATTTGCAAATTATGGTGGAAAATAAGTATTTGGTCGCCTACAAACAAACAAGATTTCTGGCTCTCACAGACCTGTAACTTCTTCTTTAAGAGGCTCCTCTGTCCTCCACTCATTACCTGTAGTAATGGCACCAGTATAAAAGACACCTGTCCACAACCTCAAACAGTCACACTCCAAACTCCACTATGGTGAAGACCAAAGAGCTGTCGATTGACACCAGAAACAAAGTTGTAGACCTGCACCAGGCTGGGAAGACTGAATCTGCAATAGGCCAGCAGCCTGGTGTGCAGAAATCAAATGTGGGAGCAATAATTAGAAAATGGAAGACATACAAGACCACTGACAATCTCCCTTGATCAGGGGCTCCATGCAAGATCTCACCCCGTGGGGTCAAAATGATCACAAGAACTGTGAGCAAAAATTCCAGAACTACATGGGGATACCTAGTGAATGACCTGCAGAAAACTGGAACCAACGTAACAAAGGCTTCCGTCAGTAACACATTACGCCGCCAGGGACTCAGATCCTGCAGTGCCAGACGTGTCCCCCTGTTTAAGCCAGTACATATCCGGGTCCGTCTGAAGTTTGCTAGAGAACATTTGGATGTTCCAGAAGAGTACTGGGAGAATGTCATATGGTTAGATGAAACCAAAGTAAAACTGTTTGGTAGAAACACAACTCGTCGTGTTTGGAGGAGAGTGAATGCTGAGTTGCATCCAAAGAACACCATACCTACTGTGAAGCATGGGGGTGGCAGCATCATGCTTTGGGGCTGTTTCTCTGCAAAGGGACCAGGACGACTGATCCGTGTACATGAAAGAATAATTGGGGCCATGTATTGTGAGATTTTGAGTGCAAACCTCCTTCCATCAGCAAGGGCATTGAAGTGGCTGGGTCTTTCAGCATGACAATGAGGACAACGAACAAGTGGCTTCGTAAGAAGCATTTCAAGGTCCTGGAGTGGCCTAGCCAGTCTCCAGATCTCAACCCCATAGAAAACCTTTGGAAGGAGTTGAAAGTCCGTGTTGCCCAGCGACAGCCCCAAAACATCACTGCTCTAGAGGAGATCTGCATGGAGGAATGGACCAACATACCAGCAACAGTGTGTGCCAAACTTTTGAAGACTTACAGAAACCGTTTGACCTCTGTCATTGCCAACAAAGAATATATAACAAAGTATTGAGATGAACTTTTGTTATTGACCAAATACTTATTTTCCACCATAATTTGTAAATGAAGTCTTTAATAATCAGACAATGTGATTTTCTGGATTTCTTTTCTCAGTTTGTCTCTCATAGTTGAGGTCTACCTATGATGTCAGTTACAGACCGACCTCATCTTTTTAAGTGGGAGAACTTGCACAAGTGGTGGCTGACTAAATACTTTTTTTCCCCACTGCAATGCATAGTTGTCCAGGTTTCCTCAGGTTCTTAATGCCCATTTTTGCATCCGGGGGTGTTTATGGGGATTAATATTTGATATACTGATTGTATTCACTTTTTTAATATTGCAAAAGACTGTATGATTAAAACTAACATTTTGTAAATACTTAATTTAAAGGCTATGTACACCTTTGGAGGCAATTTTTAACTTTTCTCATTTTTGGCTAAAAATCATATTTTCACTTGACCTTTATTAAAAATATTGAGCCATTCTGTCACAAAGAGTTAACTGTTTTTCTAATTGTGTGACCGATACTTTCACTTTGTGCTGGTCATCCAATAAACTACTAAGAGGCGATAAACACTTATTTAAGCCACATTCGTATCAGTAAGATAAGACCTGAGCTATAAGTGTTTATAATGTAACAGAGCAGAAATAAGGAGCCCGTCAGCTCCCCAGATGATGGAAAAGAAATAAAATCCACAGACTGCTAGTAGAGCATCTCATCTATGTACACAAAAAGGATTCCAAATTGTTAATAAAGACCAATTGAAAAAAAAATGTTTTTTTAGTGCAAGATAAGTACAATGCAATAATTAACAAAAATGCCCCCAAAGGTGTACATAGCATTTCATTTTTTTATGATTGCATTTTACTCACTTTGGGCTGGTTTGATTAGGCCCCACCCCTCGGTGAACTGAAACCTTTATTTGCATAAGGAATTAAAGTCTTTTCTCTTGGGAACACCATGGCCGATTTACATAAGACTCTCATTTTAATCAGCAGGATCTACACTAACTGGCAGTAGGAGTAGTTTGATAGGGTTGCTGTGTGACACAGATGGTTAAAAACAGGCCACAGTGGTCAGAGATGCCCTTTAAATTTCTAATTAGGGCTCATGCACATGGCTGTAGTTTTGGTTTGCATCAGATACGCGTTCATCTCAATGGGGCCGCAAAAAGATACGGACAGCAAACCCGTATGCTATCTGAACCCGTATGTACGTTCTGTGGTCCTGGACAAGGATAGGACATTTCTGTGAGTAAAAAAAAACAAAAAACAAACGTGGTGGCATAACATGTTTTGCGGATCTGCGATTTGTGGTCTGCGCATGATCCCTTATAATACTGCAGTTTTGTGCTGGAAAGGAGTACTGGATGGTCAGATTATCCAGATAAGGAAGCAGCAACCAGCTGTGCTGAAACTACAACTCCCAGCATGCACACTTTGCCCGACTGTTCTTGCAACTCCCGTAGAAGTGTATTAAGCATGCTGGAAGTTGTAGTTTCCCAACGGCTGGAGTGCTGAAGGTTACTGTATTAGGTACCTTTAGACAACCGTAGTGTTTTGCGTTACCCAATTTGCCAACTGCACATGGCCGCAACTATAATAGAAAATGCCTATTTTTGTCGCGGACAAAAATAGGACATGCTCTATCTTTTCTACGGAGCCGCGGAACCACCGTATGTTGTCCACATCTTTTGAGGCCCCATAGAAATGAATAGGTCCACATCCGTTCCGCAAAATTGCAGAACAGATGTGGACCCAGAAATACAGCCATCAGAATGAGCCCTTAATGGATTTTCACCGCTATAGATCTTTCTGACCATTTATTTGTTTGCATTTCTTTTTTTTTTCACTTTTCCGTTGCTTTTTTATACGATTCTGTCGCTGGTGGAAGCACATGTTCGTCAACTTCTGCCTCTCTGGCAAACAGCTATGTAATGTTGTGGGGATGACATACTGCAGCATGCGGTGGGAAAAAAAAAAAAAGCATTGCTGTGAATTATCCTTCAAGCAACCGCTAAGGGGAGTCTATGGCTGGACCTCCCTCCATGGTTACTATGACAACATGAGGGAGCACAGTCTTTCAGGCGAAGTGTTCAGCTAAAGCAGGTGTCGTATTCCATATCCAGCTCTCCCCGAGCCCCGGGATCCTACAAGGGGTTATCTATTTCCCTCTATTTCCCATGCATTATCTGCCGGATCCCTTTTCATAGACCCGGTTCATTATCCTCTAAGAAGATGGTCCATCACTCCGGCTCCATCCAATGCTTCAAACAGCAGAAAGGTCAGTGGGATTTTTTTCCCCTTTTCTCCCCTCCCATGGTGTGAGCTCTGCATGCCCTTGTACAGCATGTGCTACTGGTGCTGATAATTGCAGGAAAGCCATTGTAATGCAGATGTGTAGGAATTCCTCCCCAGCCTAATGCATAGTCCTGGGGAAGTGGAGAGGAAGGGACTGCTGCCGTTCTGCAGGTTTCCCTGAAACTTGTGCAATGGCATCATTCTGCAATTAAAACTTACTGCATTGAAAGTTCTGCAGCCGCCTGACACTTCCCGTAAAATGTGCACACCGGTGTGCTGGGAGCGCGTTTAACCCTTTCAGCACTGGCTTTCGAAACATTCATCTTATCCGATACTCTTGCCAGTTCTTGGGAGCAGTTCTTGATTTGCATGTGTCCACGTAGAAGTATGGTAGTGACCTCATGTGATAGTATGACCATCTGTGATGTATTGTTTTACAGGATACAATGTTACAGAAAACAATGTGAAAATAAACAAATAGATAACAGCTATAATCATAGCTATAAGTAATAATAAGAACAGTATGAGTTGTTTTACTCGTATTATGTTTTTATGTGGATTTACAACAGTACGTAACCAGGGCGCTTCTTATGATACTGGTAAAAATAAATGTATTAAATGTGATGAAGATGGCAAGCATTAATGATACAAATTATATTGTGATGATGATGACAAGATTATTATTTAATTTTTTATAACTATTATAATATATATATATATATATATATATATATATATATATATATATATATATATATTATTCAATTGTTGTGGACAGCATAAGAATAAGCTGGTGTGCCAGTGGCGGTAGGATTGATCCGGAAATTCAAATTGCATAAAAAATAAAAATTCACTGCTTGAGAAAGGTCCTAGCAACAGGACCGAAACGTCGCGGTTTGTTAGGTGAATAAAAAGAACACAATTTTTTCACGTCAATTGGGAGTACCATGGAATTTTTATTTTATATATATATATAAATACTATATTTAAATATATATAATTTTTATCATATATATATATATATATATATATATATATATATATATATATTAGAGATGAGCGAATCTTCAAAGATGTGCTTCAGCAAATATTCGCTGAATGTTTAAAAATATTCGCCTCGGATAAGATTCGCTTCCGTCCAAGTTGCGTTAAAAAATATTTGTGTTCTGCATACATTCCTGCAAATACATACGCATGAGCATACAAAGTGCGTACGAAGCTTTATCGTATTATTGTCTTGTGGTTACGTCATACGCATGCATGACGCTATGCCCGCACAAATAACGAACATACAGTAAAAGTACGCTACTTAACTGAATACTTACTCATTAGCATACAGTACAAATTTTTAGATGCGTAGCATTAGCGTGCAAATTATATGATGCGAACGTAGCATTACCGTACAAAGATTTAAGAAGATTCGTACAAAGCGAATCATTCGCTTCAGCGTAGGAAATAACGAAGATTCTTAACGAATATATGAAGCAGCGAATAGATTTGCTCATCTCTGTTTTATATATATATATGACTGAAAAAGTAGTACAAAAAATTCTAGCGGGAAGACGAAGGCCTCTTTCACACGAGTGTCACGGATTAGGTCTGGATCTGTTCAGGATGCGTTCAGGAAAACTCACACCATTTTGCACGCAAGTTCAGTTTTGTCTGCGATTGCGTACAGTTGTTCAGCTTTTTTACACGCGGGTGCGATGTGTATGAATGCACTTTTCACGCGCGTGATAAAAAATTGAATGTTTACAAACAACATCTCTTAGCAACCATCAGTGAAAAACGCATTGCATTCAGACTTGCTTGCGGATGCAATATGTTTTTCATGCGGCACCATTCACTTCTATGGGGCCAGGGCTGCGTAAAAAACGCAGAATATAGAACATGCTGCGATTTGCACGCAACAGCGAACTGATGCGTGAAAAAATACGCTCATATACACAGACCTATTGAAATGAATGGGTCAGGATTCAGTGCGGGTGCTATGCGTTCACGTCATGCTTTGCACCTGCGCGGAAATCTCGTGTGAAAGGGGCCTAAGAGCTCATGCGCGCAAACATATTTCTAGTCAGTGTCCATTCGTTTTTTTTTGTAGCCCATGTGCGGAACCATTCATTTCAATGGGGCCTCAAAAAAATGCAAATGACCTAGTGTGCATTCTGTATCCGTATGTCCGCATGTTTGTTCCGCAAAAAAAAAAAAAGAAGATGTCCTATTTTTGTTTGTTTTGTGGACAAATACAGATATTGTTACAAAGGATGAACAAAAAGAACAGATTCATAAAGTTTAAAAAATCATGACATACTCATCTGCTTCTCCCCCACCGCTCAGCACTACTGCTCCAGTCCTCCTCCAGGTGTTGGTATATAAGGTAGCGGGGATCACATAGAGGTATACAGTATGTAAATTCTGCAGCAGTGAACACAGCATGAGACCACTGAGGGCAGTGGTCAGTGACTGGCTGCAGTGGTCATGTGCCATATGCCTCTACGTCAACACTGAGAATGGTGGGGAAACACTGGTGAGTATACAATATTTTTTTATTTTATGGCCTATACTGGCATGGGTCAATTTTTTAGTTAGTTCAGACAATCCCTTTAAACTTCCCTTAGGGTGGAGTGACAATTTTTGTTGCAGTTTTTTTAGCCAAAGCCAGAAGTGTGTTGAAAGGGAGTGAGAAATAGGAAAGAAGGACTTCTACTTCCAGGTGTGGGTGGCACCACTGTGATTTCATACATTTTTTTGTCAACACTTTTGCCGTTATTTGCAGCATTTTTGTGGTACTTTTAGTGTCTTTATATTTCAGCATTGTTAATGCGTCCAGATGTTGCTTTAAAGATTATAGTGTGTTATGAAGGCACAAGATACAAAGCATTTTATGTATGATATAATTTTACTGGCATTTTATACATGCTAGAAAAAAATATGTATCACAGTGCCATAGGCAGCAAAAAACACCATTTAAAATGTAACAAAATGCAAACAAAAAAAATATTAATAAGATGAGGAAGTGTGTGCCCCGTCTTAAAGTAGGCACATCTACGACAGTCCGCGTACCTGGAGTGAAAAAAAACATGACTACTATTTCAAGGTGTAAATGTTAGTAAACAGGATGGTGTGAAAACACCTATGCAACAAAAAACTAGTCACACAGCGTTTCAAAAGTCGCAAAAATGGGCATAAAATGTTAGTAAATTTAAAATCAACACTGGCCAGCAGCCATCTTTTTCCCTCAGACATTTATCAAACTGGTGTAAAGTAGAACTGGCTTAGTTGCCCATAGCAACCTATCAGAGTCCATCTTTCATTTTCCAAAGGAGCTGTCAAAAATGAAATGAGGAATCTGATTGGTTGCTATGAGCAACTAAGCCAGTTCTACATTACACCATTTTGATAAATGACCTCCCAGGTTTATAAGTACTGGTGATAGCACCGAAAAACCAAGGCATGCTATAATACCCCCCTAATCCCTGGGCCCCTCATACTGATCATACGTACCCCGCTACCTGGCTCTCACGTCGCTTCTGATGCCCACACGGCCTCCTCTGTGTCACTCGCATGCTAGGGAGGCTCGTCCCCAACGCGGCCTTCTATTGGCTGAACCCTCCCCATTGCCGGATGTTTTGGTCTGTACGACAAAGCGATGCAGTGGTATTTACTTAGCATTTTATTCAGGTACATGTGGATGATCCAAAGTACCACACATATTACTAAAAGCAGATGTACCTGATACACCAGTCAAGAGCAATGAAGTACATATTACATCCACAGCGTTCATTGGAGAGTCTATTAGATCATGTGACAGAAGGGATCAATAGATGGAAGTAATTACACTGGATTTTATTACTAGGAAGTAATATTCTTGTCATCTATGTCTAGGCTTGAGCGAACCGAGCTTCGGCTCATAGATCCGAAGTTGATTCGTTCAAACACTTCTGGGGTAATTTATCAAACAGGTGTAAAGTAGAACTGGCCTAGGTGACCATAGCAACCAATCAGATTCCACCTTTAATTTTTTACAGCTCCTTTGGAAAATAATAGGTGGAATCTGATTAATTGCTATGAACAACTAGGCCAGATCTACTTTACACCAGTTTGATAAATGACTTTATTTGTTTTAATGCTGTCCTGAGAACTGTCTCCGCATACAACATTAAAATGTATTGGCTCCGTGGAGGCAAAATTAGCTTCAGCGAAGTCGCACAAGACTTCGGTGAATGAATTTGGTATTCAGTTCTACATCTTTAAAAACATTTAAAAACACAGAAGCTGAAGGTACCAGCCAGTACCAAACCAGACTTCTGATTCATAATTGTAAATGTTTTTAAAGATGTAGAACTGAATACTAAATTCATTCACTGAAGCTTTGCGTAACTTTGGCTGAAACTTATTTTGCCTCCACGGAGCCAATACATTTTAATGCTGTACACGGAGACAGGTCTCAGGACAGCATTAAAACAGAGTCATTTATCAAACTGGTGTAAAGTAGAGCTAGCTTTGTTTCCCATAGCAACCAATCAGATTACACCTTTCATTTTCCTAAGAAGCTATCAAAAATGAAAGGTGGAATCTGATTGGTTGCTGTGGGCAACTAAGCCAGTTCTACTTTACACCAGTCTGATAAATTACAATATTTGTTTTAATGCTGTACAGAGACCTCTACATAACTAAGGCGCATCCACCGCCAGTGCAAGGGGTATTAAGTCCGGCGTCTAAAAAACAAACGTTAATAAATGACCCCCATAGTGTATAGGGATGAGTTGTACCAACACTAAGGTATCAATGTTACAATAAAAGTAAAAACAAATAACCAATATTCATGTAATATAAAAATACTATGTACCCAGCGTATAGCTTGTCCATGAGAATAGCCGCCATTGAAGATTTGCTTATGCATCATATAAAAAATGTGGAAAAATACACAAATGCCCGCAAAAATCAAATACATCTTATTGTAGAATGTGTATATCCCAGATCTGTGGACAAGCCATATCTAAACGATCATGTCCCTTCCTTTAAAGTATAACTGTCATATTTTATTTTATTTGCTAGTTATCGCTAGGCATGTATACCTGAATTAGACTTTCAATTATTGTCAAAAGATCTGTAATTAGCTTAAAATGACAGCTTTCATTAATGTCCCCTGTCCCTTTCCACTGGTCCCTTAAAAGACCGTTGCTATGGATTGTCTGTCTACTCTTTAGGGTAAACACAAGACAGAGGGGCGGTCCTTCACACTGCATGCCTGCATTAGGCTTCAGAGTGAGGAGGCGTGTCTCTTAGTAATCCAATCTGATTGGCTGGTAGGAAGATGCTGGCTACAGCAAGTCTGTATATGAAGTGTGGGAAAGAAGTTTTGGCTTCAGAGAACTGGCAGAGGAGCCATCTTGAGAAGATCTTCATATTGTAGATGTTAAAACAGCAGTAACTAAGGAAAAAATCAAGGGAAACAGTGGTATGTGAAGAAACTAAAGACTGCTTTATGCATAATGCTCTTCGTGTGCTGTCCACATCCATTACTCCGTTCCACGGGCCTGAAAAAAAAATGCATTTCTATCATAGGGCGGGACTTTCTGTTCCATAAAATGCGGAACTCACATGGCTAGTAACTGTGTTTTGCAGATCTGCAAACCACTGTACGGTCGTATGCATGAGCCCCTACTCGTGGTTCTCCAGATCAGCACTTGGAGACTGAGTTTTAATATGAAGTATTTCACCTCCCCGCGGCTTGTTTGTGAGCAATTACCTGCTAATGTTCTCCTTCTCAGTGGTGGTTTAGTTTCCTTCTATTAATAGATAATCTACTCTCCTGTAATGAAAGTCATCACTCTGTGCACTGTCTACAAAGTAAATTATGTGCAGCAACCAATGTGAGCAAGGAAAGCAGCAGTGTAAAGCATGGAGGAGGGACAGACCAGCCACCAGAGTCACAGATGACACAGGACAGTGATGTCATACTTAGGGCTCATGCACACGGCCGTACATATTTTTCAGTCCGCAAAAAATGGATCAGCAAAAAAAACAGATGATGTCTGTGTGCATTCCGTATTTTTGCGGAATGGAACAGCTGGTCCCTAAGGGCTCATGCACACGAGCGTATTTTCGTTCCGTGTCCGTTCCGTTTTTTTTGCAGACCATACGCAGAACCATTCATTATAATGGGTCTGCAAAAAAAAGGAAGTTAGTGTGCATTCTGTTTCCGTATGTCCATATTTCCGTTCCACATCACGGACAAGGATAGGACTGTTCTATTAGGGGCCAGCTGTTCCGTTCCGCAAAATACGGAATGCACACAGATGTCATCCGTATTTTTTGAGGATCCGTTTTTGCGGACCAGAAAATACATATGGTCTTATGCATGAACCCTAACAGTACTTACCTTGTCCATAATGTGGACAATAAAAGGACGTTTTCAATATTTTTGCGAAATGGACATGCGGACATATGGAAATGGAATGCACACCGAGTAACTGCCGTTTTTTCTGCAGACCCATTGAAATGAATGGTCCTGCATATGGTCCGCAAAAAAATGGAACGGACGCAGAAAGAAAATACGATTCATGTGCATTAGTACTAAGATCATAAAGTTTGGGTTTTTTTTTTTGCATCCTATAATAACCATGGAGATGCATAGGTTTGCAAAATACATATCGTCGTGTGCATGAGGCCTTACTCTGCAATCACACTGTCCTCCATGTGTTCCTATTAAGGAACACGAACGTATGTATTTTGCGTTCCGCAAAAATGGATCTGCAAAAAATACGGATGACGTCCGTGTGCATTCCGTATTTTGCGGAGCGGAACAGATGGCCCCTAGTAGAACAGTCCTATCCTTGTCCGTAATGGACATGTTCTATTTTTTTGCGGAACAGAAATACGGACATACGGAAAAGGAATATACAAAGAGTAATTTTCGATTTTTTTTGAAGACCCATTGAAATGAATGAAAAATATGTTTATGTGCATGAGATTAGAGATGAGTGAAGCGATTCGACGATTCGTTGATTCATATCGAATCTTGGAAATTTTCAGCTGCGAAGCGAATCCGAATATTAGGTGATTCGCTTTGTCTTTGTACGCATTTGCTAAGTAGTTGTCCTATAACTTATACGCTATTGCTACTTATAAGTTACTCTATACGCTGTTGCGTACGAATTCAATTCATTAGCGAACTTTTACTGTTAGTTTGTTTATCGTGCACAAAAGCCTGGGAAGAAAGTGATCACCTGATCTAGTGGGCTTGCTCTGATTGGCTCAGGCTCGGTAAGCCAGTGACGCATCACTTCTGCTGCGACTGCTGAGACGAGCAGAATCACTGTGTGTGAATTTCTGAGACTCTGAGACCTGTTTTGTGAAAATTGGGATGTAATTGCTCTGGGAATCCATATCACACATATCAGGGATACTGCAGGGCAAGTGCAGGGCCAGTGCAGGGCCAGTTCAGGGCTAGTAATTAATCAGGCAGGGAGAGAGAGACAGGGAGAGATAGGGAGAGACAGGGACAAAGACCAGCTACAGGGCCACAGAGTGAATTGAAAAATATCTGGAATGGATAAGCAAAAGGGGTCCAGTTCCAGCCAGACCTTGAGCTCTAAAAAAAGGAGAAGGTGGCACGGGGCAGAAGTGCCAAAGGACCTGTAGCTGGAGCATCTACTAGTAGTATTCGCAATACTCACCCTGCCGTATCTCTGCGCCGATCTCATTAAGCCGCTCTGGGCATTTAAACTTCAGATCGTACCATTTCCGCTGGATCTGGCCCGGGGTCCGCACGGTGTCGAAACAATGGCGCAAGCCTCGGATCACCTGCTGGATCACCTCCTTTTTATGCTGGTTCGGGTAGCGGTGTGTGCCATCGTAATCTTGCAGGTCCATCAGCCGGATCATGTATTTCAGCTCTGCAGAGCTAAATGCTGATGATCGCCTGGACGCTCTGTCTCTGAGAAGTGCACGCCGCGGCCTCTCAACTCGTGCGTGCGTGCCTGCGTATTACGTAATCGCTAGACAATAGTACTCTGAGGATTCGTACGCAATTTGTACGCTCATGCATACGTGTTCAAAGAAGTTGCGTACCTTTTTTACCTGAACGTTCGTTATTAGTGTGCGAATGTTCGCTAAAAGCCATATAATTATGTATATTTTGTACGCATATTCAACGAATCTATTCATGGAATATACGATTCTTAGGAAAAGTTTGGCGAATGTTCGGCGAATAAAATTTTGCATGATTCGCTCATCTCTACATGAGATCTAATATAGAGTTTGTTGGTTAGCTGGAAGTAGAAGAAGATGAATGTGACTGATATTGCAGGATTATACTACTTGCTTGTACCATCTAACCATGGAGACACATAGGCTTGCCTAGGTGCTGCAGACATAAAACGGTAGAACCATTTGCTTCAATTTTATTTTAAATGCATAAAAAGTGGTTACAAACACCAGCCGTAAGTCTGTTTGTTCTGCATGCACGTAGCATCTGTGTTTTTGTTGCATGGCCTGACATGATCACTTTAATTTTTTTTTTCTGTCTGACATTGATCGGCTGGAACATGTTGCACAGACAAAGTCATCAATCACATGTTAGCCCTCCACTGTGACAATGCTATTTTATGCATGAAAATCCATAATGAGGAGACGATATGTGCACAATGCAAGAAGTCGGAGTGACACCCGGCTCCATGTTGCTGGGTCTCCTGTTGCTGAGCAGAAAAAAGTAACCAGGAAAACACAGAAGATATAATGACTGGGTACATGAAACAGCCTAAAGAGTCTATTATCATACAGTGACAGGCACAATCATGGCGATAAAGGTACTTTAGGATACCATATGCCTTTGTATTCTGAGTCACTATAGGATTTTGAAGAAGCAACATAGTTGATTAGACAGTGTCAGAATTTCTAGTGACAGCCTCGACTGATAACACACAGTTTAGGCTATTTTCCAGTATTGAGATCCGTCATAGGGGCTCAATACCGGAAAAAAAAAAAACGCTTCAGTTTTGTCCCCATTCACTGTCAATGGGGACAAAACGTAGCTGAACAGAACGGAGTGCTCCAAAATGCATTCTGTTCCGTTCTAATACTGGACAGCATGCTGCGGTTTTCTTTCCGTCCTGGGATGTGGAGCAAGACTGATCCGTCATGACTCACAATGCAAGTCAACGGGGACGGATCTGTTTTCTCTGAGACAATCTGGCACAATAGAAAACTGATCCATCCCCCATTGACTTTCAATGGAGTTCATGACGTCTTGGCTATGTTAAAGATAATATAATCGGATCCGATCATAACAGATGCAGGCGGTTGTATTATCAGTAATGGAAGCATTTTTGCTGAACCCTGCCGAATCCAGCAAAAACGCTAGTGTGAAAGTAGCCTAAGATTAGTTTCACACTTGCATCTATTGGATCCAGCATGCTGTTTTGGCAGAGAAGAGCCTGCAAGAGTTCATTGGATTCGGCCTAGACAGATACTGATGGTCACATCCGGTAGAAATGAACAAAGTTTTGAAAAATTGATACGGCAACTTCGACAAAGTTAAACAGGAAATTTGATTTGTTATGAACTAATTAGTCCTGAATACCTGTAAATCTGCCTTATGGGTATGGCCACACAGAGCGGCCATGCTGCAGTGAAGATCCACACGGTCAAATTAGCCCACAGCTGCCTTTCATTTAATAATGAAGACCGCACTGTATAGTCCTTCTTCATTGTTAATGGCTGTGCAGCACCTTTAATGCACCTTTAACATGGGCAGTACCCACTTCGCCAATCTCACCGGTCTCCTACCTCAAAGGTGGGAGCCCTTCTTCTGCCATCTGCTTTTCCTCCTTTTCCACATTACCTAATATCGATGAGAATATGTCATCAGGAACATCCAGCCCCTCCTCTCTCTGCATCTTGCTGACTCTTTCTAGGACATGGAAACTTTGAAGGATGATTAGGAAGAAGTAAAGCTAGCAAAAGATGAGGACAGTCATCATCATTAAGACCTGGGCTCCCTAAGGGGTACATACTGGATGGTATTGGTTGGCACGCTGGCACAGGAATAATAAAGACTTCCATCTTATTGGTGTTGAATTACATTTATGGATATGGGAATAAGTAAATGTAGAAATAAATAAAAAACCTGACATGGAATGAGTTTCCCTGCACTGTTCTGCACTCTCCCTGCAGTCTCCCTGCAGTTTCCCTGCACTCTCCCTCTCCAATGTTCTTCTATTAATTATTTTCAGCAACACTGCCCCTAGTGCATAAGCGCTTGCCACGTCTCTCCCTGTGATCAGCTCACAGGACAATGGTGGAGACTGCGCGGGATGAGGGTTTTATAAAGCTGTGACATCACAGGGGATGGCTATCTGCGGATTGGCTGGCCGCACGGCATTATGGGTGATCTTGCATTCCTGAGCTTGTCTCCTCTACAGTTTAGCTTTGTAACACGTGCAGCCGCCATTTTAGGAGAAGCTGATTCATTACCACAAAGTGCGTGGAAATTCAGATTAGTTTAGTTAGAATCTAAGTTTAGAATTCCGATTCGAATGCGTTGCTTTACTCACCACTGACTGCCGGTCACTTCATCGACTATAATGGGATCTGAAAAGTTTCCAACATAAGTGTTGGGTTTCAGCCGGACAAAAAAAAAAATACAAAAAGCACCAGTTTGTCTGGAAAAAAAACAGGCACTCATGCCGGAAATCAGCGCATCATCTGAGGCGTACAATGATGGGGGCAGTGCTATCGTAGCTCCCTGTCATTGCAACCGCTACTTACAAAAAAAATGTGCTTCGTGACGAAGTAATTCATCACAAAGCAAATTTTTTTTAAAAAATTCGGCGATGCAGCAGAATCGAATTTTCCAAAAGTTCGCTGATCACTACTATTCACCCAAAGGCCAAAAGATTGACATCTTCTCAGGTCAGAGTGGCACAGTCTTTCTATATATTGTAATCCACATAAAATGGGTTTTCCATGTCTCAAAATAGATTTTATCAGATTGGTGGCAGTCTGACACCTGACTTCTCCCACCGATCAGATGTTTTCAGCAGTCCCCTGACACAGTGGATGAAGCCAGAAGCAGAGAGTGGCCATGCTGGGGTACTGCAGCTCAGCTCTTATTCACTTGAAATAATATGGGCTCAATACCAGCCATGACCACTAAGAAAAAGTATAGCGCCGTGCTTTGTAAACAACAAAGGGACATGAACCCTTTGTTCCGCTGATTGGTGGGGTGTCAGTAGTCGGAGTCTCCTCCAGTTGTCGCAGAAGTCATGAAATTTCAATTTGCAGAATCATTTTTCAGGGTGTAATTTTACACACTCCTATCACACCACTGACACTGCTCTGGGGATAGGATATATCAGTAAGGATGGCAATGTGGGTGTCATACCATAGCATGTGCTTATGCTTATTCAGATTTTCAAGTCACACATCATATGTGACCCCTGAGCCACTGATTGGGGATCACTGCCTCAGAGAATTGCGCTGGATCTTCAAGCAAAATGGCTACAGTGGCCTTTTCGCGCTTTTATGGATAAGTGGATGAGGTAAGTATGATTTATTTTTTTATTTCTTTTTGTTGATCTACCCATGAAAGGCTTTAATATTCATCTCAGATGCCATGATCAGCTATGAAAGCGGCATCTGAGGGGTGGAATGACAGTGGGCAGAGCAATCTCTGTTCTCTGTCTCTATGTCGCTTCGTGACAAAGTAATTCATCAGTAAGCACATTTTTTTGTAAAATTTGGCAAAGCAGCCAAATCAAATTTTTTTTACTGATGTACCATAAAAAGCCTAGGATATGTCACCAATGTCAGAGAGGTGCAGGTCCCATCTCTGGGACCAGGGGTGCACCACCAGTGAGGCCAAGTGATCACCTCAGGCAGCAAAGGGGTTAGGTTAAGAAATTAGCAGGGGAGGGGAGGGGGGTGCTGTTTCAGTTTTCACCTGTCTGGGACCCTCCCCAATCTTTAGAAAGGAGCAACCAAAGTCAGGGAGAGCACATGTATGCGCAGCCACCTTCCATTCGTTTCAATGGAAGTTCTGAAAATAGCTGAGAAATTAATAGAGAGTGTATCCCGCAAACTTGGACACCACTCCATTCACATCTATAGCACTGCCGAAAATTGCAGAGCCAGCACTGGGTTATTTTTGGCACTCCCATAGAAATGAATGGAGGGAGGCTACGCATGAGCACTCTGCTCTTATTTTCTTTGGGAGCTTCATTGTAGACAGGGGCATAACTACCATAGCGGCAGACCATGCGACTGCTATAGGGCCCAGGGCACGAGGAGGCCCAGTCTTAGTTGGGATCATCTCCTCTTCTACTGGAGGTGAAATCTTGGTCAGGACTCTACTCTCTAAAGGAACAACTTTTAGCAAATGAGGCAGTGGAAAAATGGCCCAAGGGCCATTGAAAAAGGGTTTAGGCAGAAACCCTTCTGTCCTGTATGGGGGGGCTGTTTTGATCCTTACTATTGGGGCTCTTACTTCTCTATGTACGCCACTGGTTCTAGAAATAGGTGCAGGTCCCAGAGGTGAGACCTGCATCTATCTGACATAGATGGCAAATCCTAGAGATAAGCCACTAATTTTTGTGCATTAGTTTAATTCCCATTCCAAATGAAATGCTCAATAGGAGAAAACTGCGTTGTAAGAACATCCCAAATTATTTTACGTGGCATTGAATTCACCAGTAGGTCTTGCCAGGCTCTGATTTGCTCCCGCAAGCGAGCTGCCAGTGTTTTCTTCCAAGCTGTTCCAAGGCTCGTTGGCTAAAATTCCATTGTAATTTTGTTATGGAACGAAAACACATTAAACCTCTTATGTCTACACAACATAATCCCCGACATGAGTCCAATAATCCTCTGACAGCAAAGAACATTAAAAGAGCATGCAGTAGCTGGTGAGAGGCATCGCCGCTCAGCTCTATCCCTGGGGCAGGGGCTTGTTATGGGGCAGCAGTGCCAATGCAAAAATCTAAATCTGCCATATTAAGGGTCAATCATTGCTGATCACAGGGTTGACTCGTGCAGGACAGAGGAAAAAAAAGATTTGTGAGAAAAATAGGAAATGAGCAAATTTGTAGCTTTTTTAAGTAAAATGTGTGAACCTCAGACCCCAGAACAGACCACTTAAAGATAGACCACAGGACAGCCATAAAGAAAGTCACTTCTCCTTATTTCTACAGTCCCCCTCACTTCCAGACATCACAGCAGCCAGCGTCAGGAAGTTGTATGGGGTAGAGACTGGGTAGGGGTGTACACAGATCTCATAGGGCCCCATAACTTAGTATGGGCCCCCATGCCCCACCTTGATTCTACTAGGCAACACAAAATGAAACAAACTAAATTTCTGACAAATCAATGTCTTTTTTTTTTAATTAAGCAGAAGAAATTTTAATTTAAAAAAAATTGTAATAAAATGTTGCCCGCCACCTCATCCACTTCATCTAACTCCTGTGTCGGAAAAAGTGGAACAGGTGCTTCATGAACGTGCCGCTCATTATGACCACCATATTTGTTAATGTAGTCACAGCAGACAACTGGCATAAATACATTGATAAATCTTATGCTTCCCTTTTATTACAAAACTGATTGCCTGCAGCCACCACTAGGGGGAGCTCAGTGCATAGGAATTTATACAGAATTTGAAATAATCTCTCTGCATTGGGCTCTTCTTGGATTCTAGGAGATTTCTTCTTCTTTTGGCAGTCTCCTTGACATAAGGGGAAAGCTGGCAAGTATGGACATAGTGGCGATGGCAACTTTTTTAGCTTATGGGTGTTGGGAGTGAGGACTGTCAGTGCGGAAGATGCTCATTGTTCAGAAAGGGGTTATCCGACTCGTTGTAACTGATAATACTCTGGATAATCAGCATCTGACCAATAGCGGTCTGACACCTGGGATGTTTCGTAAGGTCCCTGTGCTCCTTTGAGAGCCACGGCCTTCTTGTTGCTTGACATTGTGACAATCAAGTGAATAGGGCTGAACTACGCCTAGGCCACGTGACTGATGGTCTTGACGTCACTGGCCTAGGGTAAGCAGCGAGAAGGCCATGATGTTCACAGAAGCATCGGGGCTTTGTCAAAAAGCTGATCAGCTGGGTGTTGGACCCCCTCCCTCCCCCTATCAGGAATAAACTTACACAAGAGCTTTCTATGGTTGTGGTCAAAAGTGGATTTCTCCAAGTGAGTAGTCTTTCAGTATTTAAGCAATTCCCCTTTAATCTTATTATCTGTTTAGCTATTTATTGGATAAGGTTGATATTTTCAGGAGGATTTTACGGCACTGACGGGTTGTTTCACTCTTTGCCAAGCCTTCATCAATAAAATTTGAAGAGCAAAATCCATCAATTGTGTATCAGTGTGGGTCAAATAAGGTTCAATAGATGTCCGTCTCAGTGAGAAGAATACATTGATTTTTCAGACGGTTGCACATTTACCTGGATACTGCCCTGGCATTGGAAGTGATTCATGGACGTTTAATGGCTCCTTTGACTGCATTTTACCGTAAGGGCTGAGAGCACACAGCTGATAGTTAGCATTAGGTCTCTCTGACTTCTTAAATTTAAAATGTAAAATAATCAGTGTTGGAATAATATCATGGGTGCACCTATAGGTGATTCAGAGGTAGCAGTCACCTGGTGCTACAAGGAGGCTCAAAGGTTCCTCCCCCACATAAGATACATGAGTACAATAATGGCACGAGGTCGATGGGGGCCTGTTAAAGCTTATGGGACTCAGGGCTTCTGAATAATATAAACCTTTCATGATGAATAATGGTATTGCTTTATAAGACAAGCAGGATCAGTTTCATGGTAATGGAGAAGTTAAACCAGAGAGATCTTCAGAATAGACATAAAGGTAATGGACACTTTAGGGACATTTTTTTTTGTTTTATCATTGCAGTTTACTTATTTTGGGCAAAAAAAAAAATCACTGTCATTTTTTTATTCAAAATTGCGAACAGTTTTTCCTCCTCATCTTTCACTTTCTGTGTATCTGAAGGCTATTGCTTCTGTCTTCTCAGAGCCACACTGATGGCTTGATCTGTAGCCTTTATCTCTGAACTTCTAATAGCTGAAAACATTAATTGAAGCCATATTCTCATCAAACTGATAAGGATTTAGCTATAATGAGTGTTGGTGAGATGTTAGGAAGATACAGATAAGGACTACAGATAGAGTAGCTTTCTGATGGAGTCACTGTGAAGCAGATCTGCAGATGCTGAAAGTGAAAGCAACAGATGAAAAACTGCTGAAAATGTTTAATATATACTATTTGGGAAAATGATGTTGAGCCCAAAATGAGTAGAAAGCAATAATAGAAAACGTGTTCATAGCCTTTAACCTCATGATAACATGGGGCACGCATGTAGTCTCTTTAAAGATGGTGTCCGCTTTGGAGTGGGCGTCATGGGTGCCAGACAACTGCTGTTTCACATAACAGACACCCAAGGCTAATTTAATCCCTCGGCTGCTGTGGTAAATTGTTCCACTGCATCTGTGGAGGCTTTTCCTGGGGTCCACTGCACTTCTGGGGCCCAGACACTGATATCAGGGAAACCATTTGTTGGTTGTGATAGGCCGGAGCCTGTGCGAGGCAACCAAGCCTATAATTGGTATATTCCTTTTGAGATCTGAAGGTGGCCGAACTGCATAGGATTATATTGAATATCCCATTCATGACTGTATTAAAGCACAGTAGTGTATGGGAAAAATAATATAATTATTCATGTAGCCTAGGGCGCTTAAAAAAAGGTGTTTTTTTAAAATATAAAAAAAAATAAAAAAGTATAAACATTTGTCACCCCCGTTTCCCTAGTTTAAAAATAAAAAAACAATAAAAAACTAAATATAATTTGTACCGCTGTGTCCCAAAACACCCAATACTTTCCATTTTTAGACATTTATTCTCTTAATTACAAAATCCCTGCTGATCTAGTATAGTGAAATGTTCATTGTATACTCTCTGTTGGGCAAAGGAAGAGAAGGTGTTAATTTTATAGTTCTTGCTGGTCTATGGTAATGAAGGGGTCTGTAGTAAATTCAAGTTGCATCTTGGGGGGTCTCCTACTCTGAGGCTCCCTATGAGATGGGGAACTTGGACAATTGCCTAGTTCTCCACTTCCTAAATGGGCCATGGTTTCTTGAGATAAGTACTTCAATCTTTATGCAATGTACTCCATATTATGATATTAGGTAATATAAAAATGATTTTACATTAAAATGGTTCACCCATTTTTCCACCAGCGCAGCATGAGACACAACGTATTGATGAGTCTGTCGTCTTAAAGCAATGCTTGTCCAGATGCTCTTGAAGTTCTTGGGCTCCATTACAAAGCCTCTTCCAGGTCACCAACTTACCTTGTATAGATTATAATAGTGGTGTCTTCTTAAGTTTCAGAGGGAGCTTTGGGTTCAGGCACCAGGGTTCAGTTGTAACCATCACGTTGGCACCCCCTACCACCCAACCACTCCCCATATTATACAGTATGTTCCTTCCTCACCTGATGTGGAAAAAGACATATTGATTGGTCACTATATTCTCGTAATCTGTGGGGGTCTCAGCAGTAGGACCCCCACCAATCTAATTGTTATCCCCTTTACATAACTGGAATAACCCTGCTGCCTGTGCAGGCAAAGGCCCCATTCAAACAACCGTATCCGTTTTGCCTTCTGCAAATCTCGGATCCGCAAAACATGGATTCTTGCCGTGTGCATCCTGCATTTTATGGTCCCGAACATTCCACCCTATGTTAGAAATGCTCATTCTTGTCCTCATAACTAACAAAAATAGGAATAGGTTATATATATTTTTTGTGGGCCATGGAACAGACGTACATATGTGCTGTCCGCATCTTTTGCAGTCCATTTAAATTAAATAAGGCTGAATCCGTTACTCAAAAAATGCAGATCGGATGAGGACTGAAAATACAGTCTTGTGAATGGGACCTGACTTAACCACCTAACTGTTCTGCCTGAGTCCAGCTCGGGCAGTGTGAAAAGTAGCTAACTGGAGGGGGGAGGGTTACTTTAGATGCTGCTCCTGAATGGTATCAGCAAGTAGAAACATGCATCTGGTCTTGTTTGAAAGCTGACATTCCAGGCTTTCATACAACACCAAGCAACAGCTAAAGTCCAAGCAACAGAGGAGAAATCACTGTTAGAAATCAAGTCGAGAATAATGGCAAGTAAAACCTGTTTTTACTTCACTTTCAGCTGCATTCACAGCGATATCTTTCTCTGTCCTGAACATACTGCTGTCATTCTGGTATTGTCTGAAAGCTTGGAATGTGCTTTCATCAGTTGCAAGTTTCTAGCCACTACCATTCAGGAGATATCACCATCTAAAGCAGAGCTCCCCCTCCAGTTAATTACTTTTCCAACTGCTGGAGCTGGACTCTGACAGTTACGGGGGTTAAGTAAAAGGTGCTTCCATTATCTTTAGTCCCTTGAGAGTCCCTTTGTCATAGAAGGGACATTTTTTTTTAAATCAGAGATTCTTAGTGATTCCATCTAATTACAGCAGATAAAAGGATACTTTGGCAGAGCTTCCCGATGCAGCTTTGGTGGTTATATTTTCGCTCTGAATCATATGTATAGCAGCTGTCTTATGCTTTAATATTGCGCACTCCACCTGCTTGGCGATGGAGATGTACATATGTTTGTGATTTGCAGATGTCACGTTGTCATCTTGTACGTTTGACGGCTGCTCTTATTGAGATGTTTGTCTTGAAGCGTGGTGCTTTTATTGCATTGGATATTTATCAGAATGCAAAAATTGATGTAGGTTATGATGACATCTACTGTACTAAACTGAAACTGCAACAAGTAGACAATAAGCCTTTACCGATCCCCCTACCTGACCCTCTAAAAAGCGACATTTCCCAAACAGAAATACTTGATTTCCCAAACAGAAATACTTGTGATCCACCAGCCTCTCCTGTACAGCTGAATCACACACTGTACGCTCTGAGTCTCAGGGTTTCTCATTTAAAGAGTTTCTTCAACATTCAGTCACAATTTCTTAACATCTTTAAGATATTTTCTTGCTGTCAGTGAATGCAAATACTGTGGTTTATATTTTATTTATTATATAATCAAACGGGCACATCTTTTTTGCCCACACAATGTCAGCACTGTAATCGTACTTCGAAACGCGCCCAAAGCATTTTTTATGTGTATCCTTAAAGGGGTTGTCCAAGTTATTTTTATTGCTTCATTCTGGAGAAAAGGTCCTTTAAATCCATTTCCAAATGAGCAGTTAAGTGCACTGAGGGTGGGCCCAAGCCACTCTGTGCACTCTTGCTCCTCCTGCTTCCTCTGCCAGCCCCTCCCTCTCCTTGATTGATAGGGCCAAGCATGAAGACTAATTAGGAATCAAGGTAGGGGCTGGCAGGGGCTGGCAGAGGAAGTAGGAAAAGCAAGAGTGGCTTGGGTCCGCCCTCAGTGCACTATACCGCTAATTTGATTGTGTATTAAAACTACTTTTTTTTCCAGGATGAAGCAACGGATCACTGAGTAAAAGCTATCATTACATTCAGCTATGCTAGCCCTACCTACTTTACCATAACAATGAATTTCATGGCGACAGACCGCCTTTAAGATCAGGTTTCTATTGTTTTGTTATTACTGTCTTAAAGGGGTTGTCTCACTTCAGCAAATGGCATTTATCATGCAGAGAAAGTTAAAGGGGTTCTCCAAGAGTATAAAATGTCCCCCACATGGAATATACTTACACCGCTTACCGCTCCCTGCGTCGCTCCTGGTCTCCACACTGCCACTGCTGCGTCTCCCCGTGCATGGATGAAAACACGCGGTATCGGGGGAGCAGCCAATGGCAGGTGGGGACGGGGGCGAGCCTCCCTAGCATTGCGGGTGACGCTAGGGAGGCTCGTCCCCATCCCAGCCTGCCATTGGGTGCTCCCCCCGACACCAGATGTTTTCATCTGTGTGCAGAGAGAAGCAGCAGCGGCGGTGCGGGGACCAGGAGTGGCGCGGGGAGCGAGGTAAGTATATTTCATGTGGGGGGCCCGACAAATGAGGGGACATTTTATGCTCTTGGAGAACCTCTTAAATACAAGCAGTGGAGGTCGTGCTTGCACACTATAGGAAAAGGTATCGGCTTCTCTGGTGGCCAAGACCATGGAACAGGTCAAAGGCAGGTCAAAGGCAACATGGACAATCACAATACATTAGTAAGTGCATGTATTAACTTTCTCTACATGATGAATGTCATTTGCTGAAGTGAGACAACCCCTTTAAGACTGATCCCTGACCAGTGATTTAGATTAATTTGCTAAGGTCCTACAAGTCATACAAGGGTTTGTAAAACCTGGCCTGAAGACATGAAAAACAGCTTTTAGCAAAGAAAAATTCTCCCCCTATTTTTACATTTTGACAAGTCTCCTGCTAATCTTGCGTTGAAATTTCCAGATTACAGACACAATCCATTGTGTCAAAAATTAACTGGCACACGTGACTCTCTAATTGGTGTACCCTGAAACCACTTTGAGATGACCACTCAAAAATGCATTGAAACATGGTCTTCGGTAAGGGTGATCCCCTCAAAGAGGATGGGAAAAATACACAGATTATTATGGAAATTACACCGTCACAGGGAATCTGGTCCATACAAAGGGGTGTTCTAAAATGATAATCATCTTGAGAGGTTTCGACATCAAGCTGAAACGAAACACAATAACATGGTAAGGAAAACACACATCGTGGCCAAAAACAATAAAGCCCTTAGATGATACTGGACCACTGACAGGTCCTTCCATTATGATGCTGGCCTGGGGCCTGGAGACTTACAGACTTGTCACTACTGTGATTTCAGAATGGTAATAAGTTCATGGTCTTTATCCAAGTAGATGTCACTCTTCCTGACAATTCTCCTGGCAGTAAACCTGGAAGATCAGTGACTATTTCGTATGCGGATAATCAGGTATCAGAGCTATCAAACATTTGCAGAAATCTGCAAAATTGTAAAATGTTATTTTCTCAGGCAAGTAGAATAAAATTGTTTTCTTATGTATTATATGCATGAGATATCTTCAGAACTCCAGACTTCACTTGTGAAGGACTGTAAATGCTTTGTTGCTTTGGAAACTCAAGTGAACAGTTTATTTTATCTCTACATTTCATACGGAACATAAAAGTGCCATTTGTGGGGTCTACTTTTTCTCCATAAATAATGCTTCCTGATGAGGTAGACAGATGAGTTGATGGTAACGGCCTACTGTAAAACCTTAAAGGGAACCTGACATCATCATAACGCCACCCCAACCGCCAGCAATACCTTACAGCTATAGTCATCAAGTATTCAACAATCAAGTTTTCCAATGGAAAACTGCCAAAAAAAAACTGTTCCGTATGCACATTGGCTGCTTGAAGTCAAGGGGGCAGTGGTCTTTATGCTCCAAGTCAAGCTAGCATTGACCATGTCCTGCCTCTTTCCTCTTGATTAGCCCCTCAGTGCTTTTTCTTTGGATCCAATGCGTCTGAGATCACGCCCATGCGCCGTTCTGTTTATTTTTCAGTGTCTGCACGGTGAGATCTTCAGTGAACTTGGCTTCAGAGAACGTAGAGCCCGGGTAGGGTTGTAGACAGAGATAAGGAAGGAATATAGGGTGAGGCAACACTAAGGAATGATTTGCGGGTGAGAAGTTTAGTTTTTTTCTATAAAGGATGGGCAACCAGCAGTGGCGTACACAGAGAAGTAAGGGCCCCATAGCAAGAATCAAACCAGGCCCCCACATACAAGACAGAAGGGTTTCTGCCTAAACCCTTTTCAAGGACCCTTGGGCCATTTTGCCTCATTTGCTAAAAGTTGTTCCTTTAGAAGGTAGAGTCCTGGTCAAGTTTTCAGCTCCAGTAGAAGAGGAGATAATCCCAACTAAGACTGGGCCCCTTCTTGCCCTGGGACCCATAGCAGTCCCATGGTCTGCCACTATAGTAGTTACTTCCCTGGAAACCAGGGCAATGACTGGCACTGGTACTGGTGGAGCGGTTGTACAAATAGATGAACCTGGCTGCTTCATTCAGGATGGATTGGTGAGAGGAAAGTTTAGTGAGAAGACAATTAGTAAAGGGTTACAGTAGTCAAGATGAGAAAGGATCGGGGTCGGAATGAGAGTTTTTGCTATCTTCACAATCGGAAACCGGATTCTGGAGATGTTTTTGAGGTACAGGAGAAATGAGCAGGAAAGTGATTGAATAAAAGGGGGTGAAGGAAAGATCCGAGTCAAACGTAAAACTAAGACAGTGGGCATTCTCTCTAGCAGTTATGATAATGCCATGAAATGGAAATATTAGGTTAGGTAGGTTAGTAGATAGCAGAAATACAAGGTTTGAAATTATTCCGAGGGTAATATTTCCACCCCTCGAACATTACATGGGCTTCAGACTGACTTTTTCTGAACCATAAACATGGTCAGAGTGATTGTCACTTCCCTTCCCCCACCGTTATCTGCAAGTTGTACAATAAGACAATGAAAAACATTTCTCAAAACTCTGAAAGCTGTGGTCTATTTTGAAGCACGCTGGAGCATCAAAATGCAGTGCAGCACAGATGGGCACGGCACGTGCTGTATATGAATTTATAGGATTCTGCTGGCTGCATGCAAAAACTCACGATGCATAACAATGTATGAACTGCAAATACGTGTCAGACTGCTCTGATCAGCATATAGTGAGGAGGTGCTGTTTGCAGGAAGACTGCCAGTATTTTGCTTGGGGACACGTTACCAGGGTCGGATTGACCATAGACCTTATAGGGAAATTTCCCGGTGGGCCGATGCCCAGGGGCCTCCAGAGTCCTCCTCACAGCCAGCCAGTGGAAGTCTTTGAGGATGTATTTTGTTCTGCTGGCAATATTTTGTGATATACTGTGGTATTTGGGGTGGTATAATATGCCACTATATGGTATTGCTGGCCCTGCCTTCCATAAATTTCGCCCTGACTACAAAACGGGGCCACTTTTAGTATTTTTTCCAAGGCCACTTTAAGTTCCCAGTCCGCCCTGCACATTACTGCTGAATCCAATCATTGTCTCCAGCAGTGCAGGTGACCATGTCCATACCTGTCCGGAAGTAAACAAGCCGGAGATTGGAACAAGCACTAGCAGGAGTCAGCTGGCAGAACTGGAACAGCGAGGAGTAGGTAAGTAGGAATCTTTCTATAGCTCATGCCATTTTATAACATACTGATTGCACGTGCAGAATCCTTAATACTGAGTAAATTCCAAGACAGTCCTGACCTTGAACACTTGCTTTGAGAGTTTTCCACCCTCCCTCGGGTTTCTCCTGTGTTCTGTCTCATGCAACAGCAAGAATTATAGCTATGCAGGTATTAATTGGCTCATCTGAAAGCTGTCAAGCTCATAAAATTGCTTTTCGCTTTATTTGCCTAAGTAGTTTTACTGTTGACCTTTTTACCCAATGTTATATGCGCTGGGGTTGTGTCATCTCATACATTGGTGACATATTGCTAGGGTATGTCATGAATGTCAGATAGGTGTGAGATCTGCTCCTATCTCCAGATCAGACCCTTCAAAGTGAATGAGAGCGCTCCGTTCTAGTGTTGCCACCATCCATTAACTGTGCCGCCAATCACCTGATGAACAAGTAAATGCTCATTCATCCGGTGACCTTATATCTTATGCAGCAAAACAGTCATTGCCATCAGTACATCGGCCTGCATAAATAAGGATGTGTTGGTGGCAAACAGTGAATCTGTATGGGGAGGAGTGATCACAGTAGCGACCGTTCATTTCCGTTCAGAGGAGATGATAGATGAAATGCCTTTTACATGAGCCAATTTACAGGCAATTATAGGGAATGAACAGCAATAATCATCCCCTCTGTCTGGGGGCCTGTGATCATTCCTGTAATCATTCGGTTTCTTACTCTGCTGTGCCAGAGGTCCGGCTGGCTTGTCCTACTCTGCCCATGAACGGACCACCAGTTCTTCACAAGACTTTCTCTACTTCAGGGAAGCTTACACTTTACTGTAAGGTCTCCATGGTCTGTTCCTAGCGTGTGCATACTCTCTGGCAATTATTAAGGGCCGGTGTGTGCCCACCCTTGTCTTCTTGGCTGGTCGCCTATGGATATTTAAGGTAACTTTCCCAAGGAGAGAGTGTCTGAGCTTTAGGATATCTATCTTGCTAGTTCCCTGCAACGGTGTGATGTTCTGTTTGTCTGCCCATGTACCGACCTCTGCCTGTTTACTGACTCTGACCCTCAACTGCCTGACCTGACCCTTGACTGTTTATCATACTGATCCTCTGTCCTCTTGAAACTTGGACATGTTTAATGGATTCACACACACTCTGCCTGCCTTGACCTATGCCTATTCCTAACTACTAATATTGACCCCCTCAGAGCTGTACACCAATGTTTCTGACCAGGGCCATAGCTAAAGGCTCATGGGCCCTGGTACAAGAGTTCAGCTTGGGCCCGAACCCTCCCCCCTCCCCAGTTCCCTCAGCGCTGGTGCACCTAGCTTTTCTGCTGGCTGAGTCAAAAATTGAACCCTTCATGCCAAATTCTCACCCTAACCCTTTCCCTCCTAACATTACGTATATCACTACAGAACATACAGGGTAAAGCTACATTCACACGACTTGCTTTTGCGGCCTCCGATCCGCATATTTTGCGGCTCAGATGCGGACCCATTCACTTCAATGGGTCAGCAAAAAATGCGGACAGCACACCGTGTGTTATCCGCATCCGTATGTCCGTTCCATAGCCCCGCAAAAAACATAGAACATGTCCCATTTTTGTCCGTTTTGGAGACAAGGATAGGCGTTGTTACAGCGGATCCGCCAAAAAAACGGATGCCATACGGAACATCATCCGTTTTTTTTTGCAGACCGCAAAACATAACATTTGTGTGAATATAGCCTAATACAGCGCCCCATGCCTCTTACATCCAGTGATGTCTCCTCTGATGTAGATCTTCTCTTTCTTCATCTTCTCCTTTCAGACCAGACGACATTTTTCAGCCATTTCTCATCTCTGCAGTTTGACAGAAAAAAAATCTTAGTTTATTACTTTTTCATCATCCTCCCATCTTCTGGACAAGTCATCCTACCACCCCCAGTACTGTGCCACTGGTACCACACTGCTGATACTGTGCCAGGTGCCCCCCACAGTAATAGTGCTCCCCAAAGTCCCAACTAATAATTCTCTGCCAGAGTTCACTTGTTAGTAATAGTGCCCCCAACAGTACTAATGTCCCCACTGTGCCCCAGAAGTAATAATGCTTCCATAGTGCCCATACTAGTAATCATGTTCCCCAGAGAACCCCAGTAGTAATAATTCTCCTTATAATGTGACAGTACAAAAATGCCCCTTCATGTGTGCCAGTGCAAAAAAAAAAACTTTTTAATGCCCCCAGTTGTGCTAATGTCTCCATAGTGCCCCCATAATGTGCCAGTATAAAATACCCCTAAATAGTGCCCCCCGTAGATGCCCCCATAGTACCCGCCATAATGTGTCCCACTATAAAATGCTCCTATACAGAGACCCCCATATAAAATACCCCTTCTTGGTGGCCTCAGTAGATGCCCCCATAGTGCCCCAAATAATGTGCCAGTAAGAAGTGCCCCCAATAATGTGCCAGTAAAAAGTGTCCCACCTACATAGATGCCCCCCAAATCAAGTGCCAATAAGAAATTCCCCAAGTGCCCCCATGTGCCAGTAAGAAATGCCTCCATGTGCCAATAAGAAATGCCCCATGTGCCAGTAAGAAATGCCCCCCAGTGCCCCATGTGCCAAGAAATGCCCCCAGTGCCCCCATGTGCCAAGAAATGCCCCCATGTGCCAAGAAATGCCACCAGTGCCCCCATGTGCCAGTAAAAAAATGCCCCCAGTGCCTCCATGTGCCAGTAAAAAAATGCCCCCAGTGCCCCCATGTGCCAGTAAGAAAGGCCCCCAGTGCCCCTATGTGCCAATAAGAAATGCCTCCAGTGCCCCCATGTGCCAGTAAAAAAATGCCCCCAGTGCCCCCATGTGCCAGTAAAAAGGCCCCAGTGCCCCCATGTGCCAGTAAGAAATGCCCTCAGTGCCCCCATTAAGAAGAGCTCCGGTCCGTTTGCATCATACAAAAAAACACTGAGGACGGCAATATAGATGAATATGAAGATGAGCACTTCCACAATGGAAGCGCTCATCTCCCTCTGCCCCGCCGACGCCGTTGCCTCCTAACTGTGACCAGGGCCGCACCGCACCTCTGGGCCCACCTGGCTTAGGGGCTTGGTCGCAACTGCGACCGCTGCGACCCCTATAGCTACGCCACTGTTTCTGACCCCATGGGTCAGCAGGCAACCACACCAGGACTATTCCAAGAGATAGCAGCCTGGTGACTCCTGTGCAGCAAAGTCACAATCCCTGTATAGTAGTTAAAGGGTTAAAACTAGGGGAATGCCAGGATAATGCCCGTAGGACTAGCCATAAGTCAAACCAGCTGGTTTTTGTAGTGGTTCCACAACCAATGTCCATAACACATAAGGTCCAGGCATTGGGAGAGAACATGCAGTAAAGGTTAAAGAAGTGGGAGAGAACACGTAGTAAATCAACTGCACTTGTGTAGAAGGTTTTATTAGTGCAATTATACCAGATGTCCTAAAGGAGTTCTCAAGGCTTTTTTAGAACCTTTTTTCTTCAACCCTGAGGAAGAAAGACAAGTCAGTCAATACTGCCCCATCCAAATCTCTCCCAATGCCACCATCTCCACCGCATTCACAGTGGCAGCGAGCTCCTCTGGTTTCAACTGGAAGTGTTCACTAGTCTTCCCGTTACAGGGAGTCCATCACCTCATTTTTACCTATATAACTAAGAGCACTGCCCCACAGAAGATTGCAGACACATCCCAGACATACCTGTGTGCACTGTGTGTCTGTATTGCATGTCACATCCCAGACATACCTGTGTGCACTGTGTGTGTGTATTACATGTCACATCCCAGACATACCTGTGTGCACTGTGTGTGTGTATTACATGTCACATCCCAGACATACTAGTGTGCACTGTGTGTGTATTACATGTCACATCCCAGACATACTAGTGTGCACTGTGTGTGTATTACATGTCACATCCCAGACATACTAGTGTGCACTGTGTGTGTATTAAATGTCACATCCCAGATATACCTGTGTGCACTGTGTCTGTATTACATGTCACACCCCAGACATACCTGTGTGCACTGTGTGTGTATTACATGTCACATCCCAGACATACCTGTGTGCACTGTGTGTCTGTATTACATGTCACATCCCAGACATACCTGTGTGCACTGTGTGTCTGTATTACATGTCACATCCCAGACATACCTGTGTGCACTGTGTGTGTATTACATGTCACATCCCAGACATACCTGTGTGCACTGTGTGTCTGTATTACATGTCACATCCCTGACATACCTGTGTGCACTGTGTGTCTGTATTACATGTCACATCCCAGACATACCTGTGTGTACTGTGTGTCTGTATTACATGTCACATCCCAGACATACCTGTGTGCACTGTGTGTCTGTATTACATGTCATATCCCAGACATACCTGTGTGCACTGTGTGTGTGTATTACATGTCACATCCCAGACATACCTATGTGCACTGTGTGTCTGTATTACATGTCATATCCCAGACATACCTGTGTGCACTGTGTGTGTATTACATGTCACATCCCAGACATACCTGTGTGCACTGTGTGTCTGTATTACATGTCACATCCTAGACATACCTGTGTGCACTGTGTGTCTGTATTACATGTCACATCCCAGACATACTAGTGTGCACTGTGTGTTTATTACATGTCACATCCCAGACATACTAGTGTGCACTGTGTGTGTATTACATGTCACATCCCAGACATACTAGTGTGCACTGTGTGTGTATTACATGTCACATCCCAGACATACCTATGTGCACTGTGTGTCTGTATTACATGTCATATCCCAGACATACCTGTGTGCACTGTGTGTGTATTACATGTCACATCCCAGACATACCTGTGTGCACTGTGTGTGTATTACATGTCACATCCCAGACATACCTGTGTGCACTGTGTGTCTGTATTACATGTCACATCCCAGACATACTAGTGTGCACTGTGTGTGTATTACATGTCACATCCCAGACATACTAGTGTGCACTGTGTGTGTATTACATGTCACATCCCAGACATACCTGTGTGCACTGTGTCTGTATTACATGTCACACCCCAGACATACCTGTGTGCACTGTGTGTGTATTACATGTCACATCCCAGACATACCTGTGTGCACTGTGTGTCTGTATTACATGTCACATCCCAGACATACCTGTGTGCACTGTGTGTCTGTATTACATGTCACATCCCAGACCTACCTGTGTGCACTGTGTGTGTATTACATGTCACATCCCAGACATACCTGTGTGCACTGTGTGTCTGTATTACATGTCACATCCCTGACATACCTGTGTGCACTGTGTGTCTGTATTACATGTCACATCCCAGACATACCTGTGTGTACTGTGTGTCTGTATTACATGTCACATCCCAGACATACCTGTGTGCACTGTGTGTCTGTATTACATGTCACATCCCAGACATACCTGTGTGTACTGTGTGTCTGTATTACATGTCACATCCCAGACATACCTGTGTGTACTGTGTGTCTGTATTACATGTCACATCCCAGACATACCTGTGTGCACTGTGTGTCTGTATTACATGTCATATCCCAGACATACCTGTGTGCACTGTGTGTCTGTATTACATGTCATATCCCAGACATACCTGTGTGCACTGTGTGTGTATTACATGTCACATCCCAGACATACCTGTGTGCACTGTGTGTCTGTATTACATGTCACATCCTAGACATACCTGTGTGCACTGTGTGTCTGTATTACATGTCACATCCCAGACATACCTGTGTGCACTGTGTGTCTGTATTGCATGTCACATCCCAGACATACCTGTGTGCACTGTGTGTGTATTACATGTCACATCCCAGACATACCTGTGTGCACTGTGTGTGTGTATTACATGTCACATCCCAGACATACCTGTTTGCACTGTGTGTCTGTATTACATGTCACATCCCAGACATACCTATGTGCACTGTGTGTCTGTATTACATGTCACATCCCAGACATACCTGTGTGCACTGTGTGTCTGTATTACATGTCATATCCCAGACATACCTGTGTGCACTGTGTGTCTGTATTACATGTCATATCCCAGACATACCTGTGTGCACTGTGTGTGTATTACATGTCACATCCCAGACATACCTGTGTGCACTGTGTGTCTGTATTACATGTCACATCCTAGACATACCTGTGTGCACTGTGTGTCTGTATTACATGTCACATCCCAGACATACTAGTGTGCACTGTGTGTTTATTACATGTCACATCCCAGACATACTAGTGTGCACTGTGTGTGTATTACATGTCACATCCCAGACATACTAGTGTGCACTGTGTGTGTATTACATGTCACATCCCAGACATACCTGTGTGCACTGTGTGTCTGTATTACATGTCACATCCCAGACATACCTGTGTGCACTGTGTGTCTGTATTACATGTCACATCCCAGACATACCTATGTGCACTTTGTGTGTATTACATGTCCAGGAAAGGTACTTTTATTCAGCTTAAAAACAGCTCCCAAGTGCCCAGCTCTGCTGCTGCAAGTGCCAAAGCAAACCAGACTGAAGAGGGGAGGGCTGCTTTATCTGCTCTTTGAAAACTGGCATTCCAAGCTTTCAAATGATATCAAATCACAGCATTAAATCCAGTATATCAGAAGATATCGCTATTAGAAATAGAGTTGGGAGAGAAAGCTGTTGTTACTTTCACTTTCAGCCGGGCACTTGGGAGCTGTTTTCCTGCAGAATAAAAGTGCTTTTCCTGGACATGGAATACAGACACACAATGCACACAGGTATGTCTGGGATGTGACATGTAATACAGACACACAGTGCACAAAGGTATGTCTGGGATGTGACATGTAATATACACACACAGTGCACATAGGTATGTCTGGGATGTGACATGTAATACACACACAGTGCACACAGGTATGTCTGGGATGTGACATGTAATACACACACACAGTGCACACAGGTATGTCTGGGATGTGACATGTAATACAGACACACAGTACACACAGGTATGTCTGGGATGTGACATGTAATACACACACACAGTGCACACAGGTATGTCTGGGATGTGACATGTAATACAGACACACAGTGCACACAGGTATGTCTGGGATGTGACATGTAATACACACACAGTGCACACAGGTATGGCTGGGATGTGACATGCAATACAGACACACAGTGCACACAGGTATGTCTGGGATGTGACATGTAATACACACACACAGTGCACACAGGTATGTCTGGGATGTGACATGTAATACACACACAGTGCACACAGGTATGGCTGGGATGTGACATGTAATACACACACAGTGCACACTAGTATGTCTGGGATGTGACATGTAATACACACACAGTGCACACTAGTATGTCTGGGATGTGACATGTAATACACACACACAGTGCACACAGGTATGTCTGGGATGTGACATGTAATACAGACACACAGTGCACACAGGTATGTCTGGGATGTGACATGTAATACAGACACACAGTGCACACAGGTATGTCTGGGATGTGACATGTAATACACACAGTGCACACAGGTATGTCTGGGATGTGTCTGCAATGTTCTGTGGGCAGTGCTCTTAGTTATATAGGTAAAACACAGGTGAAATATTTCCTTTAAGCTGCTTTTACAGCTGAACAGGAAGACAAGTGAAAACTTCTATTTGGGACCCAAGAAGACAGAAGAGCCTGCTGCCCCTGTGAGTGGGGTGGAGATGGCAGCATTAGTTACATGGCGGGCTTGTCTTCCTTCTTCAGGGATGAAGAAACCGTTGGGTTCTAAAATAAGCCTGGAGAACCCCTTTAATCACATCAACACCCCCTATTTTAACTACTCTTACGTCAGTGGTACCTCATTCACTGTATGATTTCACATTAGGTTCTAATGTCCCCCATCTCATGCTTTTCCATCTTCTCCATCTGTCTTTTTATCCGCTTCCCTTGAGATCCCCTTCATTTCTTTATTCTATTACAATCGCCACCAGGCTTTGCCATCCAGTAGTAGGTTCATTTTCTCTATTTATCATACCCGAAACATTATATTAGAATATTGAAATCTAAGCAGAATGAATTGAATATTTTCTAATTTTAGTCAACTTTGTTACCCCTTTATTTAATTTGTTACTTGATGAATGATACCGTCTGTAAGTGATGCCTAAAAAATCCAGCAGAGGATGCAAATGCACTGATACATGGTGTACTATGGCCCCTAGGGGTGAAGCAAATCTGGAGCTGCTCATAAAAATCAATAGCAGGTAAAAGCAAAATCAGTCCAACTATATCTACAGAATAAACAGCGCAGAAAGCCTTTAGTGGATTATATCACTTCCCTGACTCTGATGAATGACTATGTAGAGCATAGATGGGTTTTTCAATCTGTCTGTCTTGTGTCGCTATCCAGACTTCTACATTTCTTTGTATGAGACGTGATCTAAAGTCTAGTTACGGTATAATATCTCTAATCTCTAATGTGGCTCAGAGCTACATATAATACAGGTAGTGTTGAGCGAATCGAAGTTAACGAAGTGGAAAATTTGCTACGAATCCGAATTTCTTGGAGCTTTATGGTAACGAATCAATTTTCCTGAAATGGTGGTTAAAAAAAAACATACTCATCTCATTCACTTGATTGCAGAGAGGCCGTTGGGGCCATCTTGATTGAAGAAAATGTGCCAAATCTCACCACGTCAGCGGACTGGTCATCAGCAATGACATCACCGTGCCAGACCCACGCAATAATGTGGTGACGTCATCAAGTTAGTGCACGTGAGATTTGACACGTTTTCTTCAATCAAGATGGCTGTGATGGCCTCTCCGCGATCAAATGGATGAGATGAGTATGGTTTTTTTTAACCCTTTTTTTTAACCCCTGTTTTTAACCCGTTTTTCTAACCCCTGAAAGGCCTCAATATAGTTGAGGTCTGTTTTCAGAAGTTCCACAGAAATTAATGGAGGGCGCACTGTACCAGTGTGGCCACTCTCTGTTCATCTCTATGGAACTGTCTGAAATAGCCGAGCCATAGCTCATCGATTATTGGAACTCCCATAGAAATGAATGGAGGGTGTCTGTACATGCGCTGCTGCCCTCCGTTCACTTCAGGGGTCCCGTTTTGGAGATAGGAGTGGGTCATCAATGTCTGAAAAGGTGGGATCTGCAGCTATCTTCAGAATGAACCCTCAAAAGTGAAGGAGAGCGCACTGTGCATGCGCACCAAGCTCTCCATTAGTTTTTATGGCAGTTCCGAATATAGCTGAGTGAGCACTTGGCTATTTTCGGAAGTTTCATAGAAACGAATGGAGGGTGCACCGTGCAAAAACGGCCATTTCTCTAGTCACCTCTACGGGGCCGCCTATCAGAACTTCCATAGAAATGAATGATAACCATGCATGCAGGAAGATAAGAGCAGATCCCTGAGGGGCCACCTGCAGCTATCTGATATTGGTGGCACATCCTAGTGATAGTAAACCAATGTCTGAAGTGAAACTACCCCTTTAAACCTTCTTTGGACACCACATCTTAATGTTTATGTTACATTTCTATTTCTGTGGTTTTTAGAGGCGCATAAAAAGAATGATTAGAACATAAAACCTGCGCCAATAACCACAATAGCCGCCATCATGCTTCCTATCTTATTATATTAAAGTAAGAGCCATTATCATTATCGTATAGATATAAAACATTTTTCTTTTGTCAAGCTTGCAAGTTCATCAGTTTCGAAAAGGCTATTGGTAAACTGAATTAGCCTTCCACTTAAGACTCTTGGACCGGTGCCTTGTGTACATCCCTAAATACTCTTTGCGGTAATTGTCGCCTCCAGACTTGACGTGTCTTACTGTTCGTGTGCTTTTTGTAATACCGCTGAATGCCACTTCTGAATGTATTATACAGAACAATGATGAATGCTCCCAGAGATGGCGAGTGTTGGGAGATGAACCTTTCTTGATAATGTGCTGTGGGATAGCTGTAGATGGCAATCATCCGGCCACAGCGTGCGCTGGAAGAGAGGAATAAACAGAAAGTGAAAAATTGACTTCAGCGTACAGACGGGCATAGCTGAAACCAGAGAGAACTCTTTTCTGGAGGCCAAATGGGCAATACATATCAGAAGGATTTACTTCAAGAGATGATGACAAAAAATGTTTATACAGACAGTGTCGGGCTGGGATGCCTAGGACCCACCAGTAAAATTTATTTTGGGGGGCCACAGTACGGATACATTCAAATAATACCTGCTCACACAGCAGCAAGATGCTACCAGATGATTGAATATGGGGGTCCCTGCAGAAACTTTGAAAAGGTAGGTCCTGGGGAGAAGAGGACACTGGTGGCTTTCCTCTATACCTAGAAGTCATCTCAGCTCTGATCGTGTCTACATTAAAAAACTGGGGAGTTTCTTTAATAATCTATCAGGTTTTTTACATGAACATAGTCTGATTGAGGTTCTGTACATTCAATATACAGTATGTAGTGCAGTAAGTCTACCGTGTTATGTGCAGGGGGTGGGAGACTAGGGGCTCGCCTTGCTCAGGGGCCCACCGGGGGATTCACCTGTACCTCCATGGGCCAGTCCAAGCCTGTAGACAGATATCCTGTATCTGTCAGCCGCTGACATCTTGATTGAAGATCTTGCACAAAATCCTGGTGATGTATGACGTCATGACAAGCTGCACAAGATTTCACGCTAGCAAATGGATGAGGTAAGTATGATTTCATGTATTTTATATTTTATTTTACACTCTGTTATTACTGTCAGATGCCGCAATCAGCTATCAACGCGGCATCTCAGGGGTACAATGACGGGGGGCTCCTGGACTGGCAGTTCCACGCCCAAGTGTGCCATGGACAAAATCCATCGATGGGGGCACACAGGGTCGGACTGGGGTGTCTAGGGCCCACCAGTAAAATTCCCTCTGGGGGCCCACTGTAAAGCTCACTCTGGGGGCCCACATGCATATGCTACCTGCCCACACTATCCAGTCTTTTATATGAACATAGGCAATGTACTGCATAGCATCTTAGGCAGCCTATTTCTAGGTCAGTCTACTGTGCCATGTGTCACTTGTGCAGGAGGTGGGGGACTAGAGGCCTACCTAGCTCAGGGGCCCACCGGGGGATTCACCTGTACCCCTGTGGGCCAGTCCAACCCTGGGGGCACAGGTGACCCTGGTGGTCTAGGGTAGTGACTGAGGTTAACATTAGTTTCCCTGATAGTCTAGGGTATTAAGGGATTTAATGTTAACTTCAGATTGCTCCTGAGGATACCATCAGGGTTGGTAGGCCAGAAAATTTAGGTCCTACATTATTTTATCCCTATATAATTGCACTGATTTGTTGATACAGCTAGAGATGAGCGTAGTATTCAAAAATTCTATTCAGTTGCTTCACCGCATTTTACAAAAAAATTCACTAAGTAAGTAGTGGGTGCAATGTCAGGGAGCGGCATCCATGTGTCATCCGTAATTCACTGACGTTGCTCAGCTGAAAATTAATTTTCAAAGAATCTTCTATCAGTCGTCAGTGAAAAACGGACACAACACGGATGCGTCAGAGATTTTCACGGACCCATAGACTTTAAGTCTCTTTCACACGTCAGCATTCCACGTACATGTTCTCCACGGACAGCACACATCCCCATTCGTTTTAATTTGTGTATTCACACATCAGTGTTTTAGAACAGTCCGTGGGTCAGTGTTTTTAGCACGGATGCACGCTCTATTTTGTCTGTGTTCACGGATCCATCACGTCCATTATAGTCTATGGGTCCGTGAAAACCACGGATGCAACACGGGTGCCATCTGTGTTGCATCCGTGTTTCACGGATCATTAAGAAGAGATGCTTTGAAAATTTAATTTTTTAATTAATTATTAGTGTCAGTGAAACACGGATGCAACACGGACAGCAAAAAACAGACCCAACACGGATCCCTCACGGACAGGTTGACGGATACATTACTGACCACCTTCTCACAGATCTGAGCACTGACACGGACGTGTGAATGAGGCGTAATTGGGCATGCTTGGTCCATCATGGATCAAAGTAGTGCACGTCTCCGTGATTTTTTTTACTGACCCATGGTTGGTAAAAAAAATACTGAAATTTGAACAGACACATTCAAATCAATGGGTGCGTGTGCTATCCGTGGAAAATACGCACACAGCATGAGTCAGTGAAAAACGGAAATGTGAACGAGGCCTTAGTGAATAACGGGAAGCCTATAACATGCAGTCAGTATAACATTGGTACGGAAAACTAATTAAAAGTCCGAACCTGCTCTGAGAAGTTAGTAGATGGCAGTCCATTGTAAAAAGAGATCTGGAAACTGAAGTCTAAGCTGAGGTGAAAGTGATGCTCAGCGTTCAATACTTTACAGCAATCAATAATTTATAATCACACAATAAGATCTGTCATCCAGTTTAATCTAATCCTGCGGGAACAGCCTGTCAGCGCTGACAGCCATTGTTCCAGAAATAGGCACCAGCTGTATAGATTCACGTCTTGCCAGGAGGATTAAAGGCTTTACATATGGAGAAGATTGATATATTTGTCATTATAATGTGTATAATATGTTAAAATTAGTCCAAGAAAAGCGTTACAGGCACGCATACAGATGGAGAAAAACTTTACAAGCTACTTCAGGTTCTTGCCCATAGGGGGCAGCATTGTCATTGTAGGATTACTGCCCATACCTATTGTGACTGGAGCTATTCTTCATTTAGATTGAAGTCAATATCACTTGTAGATGAATCGCTTCCTTTTGAATTATTTGGAGTCTGTATATGACCGGCAGCAAGGTGGCTCAGTGGTTAGCTCTGGTACCCTGCAGAGCGGGTCCTAGGTTCAGGAGTTAATGAATATGCCAGCGCTATATAAATCAGTAAAGTCAAATATTATGCCAGAAGGATGACACAAACTAAGGGCTCATGCACACTGGGCACCGACTGTAGGGCCTCTGTATGCGGACGCAGGACCCACACTTGAATGGGGTCCGCGATCGGCATCTGATGATCCGCACCTCAAAAAAGTAGTGCATGTGCTCTGTAGGGCTTCTGTAGGGTTCTGTGCCTCTGTTCCGCACCATACATTCTGGATTGCGGACCCATTCAAGTGAAAGGGTCCACATCCATAGTGTGGTACACAAACGGCTGGTGCCCATATATTGTGGACACGCTGTTTGCGGGCCACAATCCAGGCACTGGCCGACAACGGTCGTGTGCATGAGCCCTAACATAAAGGGTAACTGTACTGTCCAAAAACCTGTAATGTGACAAGGGTCCGAACGCTTAGACCCCCACTGATCACTAAAGCGAGGAGAGAGAAGTGCTCACATAGAGAGCTGTCTCTCCTTGCTGCACAGGATGGAATCAAGACTGTCTCATAGCCTCTCTATTGAGCTTGTCTCCTGCAGAGCGGAGAGACAGCGCTTTATGTGAATGCTTAAATTTACTCATTTGAACAATCGGCGGGGATCTGGCCACTCAAGACACCCTCCAATCAAAAGCTTTCATATGTCGGTACGACATGTCAAGCTTTTTTTCAAAGTACAGGGACACTTTAAAGGTGTACGTCCTGGTACTTGGCAGCCATAAAATGCCACAATGAACAGGTGTCAAGTGGGCTACACCTAACAGGACATAAGGATAAGTGTTAAAGCATACCTCTAGTTATAAAAGAACTTTCTATAAATGTATAGTACAGATGTCCGGGTTCGCCAGGTTCGGCCGAACATAGCGGAAAATAATAAAATCACCCGAAGACCGAACCCCAACTTTTGTGAAAAAGTCCGGGTTCGGCTCCGGGTACCCGAACTCACAAAGTTCGTCACAAACCCAAATTTTTCAGTTCGGGTTCGCTCATCTCTATAAGAAACTTTGTAATATATCTTATTATAGTAAAATGTTTCTATCTGCTTTTTTCAGGCTCACTTTTAGTCAGAATCCAACTTTTTAACAAGCCCTATGATTTGACAAGGGAATATAAGCCAAAATCCATCCATAGGCAACTGTTTTGGGGGACTTACCCCTCATCACTATGAAGAAGGATTCTGGCTGGCTGGTTGCAATGTCTAAATGTAGTAAAATATGTAGTAAAGTAAGGCTCTACCACTGTTCAGAATGAAGTAATAAATCACTTATTAGCTGATAGCAGCTTCCTTATGCCTCCTCCTCTCTCCATAGATTTTTTTGGGTGTGAGGCTGGAGAGATAATACTAGCGATAATAGGCTGAGTGAAAGGAAAGAGAAGGAAAGCAACCTGAGAAGCCTATGAGGAACCATAATTATTTAATAAGTTATATTACACAGTTTCTTATATTCACTTCTACTATTTCTGAACACTAGTTTAAAACTGAAGATACACTTTAACCTTATAGGACAAGACCTTTAGGATGCCTTGACACAAAATTCACTGAATGGCAGAAGTGTTGCAGTAACCAGGCAGGCAAACTACATAGAGAATGGCGCTGTTTTGATCTAGGCGCACCGGCTCCTGAATCGGAATCTGTCAGGAATCCGGTCCATGCCAATCTCATATTAAAGACCCATTCTAAGGAACATGGAAAACCCCTTTAAATATTGTTGATGGGAACACTGAGGAACAGTAATGTCTTATTAGTTGTCACCTGCTTTCCCACCGCCAGCTACAGTTTTAAAGGAAAGTGTCATTATACTGTATTACGTGTCAAATGTAGCAAAGAAAGCTGAAATTTTTGTAAAGCAAACCGAACATTTTTAATGGCAAGAAGAATGAAAGTGCCTTTAGCTCACCTGACTAAAAGCTGCTGTAATTACAGTATTCACATGGGAAGCCTTCTTAGTGACACATGTGACGTGGTGTGGGAGGAATAGGTTTTGTTAACTCAGAAGCAGTCATTTTTTCCTATCAGATCCCCGGAGGCTGCAAACATTTCAGTTTTATGATTATTGCCTGTATTGTGCAAGGTTGCTGTTCAGTGCCGGAATGCCTTCGTCTCGCTGTCTAAGCCTGTTGTGGATTTAATTGCTTCCCATCTCAAGCTCTCAGCTCACATCTTAATACATAACGGCCATTGTGTTAAAGTGAACACTTCTCTGATTAATTTCCCTTTTTGTTAGTAAAAAATTTAACTAGAAATGTGCAAAGTTTTAAAAAACACACCAATATAACTCTCACATAACTTTTAAAAAAGTTGATTCGGCTGCTTCCCCGAACTTTGACAAGAAATTTGATTTGTTGCAAATTAGTTCTTCATAAATCGCTTTCCATTGTACTGTGCCGCCCCTCGTCATTTAACTCCTCAGATTACTCACATTAAGCATTTCAGGGGTTAATCAGAGGTTAAAAAACAATAAGAATACTCTGCCCATCCACTTGCCCATCTTGACTGAAAAAACCCACCAAGGGACCTTTGGCAAGCGTGAGGACGTCACCAAGTGATCACCCTGGGTGCGTGCGGTGACTTCATCACTGATGACGTCACCATACACACTTAGTGTGCTACAGTAGTGAGGTAATCACGTTTGCCGCATGTACTTTGGCGTGTTTCTTTAATCAAGACAGGAGTGGACAGCAAGTGGATGCGGTGAGTATATATTTTTTTATTTTCACCCACTATTTAGGAAAAATTGATTCGTTACCACGAAGTGCGAGGAAATTCAGCTTCGTCACAAATCAAATTTTTCCGGAAATTTGGATCAAGTCAACTCCGGATACTTTGATTCGCTCAACACTAAATTAAATATGCAAAAAAATTCTCCTAAAGGAATACACCCCAATATGTACAGGTTCCTAAGAATTGATTAGGTTAGAGTAGGAGAAGGTACTAAGAGCATCTTTTACTCTGAAGAGTGCTGCCTGTCCATAGATTACACAGATGGCTAGAGGTAGCATGAATGCTTTAAGGGGTTGTCCCATGAAAAGTTTTCAAACCAGCACTTTTTCAGTGTCATGTAATTAAAAATTTACTATAACCACTGAATTATTCACTGAAATTTATCTGTATAGAGTCACCTGCTGTTTACACTTTTTTTCCAATTTCTCTGTCCACCTCACTGAAGTGGACGCACATGCTTAGTTCTATCCTTCAACTGCCACCATCTGCAGCAAAAAGGACACATTCCCTAGAAAGGACACGTCCCCTGAGCTTCCAGCTTGAAATAAATCTAGCAGAGCAACCAATGGGAGATCAACGGACCCATGTGAGGTACAGGGCTGGTTCTAAGCCTGTTAGAAAAAGATTGTCATGTACTATACTGTATGATGTCTGATTTTAATGTTTTTCCATTAATCATGGGATAATCCCATTAAAGAGCATCCATTAGCAGAATTAACCCTGTTAAATCTGGCTTACCAACTTGTGTTGATGCTGCTGATTAAAATGATACCTGTATTGTGAAGATTGATTGCTGTGTTTCTGATGGAGGACTGGACCTTCCCGTTTTCAATGTACTTTTGTATGGTAATGCAAGAGAAAACAAACCTAAAGTGGTTGTGCAAAGTTTTGTGCAGTGGTCCCAAAAACAGCGGCCCCGTTCCCCCAGTCGGATGGAGACCTGTACTCAGCTGTCTCTGGTGGTCCCATAGAGTTGAATGGAGTTGAAAATAGAGAGCTGCTGTAAAAAGCAGGTCCCACAATGGAAGAGTTACTGCAACCGCTTATTACATGGTCAGTCACTGACTGCAATTTACATTATTTATTACTAAGCCTTAGAGCTTTAGTTTTAGATCCCTGGTGGTCCAGTGATTATTAGTAGTATTAAATCCTCAGTGGTCCAGTAATTATTATCAGTATGGATTCCCTAATGGTACAGTGGTTATCAGTAGTGTTGGATCCCTGATGGTCCAGTGGTTATTCGCAGTGTTTGTCTGTGGTGCTCCAGTAGTAATCAGTAGTGTAGGATGCCTGGTAGTTCATTGATTATTAGTAATATTGAATCCCCAGTGGTCTAGCACTTATTAGCAGTAAGGGATCTCTGGTGGTCCAGTGGTTATTATTAGTGTTGGATTCCTTGTGGTCCAGTCATTATTAGTAGCATGGGATCCCTGGTGGTCAACTGGTTATTAGTGGTGTTATAGGTGGTCTAGTGCTTAACAGAAGTGTTTGACCTCTGTTGGTCCAGTAATTATTACTTGTGTTATATCCCTTAGTGGTCCCATAGTGAGAATTTTCCATGCTCAAGCTAGATCTAAAAAAGTGGGTGTGACGTGCACAGGGAAGGGGACGGTCCGGCAGGCCTGTCTCATTCATCATTTTCTATGCCTGACTTACATTTAGAATGGATTTAGTGGATAGGTCAAAATTATGTGGATTCTGGCTCCTCTTCATAAATTCGGCTTATCCACCGCCAGCTCTAGGGGTTATCAACATTGGTGTCTAAAATGGCAGTCTTAAAAAGTGACCCCCAAAGTTTGATTTTTATTAGTCAAGTTGAAGAGGATCCTGGTCTTCTACTAAGACAAATATGTGCCCCTAGTGGTCTTACAGTATAATGAATTCCGTGATTTTCCAATAGAATAAATGTCTTACACTTGGTGGTCTACCTGTCAGAAAAATGCCCTGAAACCTAGTGGTTTAGTAGGAAACATGAGTTTTTGTGGACTAAAAAATTGATCAGCAAGGGTGACCCTCAGGATTTCCCAAACATCATCAGAACAAAGGGGAAAAGACAGCTCCAATGTTTAACCTGGCATAGCGGACTCTACTCTATTGATTAGTGAGAGTCTTAGAGATCCTTACCCCCACACATACATGAAACATTAATGGTCTAGCAGTACAAACTGGATACAACTATCCAACTCTGAAGGCATCTCAAACTATGAAATGTTTTCATTTGTTTAATTTAGCATTCCGATTATCCGTATCTTGGGTCCTGATCTTCTTGGAAGATGTAATCTCTTACAGTTTATGGCACCACTGCCAAGAAACATGCCTGACATCTTAATGAAACCCTAAATCTTTAAGATCTAAATGTTAATGTGTTGCCCTTTTCCTACTTCCAGCCTCGTGTATAATGTCATTACATAACTCTTCTCCCGCTTCTTTTGCTGCTTAGACAAGCACTATGTAAAATACATCACAACCAGGCTGTGAAATATAATGCTGCATAGCCGTGTGGTTAACAGTAATAAATGAGTTGAATACATAGGACTCGTCCGCCGTTAGTTTAAAAGAGAATGTAACTGTATGACAAAAAAACATCTAGCTAAAGAGTATTATATTGTAAAACTCCTCTCAAGCATGGAAAAAACAGCATTATGATTAGATTACAACATGCATTATTCTGCTCCACTTACCTAAGGATTGTGCTGCGCCTTTCAGCACTTGAAGCTTTTTATTCTGCTTACAGATACAGCACTTTTTACAGAAAAATTCTGTGAATCCAGCATCTCATAATCCAGAAATTCTAGTAATCCGACACCTCTTGTATGTAAACTTCCATATAATCTCTAAAAACATAGAAGCATAAAGATCTAGTCGGTAGACTCTTCTGATTAAAGGGGCTCGCTGAGTGTTTAATACTGAGGACCTATCTTTAGTAACATAGTAACATAGTTTATAAGGTGGAAAAAGACATCTGTCCATCCAGTTCGGCCTGTTATTCTGCAAGTTGATCGAGAGGAAGGCAAAAAAAAAAAACCTTGAGGTAGAAGCCAATTTTCCCCACTTTAGGGGGAAAAAAATTTCTTCCCTACTCCAGTCAGGCATCAGAATAACTCCCTTGATCAATGACCCCTCTCTAGTAACTATAACCTGTAATATTATTACCCTCCAGAAATACATCCAGGCCCCTCTTGAACTCTTTTAGTGAACTTACCATCACCACCTCCTCAGGCAGAGAGTTCCATAGTCTTTCTGCTCTTACCGTAAAGAATCCTCTTCTTTGTTTGTGTACAAACCTTCTTTCCTCCAGACGCAGAGGATGTCCCCTCGTCACAGTCCTGGGGATAAATAGATGATGGGAGTGATCGCTGTACTGACCCCTGATATATTTATACATAGTTATTAGATCGCCCCTCAGTCGATTATCAATTTTGATAATCTATCCCAGGACACCCAGGACCCCCGCCGATCACCAGTTTGAAGAGACCACTGCGTTCCGTGAGCATTGCGGCCTCTTCTTAGGCCAGTGATGTAACATTGATCGGTCACATGGCCTAAGTGCAGCTCAGTCCCATTCAAGTTAATGGGTTGGGGCTGCAGTACTAAGCACAGCCACTATGCAATGTGCGGCACTGTGCTTGGTGAGCGTGGAGAAAGCCTCGGCACTCTCTAGCCTCCAAACAGCTGATCAGTGGGGGTGCTGGTGGTCGGACTCCCACCAATCAGATACTGATGACCTATCCTGAGGATAGGTCATCAATATTAAACACTTGGACAACCCCTTTAAAATGATCAGTCAAAAGGACTGCAACCCGGATGGAAAACACATGGACCCTAAGGTCAATGCAAAAGACAAAATACAAGTCAGCACCTCCTAACACAGTGAAATAAGTGGGCAATTGTTACTGCAATGCAACATCTAGAAAACAGCAAAATACAGCAAAGGTATGTAGAAATAGTATTTCATGATATTAACTTGTATTAGCGCTATACTGTGGCAACAAGAAGTAAGTGACTCCTTCAGATTTAAATGCATTTCTGCATTGACAACTAATGAAATATGGTCTGATTTTTACCTAAGTCACAATTCTAGAAAGAATGCATATAAAGTGCACTTCTCCTTTAAGTATTATGAATGTGCTTTTCTCATAAAATCTTTCTTCTTTTGAGGAGCTGATTTAGAAACCAAGAGTGCTAAGGAAAGCGGTTTTTAACAATACATTATTACAATGGAAAAAAATAGGAGATTAAAAGTATATAAAACACCATAAAAATCCTGGCATGCATAAAATGTTCACTAAGATGACATGATGAATAATTTATATAATTCCAACTCCGTGTAGGCGTGAGTGATTTATTATCCTGTCAATAAAAGTTTTAATAGGATGTTGGGTATTCGTTTTTCTTTTTTTGTTTTTTTTTTGTTAATACTTAACAAAAGGTAGCACATCTAAAGAATACATCTTTCCCAGTACGTAATAAATTGGAAGTTGTATTTTATTTCCAGATAAGAACTTGGCTGATATGGTAGTTCAAGTTTCTAATCCAGTTTGTTGACGCAGGCCATGGTGACGGATGTAACAGTGAGTGTGGAACTATTGTGTCAACTAACTGTTTTAGCTATCCCTAAGGGCATTATCCTGGTTATCCCCTAGTTTTCACCCTTTAACCACTACACAGGGATCTGGTCTTTGTTGCAGGGGAACCACCAGGCCTCTACCTCTTGGAATAGTCCTGATGTAGTTGGCAGTTGACCCACGGGGGTCAAAGACACCAGTGCAAAGCATGGAGAGGTCAGGAAATATTCATAGTCAAGTAACAGGCCAAGGTCAGAGCCGGCAGAATTTGGACATATCCAAGAGACTAGTCTGAGGTCAGGGCAGGTGGCAATGGATCAATACGGAAGTCAGGCTAAGGTTCAGACAGGCAGTAGAGGGTCAGAGTGGGTAATACAGCCAAAGGTTCAGTACATGGGCAGACGGTAAGAACTAGGAAACCTATTGCTCACGCACCTCTCCCTGGGGAAAAGTGCATTAAGCAGGGGGTGTAGATATAGAGGAAGCAGTTTCTTTGGGGCATGAACTCAGAAGGTGCCCATCCAGGAGGAGAACTAAAATATTTTATTGTCAGAGCTCCTCCAACAGTATTATACAAGGATGTTATATACTGTGACAGTATATACATTGATATGACCGAGTATAAACATTTAGGAAGCAGGACAGGACAGGAGTTGCGAAGAAGTTGCTGGGGGTCCTGTTCAAAAATTTGCTGTGGGGCCCAATCGTTGCTAATTACACCACTGATGTCCAGCCTGGTTCATGAAAATACAGAACAGGTGTATAGGCACTTTAAGAGTCAAGAGGTGTGTGCATGCGCACCCTATGGGCCTAGGAGAGAGGCCTAGCACGTTGGCAATACTAAAGTAGGGTTCAAAGTTGTAGAGTTCATTATCCATCTCAGAATTATACGCAACACATGGCTAGCTCACAGATACATTTATTAGCCCATTTTAAAATACAGTAAAAAAAAAAAGAAATTAGTGCAATCCCTCCAAGACCTTATGGGTCTGTAGATATTCAAAAAGCAAAAAAGAGGAAGCCCTCCAAGATAGGTGAAAGGGTTGTAGACTTTATTCACACCAACTGTAATGGTTCAGCCCAACACAACAAGGCCGTTCCCTCATTGTATTGGGCTGAAACATTACAGATAGGGTGAATAAAGTGTTTCCTCAACCCATTCACTTATCTTGGAGGGCTTCCTCTTTTCTGCTTCTTGGAAATCTAAATCAAAACCCTAGTGGCAAGTAATTGGCTGCAATTCAACTCTACATGGGTTTATCATCTGCTGGACCTTTGGAATCCATTACTGAGTCAGAGCCTGGGTCCATGGTAAGATCCTATAGTAATTTGGTGGGTCATTCCAACCCTGTCCCCATGCTTATGAAGTTTTCCTTTTTATAAATTAGTTTGCATTTATTTTTGCAAAAAGACTTCAGTTGGCCATGCATTAGATGTATGTTGGATGAACCCACAGATTTCAGTGGTTCGACCAACCATCTGTGTATCACAACCATTAGATGTCAGGTGAAAGAAGGGCCTTGCTTATTTTACTTCAGGATGCATGACCTTTTTTTTTCTTGGTGAGATAAGCAGCTTGCAGAAGAATCTGGTAGAGGCTTTCACCCATCTCTCTTGCACAAGCCGAATATGCGTGTAAATCGGGCTATTGCGTGAGACAGTTGTTCGGCCGAGGTTATCTCATGCGTATGGTCGGCCATATATCACTCCTACATGCTTGTCACCACAGAGTAGTGAACGCTTTAAGTGAAGATTGTATTTTTACAATGATTGTATTGAGCAGCACACATCAGTCTTTCTGGACATAGAATAAATGAAGAGATGGTATAAAGCAGATAATATGATGATTGATTTTATTTTCTGACTTTGATGTATGATCCTCTTGAGAACTTGAGGCTTGTGCCATTTATGAAACGTGAGTGATTCTTAGATACATAAATACTCTGCAGGCATGTGTGGGGAGAGGAACATGTTCTCTGGAGCTTACTTCTCAATAAATTGAGATTTTATTTGTACATTTATCCATATCCACCCAGCAATCACGGTGACTACATGCTGGAATCACCTTCAAACTTCAGCAAACTCTTCTTTTCACAAGCTTTTTGATTACTCTTTGCGCAAGACCACACCTGACGGTTGTCTTTCCCTAACAAGTCCTAACAATGGCAGTCGTCTTTCCCAAGTCCTACAAGAAGACTGAACTGTACAACAACCGGCAACATATATGATTCATGTATTGACATATAGAGAAGACAAGACTCTGAAACAAACTCACTGGTTGATGACAGGAACCAAATGCTGAGGGTCATGATACAGGAGATGATCTAGCCTGAAGTTGATGGCAGATGTATGACATGCAAGAAGATAGCAGATGCATGACTGAACTGATGCTGAAGTATCCCTATCTGAACTGAATCCAGCATTTCAGCCAGGACAATAAAACAACACAGCAACAAACAAATAGCAATCACAGCAAAAAAAAAAAAAACTTTGGAACTACAATGCCCATAATTCATAGAAACACACTAAACTAGAACACAATACAATCATGGATCTACAGATCCCAGAGTTCAGAACAAGATACAAAATATGTGAAAGGGAATGCATCTAGCAAACGCTATACCTGTCAACCAGAATGGAGTAAGGCCTGGATATATATAAAGGCCTAACAATCAGCGACTCCATCCTAATCATCCCAGGCAAAACCAGGCTATGACCAAACCAAGATTCTGATCCAAAGCTGTTGCAAGTTAGTAGCTAGGTGAACATGAAGCAAAAGAAAGACCACTGTTGCTCATAACACTTTTAATGGGTCCGTCCTGTCTATACTGTACATAGTGTATATTCCTACACTGAAGAAAAACTATAAGGCCTCAGTCACACTTCAGTGTTTGGTCAATGATTTCCACCAGTGATTTGTGAGCCAAAATCAGAAATGAAGCCTACACAGAGATCAGGTATAAAAGAAAGATCTGTACCTGTTCTGTGGTTTTGACCGGCACCTGGTTTTGGCTCACAAATCACTGATGGAAATGACTGACCAAACACTGAAGTGTAAATGAGGCCTAAATGTTGCATACATTCATTAATCTACTTACTTGGGACTTCACAAGGAACTACATATTACAAACACATTTTAGCCTCTGTGTTATGGCTGAAACTCCCAGAAGCCTACAATATCCAGACCCCTACTGAACAGAACTTAGGTAGCCATAGGAGTGTATGGCATTGATCAGTCGGATCAGTCCCTCGGTGTCTTTTTTTTTTTTTTTTTACAGAGCTGCAGTTTAACCTAATATGTTTTCTTAGGTCAATGAATTGTCATACTGCACAAGAGAAATAATTAACTACTGTAATTCAACTACACCTGTACTCATGGCATGATAATGGGATTTAGTAAATGATGAGGGACGGTTTAGAGAGCAAAACTGATTGCAGACTTTGTTGGGAAGAATATTGTATTATGTTATAATCAGAATCGCTTCCTTTCATGGTAGGAGTGATTGCGCTTGGAGTATTTATATTGGTAACCTCTGACTGCTTTATGAGGTTTTCAGGGCTGTGAAAGGAAATTATTAAGCAGAGTGCAGGATGTGCTTAAAGATAGGCTCTGAAATGTACAACTCCTACGGAAAAGGAAGCAGTCCCAGCAACTGGCTGATCACTGTGGTTCCTCAAAGTGATATCAGCTGAACTTTGAGGGGATTCCTGGGATTACCTCTCCTGCTCCGGATTGCGCCACTACTCAGGAGATCCAGTGTGCTCTTCCTACATTGCTGCATTGGGACACGACGTTGCACAGCATCAGGTGATAGTGTGCACTTGTGCACAGTACGTCCCTTCGCTGTACTCGACATAGAACACAGCGTGGCACCGGCCAGAAGACCAGGGAGTGCTAAGTAATAATAGCGCTAGCAGAGTTATACTCACTGCTCCCCGCACCTCCTGTGTACATCAATAATGGAATTGCTCATTAGTAGGGTAGAGCGAACCCGAACTGCAAAGTTCGGGTTCGTACCGAACTTTACGAGTTCGGGTACGCGGACCCGAACCCAGGCTTTTTAACTGAAGTTCGAGTTTGGTGTTCGGGTGATTTTATTATTTTCCATTATAACATGATTATAACGGAAAATAATAGCATTCTTAACACAGAGTGCTAAATAAAATGTCCATTGAAGGTTTAAAATAATAAAAAAACTCACCTCATTCACTGAGGTATCCTCTTCATTCTTCTTACACTTACATACAATGACCTGAGATGACGTCACCGATGTCATCGCAGGTCCTGCTAAATGAAGATAGAAGGTCCTTGTTATAAATGAAAATAATAAAGTCAAGGTCGGATCCCCATTGACTTGTTCGGGTCCCCATTGATTAATGGGGTCCGGGATGAAGTTTGGGTCAAACCAGCGAAGTTGGGTTGAACCCAGCGAACCCGAACTTCCATGTGTTCGCTCATCCCTACTCATTAGTATTCGCTTTATAAGATGCACTGCCATTTTCCCCCACTTTTGGGGGGAAAAAGTGTGTCTTATAGAGTGAAAAATACTGTAGAGTTTTGCTGTTTGGTATACCAGAGTAGAATATACTGTTCCATACATAAGCATACAATTAAAAAAATGTATACTACACCGAGCCTTATGCTGCTGTTTGCAGTCACACAGTTCTATTTGTGATGGGGGTCATTCTTGGCTTTGGAATGGGCCCTTCAAATTTTAGATCTATGTTACAGAAGCAGGTCATACAACTCCTATGGACTCAATATTCTGAGATCTGAACAGGGCTCGCCATCCAAAATCACTGCAGCATTAAGGGGAATGTGTCATCAGAAAAAGACCTATTATTTAAATCACATTTCTATGTTTAAATTAATTTTATAAAATTTTTGATGATGTTTTTTTTAATTTTCCTTGTCATTAACTATATTTAAACAAAAATCATACAATTAACTCTGGCTACTAAGCCTAATAATAGGTGTCGCTTCTTTGTCTGTACAGATTATTTTACTGCAGTTATCTGCTTATCTGTCATTCTAATCAAACCGCACTACCTATACCATCCCTTGTAACACTGGCCTCTTGTGCAAAGGTACACAATATGTGCCTATGGACTGTGCAGCGGTGGCTGACATACCCTACCTCTGGAGCCCAGTGGCCCCTTAGTCACAAACAGTAAGAAGACACTTTAGTGTCCAGTTGTTGTGCCCCCCCCCCCCGAACATAGTATGTTTGCCTTTCGGCATGTATATTATATGAAGATCTCTCACGCTCTGTTAGATACGAAATACAATCTTGTTTTCATTTGCCTTTCTGATCTCTATACTGATATATGTAGACTGGTCATGCGTTGTTGAACAAGATATCATGTGCTGTGTATTTGTATGTCATTCACTTGGTCTCTCAACATTTCTATTTGCATTTTCAAAATTTTTTAAAGGGGTTTTCGCAGGATAGGTCCTCAGTATCTGATCGGTGGGGGTCTGACACCCAGGACCCCAGCAGATCGGTTGTTTGAGAAGGTACCAGTGCTCCCGTGAGTGCTGTGGCCTTCTCTTAGCTTCTCCTAGGCCAGTGACGTCACGTTCATCGGTCACATGGTCTATGTACGCTTGGTGAGCTGAGGGAGCTCCGATACCTTCTCAAACAGCTGATCGGCGGGGTCCCGGGTGTCTGACGCCCACCAATCAGATACTGATGACCTATCCTGAGGAGAGGTCATCAGTAGTTAACTCCCAGAACACCCCTTTAAATAAAGAATTAAAAAAAAAAAGACACTTGTATTGTTTGTATCACATCTTCACTTTCCCTACATCTGGACATAGTCACGAGCTGTATCCATATATAACCCAGGATGTTACATTGTATATGATTATGAGATGAGATAATGGCTGGTATTATGTAATCTGTTAAAATGCCAGCATTGTCTTTGGAAGCAGCGGAGCTGGAAACACTTTATAGCTTTTAGATATTATCTCATTGAGCTGCTGCTGTTGACTTCACTTGACCTTGCTTGCTGCCATTTGCCCGTCCAGTCCACGTTAGGAAAAGGATTGGCTTTTTACTGAACATTCCAAACCACAAGCTTGAAAAGCAGCCAAGGGGCTCGGAGGGAACCTTTAGCTGTGAGGAATAGATTTTAACACGTTCCGGTGAAAGGGGTGAAAATGTCCAATACAACCACGGGACAAAGTGCAGGATGTTCCTCACTTGTATCGCTATTCTGGTAGAAGCACGACACCTTCTCTAATTTACTGTATAGATGTAGCAGTGCTGAGTTTGACTATGCCGTTTTCACAGTGTGTGTTGAATTACCCATCAGTGACCTGCAAACCCTCAGGAAGATGCAGGGCATGGTATAGGGCAATTTTCAGGCAATTCTACACATAAAGAGGACAAGAAATGGCTGAGCACACAGTTCCTATATATTTGATTCTAGGCTTTCCAAATTAGGCCTTGTTCACACATCAGTTATTTGGTCAGTTATTTCCATCAGTTATTGTGAGCCAAAACCAGGAGTGGAACCTACACAGAGAACAGGTGTAATGAAAAGATCTGCACCTGTTCTGTGTTTTTGACCCGAACCTGGCTTTGGCTCACAATAACTGATGGAAATAACTGATCACATAACTGAAGTGTGAACAAGGCCTTAGAAAACATAGATTATAGGGAGGCTGTCAACAGGAAATTCACTCTAGATCTTGCTAAACTGAATGTAATGATACCTTTTAGGCTACTTTTACATCTCCGGTTTCAGTTATGGCAGGCAGTTCCGGCACAGAACAGCCTGCCAAGATTCTCCGGATCCGGCACTGCTGGATGCGGACTGAATGTCCGTCGTTCTCATTAAAGGGGTATTTCCATCTAAGACAATGGGGGCATATCGCTAGGATGTCCCCATTGTCTGATAAGTGAGGGTCCCACCTCTGGGACCCGCACCTACATCGCAAACGGAGCCCCGAAAATTGTGGAGGGCGCACTGTCATTCAATTCATTCCTATGGGGCCGCCAAAAATAGCCGAGCGCTGGCTTGGCTATTTCCACGGCCCCATAGAAATTAATGGGAGGAGTGGCCATGCAAGTGAGGTGCGCTCCCATTCACTACTACGGCGAGAGCGCTTGGTGGTGGCTGGACCTGGGGAAACCCAGGGTCCTCCAGCCACCACTTTCTCGGCTTCTTTCCCAGAGGTGGGACGCATTCCAACAGACAAGCGGAGAACCGGCTGGGCACAAACAGCTGCAGGCTACGGTTTTTGCCCAATGTGCCAAGTATATTGGATTTTAACCAATCACTGATAAATCAAAATTTAACACATTATTGACACAAATTATGCAAAATTGTATCTTTATTAACAAACACGTAAAAACAACATAAAAGGACAATACAAGGTACTGATATCCAAAACCAGGAGATGCACAGCCGCGGTCATATATAGATGTAGATAAACCACACAAGTAAAGAGGGGTACATATAAAAAACAATCATACCACAATGTGGTGTGCCCTCATAAATCATTCCATGTATTAAAATATACAAACCCGGACGAATGGCACCTCCACAGAGCACCCAACACATGTTTCCTGAGGAAGCTGTGGAGGTGCACCTCCCTGTGGTTTGGGATGTTAGTACAGTACCTTTTTATGTTGTACTTTTATGTTGTTTTTACATGTTTGTTAATAAAGATATAATTTTACATAATTTCTGTCAGCAGTGTTTGCACCTGCAATCTTTATGTTTATTTTTTTATTTGATAGATGTTTTGTCATATTGGATTTTAAGTAAACTTTTCCTCCTCCTATGGTGGACATTGGATATTGTAATTTCTCCTGCAGTGCAGCCCTCCGCTCCGCAGTGCAGATTTTGCTACCAAGTGATTTATAATTGTTCTCCATCACATTTCTGTGCTATCAGCTGTTTAGCCCTCTGACCTGCTTCTGTTGCTTTGCAGTCACTTGTGGATCGCAACTCATCACCCACCACTGTGATTCACACGTCTAATGTGTTACTGGAATGACAGATGAGTAGTGGAAGCTGGGCAAACTACTTAGAAGATACAATATAAAAATGTATGCAAAAAAGTAACTAATCAAATATGAGGACTGTTTTGTTTTTTTTTGTCTTTTATTTTTTGATTTTTTTCATAGAACTTAAAGAGGACCTTTCACCGCTCCTGACAAGCCTGTTTTAATCGCTTTACGTATTCCCCATGTAATAACAATTCTGGAACATCTATTCTTATGTCTGCATGTTGTGCCATTCCTTTATTATTTGCACTAGAAGTTATGAATGAATTGCTGTTTGTCTTCAGTAAGAGAACAGAGGGGAGGTAACAAGTTGGGGGTGTGTACCTGCACAGTCTGAACATGGCAGCACTGATTGGCTAGAGTCAGTCTGTGCAGGTACACACCCCCAACTGGTTACCTCCCCTCTGTTCCTTTACTGAAGACAAATAGCAATTCATTCATAACTTCTAGTGCAAATAATAAAGGAATGGCATAACATAGAGACATAAGAATAGATGTTCCAGAATTGTTAGTACGTGGGGAATGCATGGAGCTATTAAAACAGGCATGTCATGAGTGGTGAAAGGTCCTCTTTAATGATGTGCCAAAATATTTATAAATTTGGTATTTGGTACTGACCTCACTAAATACTTGGCCTCCATCAATAATCCTGATAACAGCTAATAGCTGGGAGTTAGAAAAGTTAAAATGATGGTAACAAGCCAATCATCGCACTGACATTGTTAGTTAGCTAATTTGCATAAAGTAATAAGAACACATATGTTGACTCCTATCACCTCCAATGCCTAAAGTGGAAAGAGAAGGGTCCAATGTCGAAAAGAGAGAGAAAGATATCCAATGCCTAAAGGAGACAGAGAGGGGTCCAATATCTAAAGGAGAGAGGGAGAAATAAATCCAGTGCCTAAAGGAGCGAGATCCAGTGCCTAATGGAGAAAGACAAAGTAATCCATTTCCTAAAGTAGAGGGAGAGAGATCAAATGCCTGAAGGTGAAAGAGAGAGAAATCCAATGCCTAAAAGACAGAGAGAGAGTGAGAGATCGATCCAATGCCTAAAGTAGAGGGAAAGAGATCCAATATCTAAAGGAGAAAGATCCGATGCCTAAAGGAGAGAGAGAGGGGTCCAATATCTAAAGGAGAGAGGGAGAGAAATATCCAATGCCTAAAGGAGAGAGATCCAGTGCCTAAAGGAGAAAGACAAAGTGATTCAATTCCTAAAGTAGAGGGAGAGAGATCAAATGCCTGAAGGAGAAAGAGAGAGAGAGAGAGATCCAATTCCTAAAAGACATACAGAGAGAGAGATCCAATGCCTAAAGTAGAGGGAAAGAGATCCAATGTCTAAAAGAGAAAGATCCAATGCCTAAAGGAGAGAGAGTGATCCAGTGCCTAAAAGAGAGGGAGATATTCAATGCTTAAAGTATAAGGAGTGAGAGATCCTATACCTAAAGCAGAGAGCAAGAGAGAGATCCAATGTCTAAAGGAGAGAGAGATCCAATGCCTAAAGGAGAGAGAGAGTGATCCAATGCCTAAAAAAGAGACAAAGAGAGAAAGAGATCCAATGCCTAAAGTAGAAGAATAGAGAGATTCAATATCCTAAAGGAGAGAGAGAAAGAGAGATCCAATGTCTAAAGGAGACATAGATGCAAGATTCCCAGGAGCACTCCTTCCCAATTATTGCCCAGATCATTGGCCAGTATAAAGGGACCTTTAGCCTATGTCAAAATCGCTAAATCACCATTGCAGATTCTCCGTGCCTACCTGTCGAGTAGATCAATACAAAGAAGGAATTTTTCTACAAATTATATGTTATTACTTGTAAAAGCAGGTTGGCGATGCCCTTTGTAGAATGAAAAGCTATCCTTATGTTCTGTAGTCTGTCTCTTTAAAAAGCCTCTACTTGCACTGGGTAAGGAACCAATTTAATACATTGCCTATATTATCCATGTGCTGTATGTGATTAAAAAAAAGTCAAATGCAATCAAAAGTAAATTAAAACACAATGAAAAGTAAATTAAAACACAATGAAAAAGTTTGTTGGAGGATTTTAGCTCTAGGAAGATTTATATGACAAAGAGATAAATGAGCTTACTCTATAGACTGCAGTATCTGAACTGCTTTAACACATATTACAAATCACGCCGATGTACTCACACAGCATTTAGATAATAATTTGTGCAGAAAATTATGATGGAAAACTTTCAGGTTTTAGATGGTACAAGCACAAAAAACTGGCTTAGGCCTTCTTCTACCTCAGGCTGTGGCTACATGGAGAACACTGAGATGTTGAAATCATGGTGAGGTATTAAAATCTGGATCAATGTGATGACATGAGTGATTTATAGCCATCATGCTACAGGCACAATTTCATAGCAACAGACAGGCTCAAGTAGACCTTTCCATAATTTAGAGGTCTCACGGTCACTTCTATGTTCCGAATATATTTTCATAACTTTAGAAGTGAATGGAGACGGTCACGCATGGGTGGCCACCTCTCTATAAATACCTCTTCAAGAGATATGATTGCCTACCACATAGCAGATTCATTAATTGAAATATAATTTAGATCATATTGTTGTCTTGTAGCATTGGGCCCTGCTGGTGTATTGGCTGTGCTATGTTCTCACCTGGTGAGATGGATCTGCAAAGTTTTACAACAGATCTTGGAGAGGTGGTAGCAGAGCAGAAGTAGCGGAGCTGGAGAGCGATTATAGTGGATCTGTAAGCCGGATGTAGCAGAGGTGAAATGAAGACCAATGTATCAGAGTTGTACTGATCTAACAGAGTTTAACTGAACACCAGTGTAGAAGGCTGGTGTATCAGAGTTCATCTGATGAAGCAGAGCTGAACTTAAATAGCAGAGATGAGCTGAAGGTTAATGCAGAGGAACTGAACAATGAACTAGCAGAGCCGGAGAGGCCTGGGCGCAGGACTCCCTTTAAATGACTTGAAAAATCAGACTGGTGTCCTACCATCTCAGGTGGGGTTAGATAACCCAGCAAGATTAACATCATCAGGGTTCATTGGGATTTTGTGGTGACCCAAAGCACAGGAGATAAAACTGAGCCAGCCAGAAGAGCAGACAGGTCAATAACATGCTCTAACCAAGAGTCCTCTGTTGACAAGTATGGAGATTTAAAGTTACAAGGATCAGTCTTCTAGCCAGAACAATCCCATAATGTCATATTTAAAGGTCTAATGGAATATAAACCTGGAATATAAATCTTAGGGCAACATTTTCACACTGTTGTTTTTCCACCATTGGCTTGTAAGAAGTTGAAGTCTTAGATTAGGGGTCACATGAGTTATACTACTGGAGTACTTTTATATATAATGAAGATTTTACAGCAAAGAACAGATTATTCTTAGTAAAAACATTCATAATTTAAGTAATGTCTACCCTTGAATACAAATATTTTCTTTTCAAATCTAAATATACAGCACTGTGCTTCATATTGTATCATCTTACTGCATACTGTGTTATTACTGAGCTCAATGTATAAAGTGTATGCAGTACGATCATGAGCTCCCTCTAGTGGTTTCTGCAGGAAACCAGCATTTCGATTTTGTTCTTTGTCTCTATAGGGGATTTAGATATGTGACTAGTATTATTATAATTAATTAGGATATTCCATAATTCTGGACCTAATAATGACATAATAATACAATGGAGATGTATTCATTTACCCTTTTTATTTTAATTTTCTAGACTACATAAAAATAATAGCCTTGGGAAGCAACCCATTTATAACACCTACAATTCACAGCAGTCTTGTTTGTGGCAGAGAAGTGCTAGTGCCCTGCAACCGATTTTCACAAGACCGGGATTTTTTTAATCAGCAGAATCAACCCTGCCATATCTTATGTCTGGTTTAATAGGTTCAAACCTGCTAAAAGGACATTCTTTAAATGAGTAAAGTTTGATTAAATCTTTACCATCTGAACTATATACCCATCTGCTCAGCTCCTCTTGCTCTAGAACAGACTTATGACGGATCATACGACATGTTCGATGTGACCGGTTCGCTGCCCATGGTGTTTAAAAAGAAAAATATGAAATTATTTTAGCGCAGTCCTTTAGCTGAGTCGTACATCATCATCTGCTAAAAACTCAGCAAACAGTTAATTAGATGTTAATAAGAAATCTATCCCGATTGTATTAGAACAAATGAGGGAGGCTTCAGAGCAGACAATTTAATACGTAGAGAGTGCCTCATTCTATCAACTCAGTTTACAGACTCCTGTGCAGATACCAAGACTGTACGACTGACAACGACGGGAAGCGTCGGTACCTGCTCGCCTTTGCTCAGCCGGGATAAGGGAAGCAGGGTGCGGGTCAATAGCTCCTTGTGATACAACACTGATAATATTACAGGAGTCCTAATGAAGTGAGAGCAGTAAGGAAATCAGTAAATCTGCCGTGCGTTAGCTCCGCATGGATAACATGGCTACAGAATGATTAGAAGGATTAAAGTACATTAGGAGGGCAAAGCAGATTAGTGACTGGCAGGGCGGAAAACTAGGGTTTTATTCGGAACGGCCAAAGTCATTAGACAATGGAAAAGTGATTACAGCTACGGGTGCTGCCACTGGGGGCTGGAGGTTCACACGGTTAACGGTAGCAAAAGTTAATGATGGTGCTTTAAGAGTTGCTTTAAAGGGAATGTGTCACAATTGTTTTTTTTCTGCCAATTAAAACCAGTTGGCAACAGTTTCTAATCTGTTTTTATTTTATGATTGCAGGTTTTTTGATGCTATTTCCTAAGCAGTTCTTAATAGCATTCGGGGTGGGGGAGTTGTTACTATATCTCCTTATGGAGAGCACCTTAGTTGGCATGCAGAGGTCATACATGCTCCTCTGGAATTCTGGGAAGATGGTATGCAAATGAGCTCGAACATTGACTTAGAAAATAGCTGCCTTACATCTGGTGGCATCAGAGGCCGAGCTTGTTAAGAGTTCATCTGCATACCATATCTTCTTGAATGGGTTCTCCAGGACTTTGATGCTGATGACCTATCCTCAAGTTAGGTCATCAGTATCTGATCGGTGAGGGTCCGACACCCCGCCGATCAGTTGTTTGAGAAGGCATGGGCGCTCCTATGAGCATTGTGGCCTTCTCTCTGCTCACCAAGCACATTGCCATACATTGTATAATGGCTGTGCTTGGTACTGCAGCCTAAACCCATTCATTTCTATGGGGCTGAGTGCGATACCAAGCACAGCCACTATACAATGTATGGCACTGTGCTTGCGGCACTCACAGGAGCACTCGTGTCTTCTCAAACAGCCGATTGGTGGGGGTTCCAGGTGTTGGACTCCCACCAATTAGATACTGATGACTTATCCTAAGGATACTGTACAGCAGCCTCATGGGTCTTAGACACAATGGACAGAAGCTGACCCATTGACTTCTATGGCAGAGTTTCCTATGCATGTTCTGCCACCAGTGTCAGATAAGTGCAGGTCACAGAGTTTGGAGCTCTAGAATGTGGCCCCCAGAGCGAATGAGCAGAGCCGGCTACCACACCCATCACTATATTTTATAGTTTTGTATTTTCATTGTTTTTTTTTTCTTTTTTTTCTTAACCACTTCCAGACCAGGGACACTGTTTTTTTCCAGTACATGCGACTTTGAAAACCATAACTTTTTTTTCCTATATTGGTTTCGTAAATAATTTTTGTGGCCTTTTTCAGTCAGAAATAGGGCTTTATTTTGGTGTCATTTTTATTTAAGTATTTTTTTTTGTTATAACCAGACAAACGTAAAGCAAAAATAAAAAAAATGGGGGGGGGTGTATCTATTATTCATGTATTCATGTTTGTTTTTTGTTTGTTTGTTTGTTTGTTTGTTTTGCAAAATGTGCAACTAAAATATTTTTTACGTTCCCTTTCCATACCTGTCATTTTGATATTTGGGATGCATGAGTTATGGTCACTGGGGGAAAGGGCTAGAAGCTGTGGTTTGGTGTGGTGGTGGAATTTTGTTTGATATAATCTTTTTATGTATTTATTTATTTATTTAACACTTTATTCCCCCCATAAGGTCATACAAGACCTTTGGGGGGCATTTAACTTTACATATTTTTTATTCCTCCTTTCTCCTGTAACTGGGGTTCAAATATTAGCCCCAGTTACAGATGGAAAAGAGCCCCCGGAGAGAGTTTACAGGGCCGTACAACCTCACTGCACAGCTGATCCGGGTCTGATGAGATCCAGCAGCTCAGACAGATTCTTGCCCCCCCAGCGATCACATGACCACCAGGACCCGAGCAGTTACCAAGCCAAGGGTAAGGAAATATATAACATCACGTTGCCAGTGAAGGGAGGAGGTGAAGGCTGAAGAGAATGGTGTGCCTGCACAGGAGTATTCACTTTTAATGGCTGTTCCCATGACGTCCTTAGAATATAGTAAAAAGTTCCTCCACAAACATACTAACTCTCTGGTTTTCACTTCTAATTTCTATTCTCAGCAAGGGAGCAAGGAACCTTTGTTATGATTAGTGAGACCTCATTGGTCGTACTGTTACTGCTTAGGCATTATGGCAGACCTTATGGACTCTCCATAAATGACACTGGGGTTAAATACGGCCTTGGTCTCAGAACAGCCGTTGCTTTAGAGGAGCGACTGTCACTTTGTTTTTGAACGTCCATAAACTCTAGCGTGAAGCAAGTTATAAGTCTAGAATTTCAATGACTTATTGATAGAAGCTGATGTATATGTAATCCAATTGTAGATTCCCCAACACAGCAATTTACAGGATTACAACCTGTGCAAGACACTGTAAATGACTACCCGCGATCAGATCAAAGGTTTAATGCTGCTACAGTTATGAGAATGTTCATCCCCGCTATTTTATTGTATATATATCAGGGATAAGTAACCTTCATCACTCCAGCTGCTATGAAACTGCAACTCCCAGCATGCAAACATGCTCGGCTGTACTTTCAACTCCCATGGAAGTGAATGGAGCATTCTGGGAGTTATAGTTTCAGAACAGCTGGAGTGCTGAAGGTTGCTGATGCTGATCCCTTGTATACAGTATATCATTGGAACTGATTATGAAGTAGGAAATGTAGCAGGGAATTTTCATTCTAGTCTATATGATGAGTGTAAATTTTGGGATCTGCACAACACCTGGATGGGAGTGTAGACAGAATAATGATGAAATACACAGAAGAGTGGTTCTCAATAGCGTTTTCTGGTTTTGCCCCCTATTAAAGATTGAATTAAGGTCCTAGTCTTTGTCCTCCATCTACCCTCTCCATTCCCCTGAAGAAGGGAGTCCTACACAGGTTCTTCCTATCAAATAGCAAATGAGATAAGACCAACCAAGTCTCCAGGAGCTAGCACATGGTGGCCTCTATGGTATGTTTGCCCTTAGCATAGAAAATTTCGAAGGAGCTGCTGGGCTCCACATTTTAGCATTTGTTGAGTGTCACAGTCCCCATTGATCAGCAAGCGGCACCATATCTTAGCTACATTTGTGTGAGCCTTGTTGTGTTCTCACGAAAAAAAAATGTGATAAACAGAAACAAACAATAAGTGTGGAGGTTGTAGTCATATGGAGGCCCTGATGCCCTCAGGAAGCCCATGGTTCCTCTACCACCCATATTATAAACTCTCTTGCCAAATGTTAGGAAGTAGCCTCTGGGAGGTCCATCAAACTTTTTCTGGCCTTTGACACATTCCTTTTCACAGACCATTTCCATTTTATAATAGACCACAACAACCCTTTCATGAAACGGCGTAAAGTGTGAAGATGTAGTTTCTGACCATTTGGAATCCATTTTGTTTCTGGCCTGGGAAACTTAAGATAGTTTCAGGTTATTTTCAGAAAGTGGCCTGAGAAACTTCAGGTTGTTTTGGGAAGATAGTTTCAGGTTGTTTTGAGAAGATGGCCTGAGAAACATCAGGTTGTTTTGGGATTCTGACTCACTGCGGACCTGGGAACTGGCCGCTCCAAGGTCTGCAGTGAGAGCAGATGAACAACACGTACACAGTGACAATTATACAGCGCATGTGCTGCCTATGTTCCACTAGGGAATGGAGCTCTTTGTTTAATTGGTATATAGCTGTAACCCTTCAGGAAATAAGTCAGAAGCTCATCCTACGGGGGGACGCCTCGTGTAGGGACCGGTGTTTTCCCGATCGAGACTCTGACTGCTTTCGCTGAAAGGGCTTCCCAGCTGATGTCACTGTCAGATGATGATAACTCAATTGGTGATGTATGTACCTTCATTCTGGATGTAGTCAGGAGTCCAGATGAAGTGTTGATATAATTGTGTATTATGTTCTTTATCCTTTGTGTATAAATAAGTGCAAAAGATGGACATTATATCACTATATGTATACACTACTTATTATATTTAATAAAATCATATTATAAACCTTCCTTTGAAGTGTAGCTGTAGTTCAGTTAAGAGTCTCTCTTTAAAGAGTATCCGAACCTGAAGTCTTGCTCCTATCAGCAAAACACGGCGCCACCACCTCAATGTGTTTTTGGATGCTGAAGCTGAGTCTGATGATCCAGCATCATGACACTGCATGCAATTAGGTCTGCTTTCCAGATAGCATCAGATGGCTTCTGCTGCACCTGGCAGATGTACAAACTCTTTTGGGAGTTTGAGAAGTCTCCCCTTCTTTTGGGAGCCATTCAGGAAGCGTTAACCAGACAGTTATGAATAATACATGGTGGATGGGTGGACTTATTACAGATTTTGTACTAGCGCAGAGGAGCTTAGAGCCAGATGTACCTCTACGTAAAAAGTTCACACTTAGTTGCTTGTTATGGCTAGTCTCAGAAAAGTGTCGTACAAGATGTGCGGGTCATAACGTTAATTTTCTGATTCCCGAGACATTAATGTCCAGCTGTTCTCTATCATAATACTAAACATATACTGTAGTACCTGAGATGTGACCCAGACTAAGAGGAATGATAGGAACCACAATGTACTTAGACACTTCCAATAAATTGTTTAACTCCCTCTGACTTCATCCAGGCTTCATTACTGACAACTCTGCTTTATATTTAGTATTCCAGCCTCTCGGTCTCCAGAGAACCCACAGCTCCCTCTGTCACCCAAAGAGCCTGGGCTTTGTCTTCTTTCACATAATTCCCAATGATGTCATAAACTGAATTTGCCAGCTTCAGACAATATATTCCCCTCTCATTCATGCCGCACTCCCACTCTGATTCTCAACATTGTTTCATGCACATAGGTTATTTCTATGGATTTTTTGGATTATTCCTAATACAGTTTTATGGCAGCTGTAAGCACAGAGATGTGCAGTATGTCACCAAGCAAGCAGTGAGATGTATGGTATGTAACCGTGCAAGCCGTGAGATGAATGTTTTCATGCAAGCAGTGAGATGTTTGACACCATCCAAGCAGTGAGTTGCACGTCACTATCAAGCAGGACAAATATGTCACCATGCAAGAAGTGAGGTGACTGTTATAGTGCAAGCAAAGAGATGTATGTCAACATGTATGTAGTGGGATGTTTGTAAACATGCAAGCAATGAGATATACTGTATGTCCCCATGCAAGTAGTGAGATGTTTGTAAACATGCATGTAGTGATGTGTTTGTAAACATGTATGCAAGTAGTGGGATGTTTCTAAACATGTATGTAATAATATGTTTGTAAACATGCATGCAGTGGGATGTTTGTAAACATGTATATAGTGATATGTGTGTAAACATGTATGTAGTCATATATTTGTAAACATGCACGCAGTGATATGTTTGTAAACATGCATGCAAGTAGTGGGATGTTTCTAAACATGTATGCAATTATATGTTTGTAAACATGCATGTAGTAGGATGTTTGTAAACATGCAAGTGAGTTGTTTGTAAACATGCATACAAGTAGTGATATGTTTGTAAACATGCATGCAGTTGGATGTTTGTAAACACATATGTAGTGAGATGTTTGTAAACATGCAAGCACTGAGATGTATGTATCCATGCAAGCAGTGAGGTGTATAGTATGTCAGTCACCATGCAAGCAGTGAGGTGTATGGTATGTCAGTCACCATGCAAGCAGTGAGGTGTACTGTATGTCACCATGCAAGTAGTGGGATGTTTGTAAACATGCAAGCAGTGAGATATACAGTATGTAAAGATGAAAGCGATGACATGTATGTAACCACGCTAGTCTTGTGATGCATTTCACCATGTAAGCATTGAGATGACTGTCACTATGCAAGCCGTGCAATGTACGTTACCATGCAAGCAGCCAGATGTCACCATGCAAGCACAGAAATGTTTGTCACCATGCAAACAGCTGAAGGAAAAATCTCAACTGCTTTCGTTTGCCTTCTTGCTACCTGTTACATTTGACAGGTTGCACTATACAAATAGATTTTTTACATTTTTCTCTGCAGCTACTGTATCAGCTTTATAAAACTGGACAGCAAAAGCCAACATTATTGTCTTTTTAACTCTATTAGGCATGTTTAAGAGCAAGAGCGGGACAGATAAAGAGCACCAACTGAAGCCATCAAGAAGAAGTATGCCATGTTTAGCCCAGAGCCAAACCCACCCCCAGCATCTGAACAAGCAGTCTACAGTGCTCCAGCAGAATAAAGTCCAGCCTCAACCCGATAGTGAAGGATCATCAGCAATCGATGCAGAGCCTCAGCAAGGTAAAACCTATTGATTCTTGACATAATAATAGGATTCAAGGTCAGAAGGCTTGGGAATTGAAGGGCAATTCTAGTGTGTGGTCTTTATAGTTGATTTTTTATTATTATTATTATTATTATTATTATTATTATTAATTTTATAACAAATGAAAAAAATAATATTGGATATTATATCACAGCATAGGAGGTACGGCGATCATATAAGTACAGATTGTCCACAGATCTATGGAATATTTCAGGGTTTTTCAATCGTAAGGACCATATAGAAGCAACATTGACATTTTCCGTTTCCCAGTAGTTTGCCTTTATTGTAGCTTTTGAGATTTATGAGCTGCGTTTCTTTTTGTCAGGAATTTGTTTCGCTCTTTGAATTGGCCAAATTATAATTATTTCAGAGCTCACTTGGTGTGCAGAGTTTCGTTTGCATAGCAATAAAGAGCAGTAGATATTATGATAATGCACTTTTATGGAAAAATTCCATTGACACGTCTAAAAATTAGAGAGAGAGAGAGAGAGACTACGTATTCATGTCTGAAGCTGGTGATTATACAAAGGTGAGCGGAGATACATAGACATTGCTTGTCTCCGATAGCATTTGTACAGTACTGAGTTTCTTCTCCTGTGCTGACCCCTGAACGACGGACATGTTTCTGCACCTTCAGCAGCTGGAGGATATTACATAGTACTGAGTCCCAGGTGCTGAAAAAAACACAAAACAGAAGCTGCCGATCTTCTTTTTGGAAAGGATTAGGATATTTCATATCGGCCAGTTAGGAATTTCTCCCCTACTCTTCAAAAGATATTCTACAGCAGCTGAAGTGTGTATTATTGTATAGTTCTGCTACAAAACAACATAACTCAGACCTCAGATGCTTTCTGTCCTTTCTGTAAAGGACGCTAAAGTTTCATATTAGTCTATGGCAGGAATTTCCCAATAATTTATCAAAAAGGTGTTCTGGCCTCCATTAGGTTAGTGTATGTCAGTTTACTTTTCAGCAGCTCTATGCTATTCCATACAGAGGCATCCAGTTAAACAACGTATACCATGTGGTATACATTTATTACCATGATGTGTGTCCGGACACCGTGCTCTCCGGAAGGGATGGTAAGATGTGGTGCACCCCTTTGGGAAATGGGTCTGCATTAAACCAGTGTGCTTCTTTACTGGAGGAATTCAGGTGCAAAACAATACAGCCGAGGCATAGGGCTGGCTTCTCCAGTCTCCTCCCTGGCAGAAGAAAGGCTTGATTCTGAGGAAAGGCCTAAGCTAGCTGTCCCTCTCTCTCTTAGAAGGCTGGTACCCTGGTCAAAGGCCCACGGTCTGTAGCTCAGTAGTCTGGGTGGCTCCTTGGTCACAGAGCTGGTGACCCATGGTCTGTGGCTCAGCGTCCCCATCTCAGCATCTTCTTCTGGTCACTCATGCAGAATGGCATGAGTCTCCCTCCAAGCACTGGTCCCTAACTGCAGGACACTAGGGGCTCTGACTGCTCTCTAGCTGGACTGGAACCTTCTAATGGGAGGGGTGTAGTGGAGAAGCTCAGCACAAATAGATACACTGTAACACTTTCTGTCTCTCATAGACTTACATTAGGGCTTCAATGATACTCAGTGACAATGACACAGCAGTTTTTCCAGACAAAAACAAGTTTCCAGACATAACAACACAGCTAAAACCAGACATTCAAAAGGTCAGTCTGATTTTGGCGGTAAACATGTCTGGCTTTTTCCCTCCAAAACATGCTCTTCTTTAAACCCTATGACAGCTGTGGAAAATTACCAGCTTTTTATTCAAAGTCCCAAAAGTCTCTCAGTATTCATTAACCCTTTCCACAGAGCCTTCCACTACAGTCCAAATCAACAAGATATATATCACAACATACATATAAAATGCAGTTAAACTGTATTAAACATTACAAGTTAACCCTTTCAAGTGAAATAAAGCAATAAGTTTATATAACTTTTCATTGGGGAAATAAGCAAATGTCCACAAATGTCCAGACTTCACAGTACCCCCTACTCCAGGGCACTACAGATGTATGCCACTAGACTAGCCATTCAGTGGCACCCGTCAGAGGAAATCATTTTGACATGTACCTCTCGCATACACTGCAAACCCAATGGGGGAGATTTATCAAAACTTTGGAAATGAAAGCTGAAATCTGATTGGTTGCCATGGGCAACTAAGCCAGTTTTTCTTTACATCAGTTTTGATAGATCCCCCCTCCAATATGCATATAACAATGTAATTAAATCTTTATAAATAACGTCCGTGAATTAATAAGAAAATATAATATATAACATAACATATATAAACATATAACATATATAAACAACTTATAATTATATATATATATATCATAACATAAGTATAAGATAACATATAATGTATATAAACAACATCTAAATATAAGAAATAACATATAATAAGATAAGATAACTAGTGTTAAGCGAATCAAAGCATCCAAAGTGGAATTCGATCTGAAGTTTAGGAAAAATTTGATTCACCACGAATCCGAATTTCTTAACGTTTCGTGGTAACAAATCATGTTTTCTAAAATGACAGCTGCACATGTTACAACATGTCACAGCCCTATAAAAAAAAACTTTATCCTGCGCAGTCTCCACCATTTCACAGTGAGCTGAGTATAGAGTGCAGAGAGAGTACAGAGAGAGTGCAGAGAGAGTGCAGAGACAGCGCAGGGACAGTGCAGGGAGATCATATGTAAAATTCTTTAAAAATGTAGGGAGAACATAGGGAAACTACAGGTTGAGTGTAATCACCTTGTGCATCTTTTTCAACTGCTTTGACATTCATGGTTAATCCACTAGATTACTGCTCAGCTACTGTACACTATGGCTGACAGACAGTTGCCTGGGTCCTCTAAAGGAACAGGCAGTGGCAAAAATATTGCTGTCGCCAACACAAGCAGCATCAGAGGAAGGGGGTGGCAGCAGCCACAGCATTAAGCCAGAGCTGCTACTGTCATCCAGCGGTCATGTTTTGACCAGCAATCCAGCTGTGCTGGAATGGTTTACTCACTCTTCACACAGCCAGTGGGTTCCTCAGAAACCACGCTGCATCTGTGGATTAACCCATCCTGAGCCTGACTTTTTCAGCTTTTTCTGCTAGCCAAGGGTGGGAGCATATGTTGCAAGAGGTCAGGGACATATGCAAGAGACAGTTGAGGGTGACAAAAATGACAATCAAACAGATGTAGATGATGATGTAGCCCATCGCACGTGAGAGCCAGGTGAAGAGAGGACATAGACATCATCAGGGGTCGAGAGTGACAAAGCGACCATAAAACAGCATTGTGAAAGCGTGCCCTATGAGACACCAGAGTGGAAACAGTCAGAGATACACGGCTAATTGGGAGACTACCCGTGAGGAACACACTAGGAGTACACGGGTTCACAAAAGCAGCAGCAGGCAGACATCATGCAGTGGTGAAGGGAAAAATGCCATATGGTGAGGCGCAGCCAAAATGCTAATATTGGAACAATGGTCCTGCGTCAACACATGGAGCATTACCATAAAGTGGCGTGGGGAAACTGTGCCACTCATTTAGTGTTAGAGCCTAATGCAGCAACCACCGCATCTCCCACCGGCCCACACTTCTCTTAGTTAGGTCTCGTCAACGTCAGCAGAAGGAAGCTGTCGTTTCTTCCCATCAACCTCAATGTTGTCTATTGCTTCTGATCACTTGTTTCGACAGCAATCAATCACCGAGGTGATTGCAAAATGACAACAGTATGCATGCACTCATCCAGTGGTGCAGAAGCTGAACGTGCACCTGGCCAAGTTGCCTGTACTACAGTCCCTCCCATTCCATGTGGTTGACTGTGGAAGTAGTAGAATATGGAAATCATTCTTTTTTTTATGCACCCCTTAGGGGGCCAGGTCTCATTGATCACCATCATCATCTTTTGCTGGCTTTACTTCTTCCAGAATCACCATTTTGCTGGCTTTACTTCCAAATTATTCTTTACAGTCTCCATGTCTGAAAAAAGTCATCAACATGCAGAATGAGAATGCACCATGAGGTACTCTTCATATGTAGTTTCAGGATGCGAGGGTTAAAGGTAAGTATAACTTTAATTATTAGGTAAAATGTATATAGTGGTCAACTATTGGCTCCCTGTGGCCTCTTTATGTATGCAGCGTACCAGGGCACAGGGGCATGTATATGAGAGGTTGTAGTGTTGTCACGGTGATGATGGTGCCGGTAGATATGTTACTCACAGTTTGGTAACTATGGCTCTCTGGGCCGGCGTGCAGGTGTGTGGATCGGGGACACCAATCCCTTCGGGGCACTCTCTGGTTTTCAGGAGCTCTGCTGGATGGTAAGGTGAGGTGCCCTTTGTGGTATTGTATTAGGGTGTCAGTCGGCAGGGTCCCTGATGATTCTCGTGACGCCAGCACCTTGCGGTGCAAAGTAGAGATAATGAAATAAAGAGGAGGCAGCTTTTATCCAAAACAGTTGAACTTTACTTTTGCCTTGGAGTAAATCCTTCTTAAAGTGCAGTTTACAGTTGCTTCACTTGGCAATAAATATCAGTAAGGATGCTGCAAGAATTCCCTCTTTAGGCTGGTTGTTCAGTGGTGGTCTCAATATAGGCATTTCTCTTCTTGTAATCAAATAAAGCAATTCCCTTAGTTTCTGGTTCCTTCAATCCCACCTGAATTAGTCCTGGCTCTGGATATTATTCAGTAAATAATTCTATTTCAATTCAGCAACCCACAGGGTGGTATCCCTGGACGGCAGGCATCACATCATCTGCTCCATTGTTTCAGTGTGCATTAGGTCATATAATTCCACAATTCCCGGAGGGACAAATGTGGGTAAAAATACAACTTGACGTCTGGAGTTGTAAGGATTGTGTTTAGGTGCTGGAGGCTACTCCTATGACACATGGGCTGGCAAAGTCCACTAAACCTTAAATAGGCATTTACCTTCACCAGACTTGCATTATCCAGTTTGGCTCCGGTTCTAGGTGCTTAGACCTGGTAAATGCCAAAAGGTACCTGACTTGGCCAGAGCCAGGCAAACATGGCAGCTTCAGGGTGGTGAGGCATCTTGTTCTCTCCTCTCTCTCCTGCACTAGCTTGAACTCACTATGACTGAACTGGACTTCAACTGGTTCTAACCTGTTGCAGGGCTAGATATATATAAAGCAACAGCACCACCTAGCGGCGTGATGGTAAAATAGAAGCTACCCAGCCTGAAAAGGTTCTTGCAGCATAGATGGATAAATACCATTTCAATGTGACATGGCTAGCATACATAAATAGTTTGCAGTGTCCCCCTCCCACACACTAAGTGGGACACTGCATGTAATTCTCATACAAAAGGTGCATTTGAGGGGTACAATGACGGGGGTGTGGCGCAATCAATGCTCCCTGTCATTGCACCCACTACTTACAACAAAATGACCTTTGTGACAAAGTCTATTTACATGCTGAGGTCTGAGGATCACAAGGCATCGATAACAAAAAGATTCAAGATAACTTTAAATATGAAATTCACCTGATTGCATTTGTGGTATGTTTAATGGGTTCTGTATTCCTTAGTAATGGTTGTGCAATTTAAGTGCCTTAATTGTTAATTGCCGATGAGGTAGCTGTGATGTGGGTGCATATATGCAAGCTGGTACATAAAACCACCCATACAGCCTTCAAAGAGCAAGAAATGCACTTGGAAATGGCTGTTGGCTAAAGAAGAAATGTGCTGTGTCCTGCTCAGTCTCCACACAAAAGCCATCAGGTTTAATGCAAAGGGTGGAAATGGAGAGAAGCATGGTGAGTCCCGTAATCTCTTCATTGGCACTTGCTATTTGGAATTTTCTTTATTCTGGAACTGATTGGTCACACCATAATTTCTGGAGATCGCTGTTGTTTTTGTTCACTTTTGCCAGCCCAGGTCAAACTCATTGAAGAGGTTATCCCACCAAAGTGGTACTATGAAATGAACAAGACCATTAAAAATGATGTTATTATTGCAATAGACCTTCTTCACCACCTTCTCCTGCATTCAGTGGTTGACGTGCTCAGTAGCTTCTCTGCCCCTTTCCTCCTCTCATTGCTGGCACGTTGATTTCAAAGAGAAGCAGGTGAATTGGTCCAGATTCGTTCATCCCTACTTCTAAATTGATGGAAGTATACATCTCTCTCTAGATATTGGAGGAGGAAATTGTGGGGCCATTACATACCATAAATATCTCTGGGGCTTTCTGTGAGGGGCTATTTTCTATGCAGCCAAGGAAGGGATTAACAAGAACTAATTGCAATGCATCCTAAGATGTGAAAGTGCTTGATTGTCTCATGTGAAGAGCTGCTGCCCACTCACAGAAAGGGAAGAAAGTCTTCTTGATATGTGAGTATAAAATAATTTTGATTTTGTGAGATGACCACTTTAAAGGGAATCTGTTGCCAATTTTATGCCACCCTATCTCAGAGACCATGATCAAAACACTGGGTTACTTGTTTTGACCCAAAGTTTTCTTAAAATGTTTATTGATTAGCTTCAGTGCAAACCAAGTACTGGAGTTCACTCAATACAGGGAACTACCTGAGGAGTCCTATTCATAGGCAAAATGCTGTACCTGGAAGATTCCCGGTGGGCCAACTGTCTTGTGTCCCATCGAGAACCCTCACTACACTGAAGGCCGCCCTAAATTCCTGATGTGCACCTCTAATATAACCACTTTTATGACTGCAGGGCAGACTAGATGGATTTGTGGTCTTCTCTGATGTTATTCTGCTATGTTTTTTTATCTGTAGCCCAGAGAAAGACATATGCTCAGTATCTTCTAAGTCTTGCAAAGGAGACCCACCCAAGATAAGTTTCTTTTTGGTTTCACTCTCCAAAACACACAGCCTCCAAGTCAGACTCATCAAACCTCTAGTACAATTACTGCAAAGGAAAGACGTTTAGATGTTTACGTACTTGATGCTTGAAAATTCATGTCCTGAGGAAACAGGAATGTCTGTTTGCCATGTTACCGATCGTTGATGTATCCTGCACTTGAAGTCCAGGTATTTGCTATTGACATGAATGAAGGATGTTCAGGAGACATAAATTACATTATGTTCAGCTAGAACTCTTATTGGTGAAGTTGTTGTTATAGACTCCATCGCCTGAAGAAATTTGTTGACTTGCATTCCTTTAGTAATACTGCAGATCCATGAATTAAGGGGAAAACTTACGATTGTGTCTTGTTGGATCCGATAGGAAGGAGGAAAAATGGTAATTGAAATGTTATAAGATGTTCTGGATAAAGACTGTCACCATGATAGAAGATTACTGCATAGAGAAGCCAGAGTGGAGACCGCAGTGCAGACATAGCATAGACGGAGCCACCCAGATGATGGCTCAGAGTGATATATCACACTAATAATATTATTTTCACTGTATATATTGGGCCATCCATCGTTGCAATCCACTGGCATCATATTTGTTTTTGCCACATTGGATGGTCTCACTGAGACTGAGGGATTTTTGGGTAGTGGCTTTTTAATTGCTACTTCACATATTGGATATTGCCATACCCCATGGTTGGGTTGTATATTAACTGATCTATTAGACAACATTCATCATATTCTTTACCCTTCCGCTTCAGTGAGTTATTTTTGGAGGGTTTCTGCCCAGGTGTCGTAGGTTTGTCCCCATTTTTATGGAGTTTCCTTTTAAAGTTTAATGTTTTCCTGAGACAGTCATTCAGAGATAGTATAGCCTCCAGAAGAGAAGAAAGTAATGACAGGGTGCTTCTCTCAAGAGCGTCCCAACCTAAAGAACGTAATGAGCCATGAGAAGTTATCCATTTGTACTCAATGGATTTTATATCTCAAACTATCTAGTTTTTACCAGACTTTTGCATATCTGCCCCAATTTGAAGATCAGGTGAGGCTTAAAATGTCCCACAGAAGGGGATGTAAGTTATGGAAATTTAGGTCTTCTAAGGTTTAGTTTCAGTATTCACAGAGTTGCCAAAAGGCTTATTTTCTTCGGTCCTGTACACACATGCCGTCCACGAAATGTAATTTTTAAGCTAATTATTATGGGAAACTGGCTGGTGTCTTCTGGATGACTTCTCTGTGCTGTGGTTGCTTGCTGTCAGTCGATATAGTAATGCCGTCAATGGAAGGGCTACTTGCAGCTTTGCTTTTTCTGTTTCATATGCAACACCAACATATTCTATAGTGCAGTAACTGCCATTTATCTAAGTGCTCATTCACACGGCCGTTGTGCAGCCCGCATCACAGATCGCGGACACATTCACTTGAATAGGTCCGCAATCCCGGAGATGCGGTGCAGTGTGGAACAGAGGCACGGATCGGAAGCCCATGGAAGCACTACGGAGTGCTTCCATGGTGTTTCTGTCCGTGCTTTCGCACACTGCAAAAAGGTGAATGCGTCTGCGATCTGCATGTGGCGGCCCCACGGTCGATGCCCGTGCATTGCGGACCGCAATTTGTGGTCCGCAGCACAGGGCCAGCCGGCACACGTTCGTGTGCATGAGCCCTAAAAGCAAAAGAGTAATGACCGCAAGTAAGAACGATTACCTATGTGTATAATAAGCAATTTTTTGCTTTTAATGAGTCGCTACGTCTTCAGTCGTTTATGGCAATCTGTTTGACATCTGCTGGTGTAATAGTACCTTTAGCCTGGTTGATTGGTGCGGTACTAAAGCCCGCTAATGTGACATCTTCCTTGAATCCTGTGTTAAACTCTTTTTTTTTTTGCGTTAGTTCTGAGTGAACGCGTTGGCTTTAATTATAAAGTTGTATACAGCTTCCTAATTGTATTTGACTAATTGTACTTAAAAGCAATTAGATGCAAAAGCAAACAAAAGGGAGGAAATAAATGTGATCAGCTATGAAATGGTGTTCACACAGAGAAAAGTCTAATGCTGTTAGCGGTTGACTACATAATTAGATATTGCTTCAAACTGAATTTGTATAAACTTGTGAACTGGAGCAGAATATTCCTATTCCTGATGAGGAGGCCATTTATTTCCTCTTCTGTTTCTTCTGGGTCGAGCTTTATGAATTCCTATGATGTAGTTAGGTTTGGACTGACTTACCTGAGTACCAGAGTATCTTCTTTGTTCCCCACACTTGGTCTTGTAGAGTGCACATGAAGTTCAGAAACCCCGGTCACCCTCTTCACCTTCATTATACTTTATTTTACCATTGTTCCTCTTATCTCAAAGCTGACTAACCTGAGTACCAGAGTATCTTCTTTGTTCCCCACACTTGGTCTTGTAGAGTGCACATGAAGTTCAGAAACCCCGGTCACCCTCTTCACCTTCATTATACTTTATTTTACCATTGTTCCTCTTATCTCAAAGCTGACTAATGTGCTTAAAGGGGTATTCCCATTTTAGACAGTCGGGGCATATCACTAGGATATACCCCCATTGTCTTGTAGGTTCGGGTCCCACCGCTGGGACCCGCACCTATATCGAGAACTGAGCGGGTTTCACAGGGTCCGGCCACCACCAGGCGCAGCTCCCCCGCTGTTCCCATAAAAATGAATGGGAGCGCACCGCACATGCGCGGCCACCGCTCCCATTCATTTCTATGTAGCCAATGGAAATAGACGAGCCAGTGCTATTTTCGGCGACCGCATAGAAATGAATGGAGGGCGGTTGTGCATGCGTAGTGCGCCCTCCTTCACTTTTGGGGCTCCATTCTAGCCATATGCCCCCATTGTCTAAGATGGGAATAACCCCTTAATCTGCAGTGCCAATCTCTGTACAGTACTGTGGAGTATGTTGGCACTATATGAGAAATTGGAAACAGAAAAAAATGCACTGGCCTGTTCCTCAACTTTGCTTCTCATATCTAATTGCCTCCACCTATGAGGAGTCTTCTCCTTTGAGTGTTCACCTCTCTTAAGCTGCTTTTTCTATAAAGCCCATCAAATTGTTCAGAGGATTTCCTCCATCAATCTCATACGTCTGTGAAGTGGTTCAAAGTAACTCCTTAACCCTGTTCAACCCTAAGTAGAAAAAAATAATAACTAAGTTTGCCAAAATGTATACGTCTAATAGTCAGTGCCAGACGGAGGTACCTTGAGCTACCAGAGGAAATTATGACTGTTGACTCCAACTATTAAAACCTGAACACACCCACTTTCAATTTTGTTTTGTCATTTTATGTAGGAGCAAATTATCGAGAAGATCGTATAGGTTAATTGTCATTCAGCCCAATAAAAATAGACCCAAGAGGCAAGTATTAGTATTTGACATTTAAGTCATCAATGGGCTTGTCTTCAAGTGGACCTATTATTGCATCAAACTGAGGACTCACTGGGGAGCAGTGCTTTGGAGAACCATTCTAATCCAGCTTATAGTAGTAAGTTTTATTTCTAATATGTTCTAGTAGTACCAGTTGTGCAACTAGAAATGACTGGGCTCCACCGCAAATTTTTGAATTCCCCTCCCCTGCAACCTCTTGGCAACCCCCTCCTCCCGTGCAACCCCCACTCTTGTGGCTATTCATAATAGTTCTCTCAAACCAGGTCCGGCAGCCACTCTATACGTTTCCTACACGTATATACTGTATGTCATGTCACTGTATATACTGTACTGTATACTGACAATAACATTTTTTAGTCCTCCTCTTGGGTGGGGCTCTTCTGAGTTTGGGCTCCGTAGCAGCTGCTACCTCTGCTTTGACTATAGCTATACCCCTGAGTATTACCATATAGTGTCCTCTCATGTCACCCGTCAGACAAGTAAACTCAATGCAGGGGCAGATTGGCCATAGACCTTACAGGGGGCCATCTGAGCCATCCTCATTGCTGGCCAGTGGGAGTTTAAGGGGATATATTTTGTGATGGACTGTGGTATTTGACTCTGTTGGGGTGGTATAATGTGCTACAATATGGTATTGCTGGCCCCGGCTACTTGTGTTGGCCTCTCCTTCCATCAATTTAGACCTGACTACAAAACAGGGCCACTTTTAATATTTTTTCCAGGGCCACTTTAAGTTCCCAGTCTGCCCCTGGTTGAATGGATTCTTCCAGCTTGTGGCTTGGGCAGTCTTAAATCAGGACATGGTGACCAGAAGAAGCCTGGCACCTACTTAATAAACACAAGGGCTTCCTTACACCTACTAAGTAAAAAAATTCCTTCTTACTTCACACTCTACCTTCTTCATTGATGCAAATACTGAACATTTCCCAGATTTTTGTGAAAATCTTTTCCTTTCCCACTTTATATTATATTTTTAAGATGTTTAAAACAAAATCCTTGGTAGTGGATGAATGTTCCTTCAGCCTCCCAATTTTACTGACCATTTCTCGTGAGTGCCCTTTAATCTACAAAAGGAACACAATCAAGGCTTCATATCATCAGGCCCACAAATTGATATTGACAAGCTAAGATGATTCTCAAAACCACCTCTTTTAGCTGGGATTATTCTTCTTGGCATGGCATCAAGAACTCAAGCATCTTTTGGATCAGTTTCATGGAACCTGACAGGTGCTGAATTTGTGCAGTTGTATAAATGCAATCACTGACACAAATACTACAAGACATATTTTATTATATTACACATTAGATAGCTGGGATGCTATTAATGCCTCTCATAAACATCGTACTAAAATGTTCTGCCTACCAAAAATACCGAATCTGGGCTCAAGAAACGGTCTACAATCATTTCCAGATAGGTTATTAATTTGTAGAAGTGCTGCACTCTATTATCTCAGTTAAACAGCACATCCTCATTAAGATGTTTCAGGAACAGATAAGATAATTACCATCTGCTCAATTTTCATTTAATAAGAAAAAAATAGCCAGTGTGATGATTGCCTTGTTGGAATCTAAGGGTACGGCCATACTCTGTTTTTTTGTTGTAGTCTTGGAAGCCAAAACTTGGAGTTAATTCAGAATGGAGGAGACATCATATCTGTCCTTTATTCTTTCCCTATTTTTACCATCCGCTCTTCATTTTAGCTTCCAGAACGTAATCAAGAAACCTGAATGCATCGCCATACTCTACTTTATTGGACCCTCTTGTAATTGTTCTATATGTACAACATAAAAGCATATGAGGAGAAAGACCTATTAACAAAAATAGAATAGATCAATTACATATGATGGTAAATCCTCCATTCGGTTGTTTAGAAGGTTTCACCTCAACATTTAAGCTGATGCCCATGGCCATATAACCTCAGAGCTGCTCTGAGCCATGGTAGATTATCAGCTGATTTGTACCTTTTTGTGCCGCGTATGAAATTAATCAGACCATGGCCTATCTGATGCCACCTTACAGAACTAATCAGAATCAGCCCTAAGAGCATTATTTCTATGAGAGAACATTTCCAAAATACAGTATGGATTGCTTGGACCACTTTAGACTGCCACGGGGCTTAAAGGGGTATTTTCATCCCAGATATAGCTAGAATATACCATCAATGTCAGATAGTTGGGGGTCCCACACTGGAACCTGTTCCTATCTCCAGAACGGACCCCAGAAATGAAGGAGAGTGCACAACAGAAGTGCAGCCATGCTCCATTCACTACTACAGGAGTTTGGAAAATAGCTTAGTTCTTGCTCGGCTATTTCTGGCAGACCCATAGAAGTGAATGGAGGATGGCCATGCATGCGTGGTGCGCTCTCCTTCACTTTTGGGGCCCCTTGAGTAGATTGAGCTGAGATAGTAAAAGCAATATAACTGGAATGTAAGACGTTGACTAGCAGATCGTGTGTTTTGACAATGAGTCTTAGAGCAGAATAATAAAAATATTACAGGGATGCTCTCCCCTCTAGTAGACAATATCTATGTAAGAGAAAGCTTAGTGTCTACAGCTCCATAGTACAGAACCGTAGGGACTCTGTGCCACCATATGGGCTCTGAAGACATGCAACAAGTTCAGGGTGATCCCATCATTGTCTTTATTTAAACAGAGGATTATTTTTACCTTTGTTGACTAAGAACAGAAATAGGTTTTCAAGGAACGGGTGGGTGACCATGGTAGAGGAGGTGTTGATGAGGATCCTTGTACCTGATTGCACTCTGGGGACTGTAAATAAGGCACAGGAGGAATTGTTCCAGATGCATCATTAGGTGGTTAGTCAGGATTCCCCAGCTGTTTAGCTTGGAGGCTGTGATTTTTCCACAATGTCTGTCACATGATAAGTACATTAATGAAGTTTCATCCCAAAGGGAAACTATGCTTGTGAACAAACTAAAAACATTTGAAGGTCAGAGCAAGTCGTCATCAAGATAGTGTAGACTATGTCTCTAGATTCTTATTAATATTGCATTTATATTTGTGTAGGAAAGTATTTGTCCCCTTTCATTTTCAGCTATTATTACCGACGGATCATACTAGCAAAAAAATAGTATGAAGGAACCTGTATACATAACATGGTTCATGAACTATCGAGAGTACTTATCTGGGAGGTGGTGTTTTTTGGTACCATAAGTAAGTCCCTCATGCTCCCCTTGGTTACTCATTCAAACCAAATGAACACATTTAAAGGGATTGTCCCATGTATGGCCAATAATTGCAAGTCCTAACTTTTGGAATTTCTCCTCTCTCAGGAAAAAATCTCCACTAAGAATGGAAAGCAAGTTGTACATGCAGAGCTTTCCCCTATTCACTGCTATATGATTTAAAAAAATAATGAAGCACTGGATCTTTTATTTCCAGATGTCCCATAGCAGTGAACAGAGGGTTAGCCATGCATGCATAATGTCCACTCCTTTCACTTTTATTGGAGTCTAAAACATAGCTGAGCTTGTTCATTGGCTATTTTTGAAAGTCCCATAGCAGTGAATGGAGAGGACACTGCACATGCATGGGGTGCTCTAAAATTCATGACATTTATAGCATATGTTATCATAAATGTCCAAATGGGAAAGACCCCCGTCGATCTGAAATTGATGATCTATCCTGAGGATAGGTCATCAGTATAAATATCTCAGACAACCCATTAGGTCCTCCACAGGCGGAGGCGTAACTACCAGAAAATGTGGTCAGGACTCTACCCTCCAAAGGAACAACTTTTTTCAAATGAGGCAGTAGATAGAATGTCCCAAGGGCCATTGAAAAAGGTTTAGGCAGAAACCCTTCTGTCCTGTGTGGGGGGCCTGGTTTGATCCCTGCTATGGGGCCTTTACTTCTCCATGTATGCCACTGTCCACAAGGTAAATGCTTTCCGTTCTGGCCAAGAGATGATGATTCTAACAATGTCTCTCCTCTATTAACCCAGAATTCCCTAATATGGTATTTCAAAATGGATTTTCTAAACTAGACAACCCTTGACATAAGTAAACAGTTACTCAAGAAAGACTTTTCCAGTTAGACAGGATATTAAGGAGTTCTCCAATCTCCAGTGTTGGTAGTCCTCAAATAATGAACTGGGCCTCCTGTAGACTAAATATCCCCATTCTCTAGTCACATTACAATATGTAACAATATGTACAATCCGGACTGCCGCAGGGACATGTGTGGGGCCGGAACCGCATTCCGGCCCCACACATGTCACACAGTACCATATACAGACATACACACACATACATACAAACACATACATACTTACATACTCCAGGCAGGCAGGCCGCACGTCTTCACGCCTAGGAGGCGCGCAGCTATGACTATTCCCCACAGCGCCCTCTGCTGGGTGCTGTAGGGAATCGTCATAGCCACGCGCCTCCTGGGCATGAAGACGTGCGGCTTGCCTGCCTGCAGTATGTAAGTATGTATGTGTTTGTGTGTATGTGTGTGTGTGTATGTCTCTCTGTATGTATGAGTTCCGTCCTGAACTCCATTGAAAGTCTATGGAGGGCGGATCCATTTACGATGTTGGTCACACCAAACGGATCCGTCCCCATTGACTTGCATTGGGGGACGGATCATTCCGGATCCGTCTTGGTGTGGATGCCTGGACCGGAGAGAAAACCGCAGCATGCTGTGGTTTGTTCTCCGGTCTGAAGACAGAACGGAATGCTTTCAGGAGCATTCCGTTGTCTTCAGTTCAGTTTTGTCCCCATTGACAATGAATGGGGACAAAACTGAAGCGTTTTATTCTGGTATTGAGCCCCTATGACGGAACTCAATACCGGAATTTAAAAACGCTAGTGTGAAAGTAGCCTAAGGAACAAAAAATGTTCAGCAGCAAGTCGACCACTAAATGTAGATATGTGTCCTATCAAATTTTTTTCTAATTTACCATCTGCAGAAATTATGGTATACATACATGTGGGTACAGTAGAAGGAACTGGATTTGCAGAGGACAATGCAATGTCCGCTTAATTGGGTTAAGATTTGAGAAACAAATCCAATGTAATATAGCATGGTGACCAACCATGTAGACAAGCCTGGTACTGGATAACCCATGTCCACAAGAACTGCTCTTTGTGAGCGGTTCTGAGAGGATGGGGACTCCTTCTCTTTACTGTACATAATCCATAACAGGGCTAATGGAAGAAGGTCTAGATAAGACAACCCCGGGTACAACAGTGTGCATGAGCCCAAAAGCAGATATGTCAGTAGAGGTGACACCTTTTGAAGATTGCTTAGACATGAGTGAATCACCAGAATGATTGGGTGGTGTAGGATGGAGTGTCAAGCTTTTGGGTCTGCAGCCTCTGAAGTGCATCTATATTACCATCACCTGGACCAGAACTCACTGTATAACAGTTCACCTCTCTGTTCATTATCTGTAGGTTGGAATCTTAAAGGGGTTTTAAGAGGTAGAAAAACATGGCTGCTTTCTTCCAGAAACAGCACCACTCCTGTCCTTTGGCTACAAATGGTAATGTGGCTCGGCCTCACTCAAATGAATGAGATTCAGCTGCAGTACCAGACACAGCCCAAGAGCAAGAGGGGGTGAGGCGCTGCTTTTGAAAAAAAAAATATGTTTTTTCTAATCCTTGGTGCCTTTAAGGACCTGTAAGATTTTACTGAGATCACATGTATCAAATTTGTTCCCAACTCAGATTCTACAAGAGATACCTACACGGATGACTCGGAACATGGGACGTACGACTGCCGCACCGATCAATCTCTGCTCATTCAGCACAAGCTCAACAGACAAAAACAAGTCTCTCGGAAATCTCAAAAGGTAAATCCAGAATCTGCATCTCCAATCAATACATGTGGAAGTTTTACATTCTGTACACACAACCTACGTACAGAGTGCAATCAATCCCATCCCAGCATGGCTAGGAGATCGCCGGATAAGCTGCAGGCTACTCATTCCACAGCAATAACTTTATTTAAACTCAGTCGGGCCTGCGGAACGCATCATCGCTGTTAATGGGTTTTATGCCGGTCGCTTCAGGCCCTAAAATGGGTAAAATGTACCTGGATTAGGAGCTCGTGTAAAGTGCAGATGTTCAGATCATAGTTGAGCATAGTAGAGCATAGTAGAGCTTTTCTTGTGAACTACAGAAAGATAAGGGATAGATAGATAGATAGATAGATAGATAGATAGATAGATAGATAGATAGATATTTGATATATACTGTAGATGTGAGATGATAGATTATAGATAAATGTATCAACACTATTAATAGGTTTTATGCCGGTTGCTTCAGGCCAGAGTTAACAACCGTCCAGAAATTTCTGGACAGTCCGTAAAAATGGACAACTTTTTTCCTGAGTCCGTGACAAAAAAAAAGTTACGTCCATTAATTTTTTTTAGGCTGGTGGTACTTGACTTGATTATTTTGGTAGTAATTATGTGATTAATAGATAGAGTGATAGATAGATAGATAGATAGATAGATAGATAGATAGATAGATAGATAGATAGAGTAGCATAACTAGAATTCTACGGGCCCCAGGGCAAACTTTGGATTGGGGCCCCCCACCTCCGTCACCCCGCCCCCTGTATATATTTCATTTGGCCCGACTTACTCTGTATATATTTCATTTATCCCCCACCCAGACTGTATATGTTTCATTTGGCTCCCCACTCCCTCAGACTGTATATATTTAAATCCCCCCCCAACTGTAAATATTTCCCAGTATTTGGCCCCCCACTCTCTCAGACTGTATATATTCCCAGTATTTGGCCCCACACTCCCTCAGACTGTATATATTTTCCAGTATTTGGCCCCCCACTCTCTCAGACTGTATATATTCCCAGTATTTGGCCCCACACTCCCTCAGACTGTATATATTTTCCAGTATTTGGCCCCCCACTCCCTCAGACTGTATAGATGATCCTTAATTCTTGAGTACAGCAAGCAGATACAAATAATCCCGGCCCCCAACTGTAAACGCGTTTCGGACAAACTACAAGTTCTTAATCAAACTATGTGTCCGTAATGATTAAGGACATGTAGTTTGTCCGAAACGCGCTTACAGTCGGGGGCCGTGATTATTTGTATGTGCTTGCAGTACTCAAGAATTAAGGATCATCACAGCTTTTAAGAACTGTGCTGGTTTTTACGTTGTGGATTACAAAACGTCGGGAATCAGACTACAATCATGCATGTCTGGTACAATCACAGTACAGGTGATCTGGAGCTTACTTTTACATATAATTTACCTATATCCATGTATATTGTGTAATCTGGACCCATTATAATTAATTCATGTGCTTAATCTTTTATAGTGTAAAGAAGAGTCAATGAGCAGAGAGAAGCAGCGGTTCTCAGCGCGCACAGACCCGGTATGGAGACATTTCTTATTATATCACTCTCTGTGCTCCTGGTGGTTATTTTAGTGTAAATTCCTGTAAATTGTTTATGTTGTTATCACTTTCTGAAGTGTCAGTACGTTGGTCTCTCAGCTCCTGACTGTAGGAAGTTTTCAGGCTTCTCCATGTGCAGTCATTTATTTCGTGTCGCCTCCTCCCCAGTCCAAGTGCTTGTCTATCTCATCCGCTATGATCTCTCTGCCGTTCAGTCCACTAGACAGAATAAACTGTGCATTGATTTTGTATGTTTTCTGTAATAGATGTTTCTTCTGTAAACTGTAAGATTTCCGTAAAATTCCTGTTATTGAGAAATTACACTCATCCATTAGACCTTTAAAGAAAAGAGAAACTATTTTGCCTCTTTGCAAATGGAAGTGGGATAATAGCGCCCATCTCGGTGTCGGGAGCACAGGAGACTTTGACCTCATTATATGTTAAAGAAATTGACTTGATAGGAAGAGTTGAGCTTGCAGATATGATGTGTAGTATTGGGAGCACTTAACCAGTGGAAGATATGAGATGTCTTAAGCTGCCTCTAAAACATGTGGTTATGAAGACAAAGCTATATAGGAAAAAAAATAGACTCTAGCTTAGATTAAAGGGGTATTCCCATCTCAGACATTGCTAGGATATGCCATCAATATCAGATAGGTGCGGGTCCCAACTCTGGGACTCTCTCCTATTTCCAGAAAGGGCATCCTAAAGTAAAGATATGTGCAGCCACCCTTTGTTCATCGCAATTGGAGATCCAAAAATAGCAGAGCGCTGGCTTGGCTATATCTGTCTTATTGCAGTTATTGGACAGGTGGCTGTGCATGCGCGTAACCCTCTCCATTCACTTCTATGGGACTTACAAAAATAGCGCAAGTGTGTTCTCTTGGCTATTTTTGGAACTTCCATAGCGGTGAAGGTACAGCACACCGTGCATGCGCAATGTGCTTACCTTCGTTTGGGGGCCCCATTCTGGAGTAGGAGAAATATGCCATCAATGTCTGAGATGGGAATAACCCTTTAAGCTATAAGGGTAGGGCCATATGGTCTGGTTTCTTGTTGAAGTTTTGGAAACCAAAATCATGAGTGAATCATAAAAAGAGCAGATATATTATAGACAGATACAATGTCTCCTCTTTTTTGAGTTCTCTCCTAGTTTTGGCTTGCATTAGGAAACCTGATTTTCTGATATTGTGTCACAAGATATCTATCCTATATGCATCAATGTGTGGAAATCCGGTGGTTGTGTTGTGCATTGCAGCCTCTCAAGGATTTTGTCAGCATGTTACGATATTGTATTGAACTGGTTTCATGAGAAATTGGAATTATTAACCATACTGGAAGTAAGGTAAATGGCCTTCTTTGTAATAAATTAACGGTTCTCTTCTACTTTTGGCTTTCAAAACCACATTAGGAAACCTGATTTTGTGGTATTGGATCACAAGATATCTATCCTATATGTATCTATTTGTGGCCACCAGGTGGTTGTGTTGTGCATTGCAGCCTCTCAAGGATTTTACCAGCATGTTGCGATATTGTATTGAACTGGTTTCATGAGAAAATGGAATTATGAACCATACTAAAACTAAGGTAAAGGGGGACACATTTGTAAATGGCCTTCTGTGTAATCAATTAATGGCCCTGTAAGTGGAGTTGTCTTGAGAGGGCAAAAGGCCACCTCTCCCCTCCCCAATAACGTATATAGGAAATTCCTTTACAGTAGGCCAGCTGGATATACAAAGTGGAGACATAAACTCTATACTATATTTGACAACTCCAATAGAGTTGGCTTCACAGATTCCTGGAATAGTTGGGAGACCATCCAGTGCCTTCTAGAGTGAAGCCCTAATTGTGAGGCGCTGGGGTTGTATCAGATGCCACCCTGGAACCCAAGTGGAGATGAGCCCATCACTCAAAAGTCGATTCAGTTTCCATTTGGCCAAGTTGGTTGACCTTTTTGATTTGTATCCGAATCAAATCAACCTGAATTGAAACTGATTTAATTGGCCTGAAAACTTGTGTATGACCTTCTGAGGTCTCCTAGGACTCATTTTTTTCTAGTTTCTCTCTTTTTTAGCATTTCTCTATTTCTCTCTCCCCAGAATTCACCAGATCTGAATCATGTAAAATTCAGATTCAGATGCAACTCAAATTTTTACAAATTCATGTCGGACCTGATTCCTCTAGAATCAATTTGTTAATCTCTACTGATAAGTAGAAAACTTGCAATGTACTCAAAATTGGGAGATAAAGTAAGCAGTCGATTCAGTTTCAATTTGGCCAAATGGGTTGACCGTTTCGATTTGTGTCCAAATCGAATCAACCTGAATCGAAACTGCTCCAATTGGCCTGAACATTTGTGTATGACTTTCTGAGGCCTCCTAGGATTTATTTTTTTCTCTAGTCAATGGTTTCTCAACTCCAGTTCTCAGGACAAACCTACCGGTCAGGATTTGAGAATATTCCACAGAATGAATACCTGTGGTAAGTCCTGATGCACTGACACTAATTATATCACCTACTCAATACTAAGGAAATCCTGAAAATATGACTGGTAGGTGGATCCTGAGGACTGGAGTTGAGAAACCCTGCCCTAGTATCTTACTTTTTTTACATTTCTCTCTCTCTTTCTCTATTTCTCTCCCGAGAATTCACTAGATTTGAATCACGTTAAATTCAGATTCAGAGGCAAGTAGAATTTTTACAAAATTCATGTTGGACCTGATTCCTCTAGAATTAATTTGTATACTAATATACTGCTAAGTAGAAAACTTGCAATGGACTCAAAATAGGGAGATTAATTTTCAATTTGGCCAAATGGATTGACCGTTTCGATTTGTGTCCGAATCTAATCAACCTGAATCGAAACTGGTCCAACTGACCTGAAAATTTGTGTTTGACCTTATGAGGTCTCCTAGGACTCATTTTTTTCTCTACTCTTTTATAATTTCTCTCTCTCTTTCTCTATTTCTCTCTCCCCATAACTCACCAGATCTGAATCACGTAAAATTCAGATTCAGACGCAATGCAACTCTAATTTTTACAAAATTCATGTCGGATCTGATTCCTCTAGAATCAGTTTGTTCATTTCTACTGATAAGTAGAAAACTTTCAATGTTCTCAAAATAGGGAGATTCAGTTTCAGTTTGAGCAAATGGGTTGACCGTTTCGATTTGTGTCTGAATCAAATCCATCAGAATCAAAACTGCTCCAATAAAAAAATTGTTTATGTCCTTCTGAAGTCTCCTAGGACTAATTTTTTTCTAGTCTCTCACTTTTTTATGTTATTTTTTTATCATTTCTCTCTCCCCAGAATTCACCACATCTGAATCACATAAGATTCAGATGCAACACGATTTTTTACAAACTTCCTCTAGAATCAATATGCTCATCTCTACTGATAAGTAGAAAATTTGCAATGTTCTCAAAATAGGGTAATAAAATAACCGGCCCGATGTTTCAGCCTGACATCACCCTGCTAACTGGTCACTGTCCCATTTCTTGAATCCCTAATGTTCTTTTTTTCTCCCAACGCTGACTCCACTCCCAGGATCTGAATTATTGAGATGTCACATAAAGATGCATTAAGTCCAGAAACACTAACTGCTTAGCATTCCTAGTATAAAATCCTGCAGGGAACAGATAAGGAGGTTTGCATTTTATAATCACAGGGCTTCCGGCACACATGCCTAGAGCATGTTCTAGGAGGCCCACTTTATAACGGATTAGATATTAATGTACGGTCAGGTGATAATAAATTTATAGCATCATAGGGAACGCTCACGCACCAAATATTCCATACATCTAGTAATAGCTCATATACTTTCTGTGTCCATTAGAAAGGTACTGTATGCTGGGTAAATAAATGTATCTCTGGGGATGGAGAGAAACTCTCTGCGAATCCCATTGCAGTCAATTGTCCAAACGTACCATCAAGTTAATGGTGCAGCAGTCTCATGGCTGGGGATAGAACAGCAGTGTGTCTGTGGTTAGTTGGAAGGTGATTAACCTGCTTGGAACATTTACAAATCTCCCAGCTCTTCCGGATACAAGCATGGAGTCGCTGGATATGAATGACATGGTAGGACAGCCTTTATACCTCTTTCTGTAAATTATACGACACAGTGTACAATGTAGAATTGAGATACATTTTGATAGCTATTATATATTGTTAATATCGTTTTATTATACTTCTTTAGATACTTCTATATATACTACTATATACTTCTCTAGATATAAAAAATTTTGATGCAATTAATTGATTTAAGTTGCCTAAAACGTATGTGCATCTATAAAGTTTTATTAATTTTAAAAAATAAATCCTAGTAATAAACATTAAAGTGATCCAACATTCAAATAACTATAATGCTATTAATAAGTGATTATAGTCATTTCTATTTTTACAGCTTAATTTATAATATAATTCTATATTATATATTACAATTTAGTAATATTTATAGTAATATTTGATATTTAATTTGATACATTAAAAATATATATATATAGAGAGAGAGAGAGAGTAAAATATGTATTTTAACTTAATGTTTAAAATTTAAATCCTAGACCATGAAGACCATGAAGCTAATTGATTTTATATTAATGATAGGTTATGATATGTAAGATTTTTCTTCTGAATATCCTATATTTTAATACTTCTTACACGCTCATTATCCAGTTCGCCATCCAGGGATGATTAATAACCTTGCTGATGTAGAACGTCAGAAGCCACAATGTGTTGCCTTTATGATAAACATGTAAATTTGCATGTTAAAGAATTGTCTTCTCAGGAGTATTTTGAAGTGTTTCCTATTCCCCATAATGTAGCATAAAGCTTTTTATAGAGTTGTCTGCTCTTAGTATTACAGTAGATTTTAGTAACTTATTCTGATCAGAGGTTTTTGTTGTCTCTGAAGTGTTTTATTGATTAACAATTGTACATACAAATTACAACACTCACATCTACAGTATATATATTGAACTTCTATCTATTCATCTATCTACTATCTATCTATCTATCTATCTATCTATCTATCTATCTATCTATCTATCTATCTATCTATCTATCTATCTCTTTATATTCTATTTCACATCTATAGTATATATCAATTTCTATTTAAATACTATCTCATATCTATCTATCTATCTATCTATCTATCTATCTATCTATCTATCTATCTATCTATCTATCTATCTATCTATCGTTGTCAGGTCACTGGGCTTGCACCTCAGTTGTACTGTGCGGTGCTGCCGATATCTTTTTCCTTTGTATCTATCTATCTATCTATCTATCTATCTATCTATCTATCTGCAAAAAAGAGGAGAAAGGCCTATCATTTATTTATTTATCTAATCTATCATCTATCACTGTTGTCCAGTTTTTCCCTCTTTTTTTAATGAACAAAAATAATACTATACATCAATGATCTCCACTTAGTAGATTCCATTGACAGCTATTAAAATATTCATGCACAGATTAAGTCGAAGTTCACATTCTGGATTCCATTGCATCCTCTTTCTGCATTGTTTTCTTTTTGGCAAAATCCCTGCAGTTACATTCTGAACCATTATCAAACAGGCTGAATGAAATGCACTGTCTTATATTATTTTTATGTAAAACATGATGTACAGTATGAGATATACTAAAACAGATCCGGCAAGGGTTAACTATCAGTAAACCATTCTTCCCCGGGGTATTGTTAGAATCTGAAGACTTCTAAGAGGACACCAAGGCAGATCCACAAGGAGTAGTATAAGATGGTGTATATACATATATATTATATATCAAATAAAATAACATTAAACATTCCTTTCTAACCCAAATGTTTCTAGATAATGATCTACAATAAAACCAAAATATAACCTGACACCCGAGCATTCGATTTAAATCATTGTGAGAACTTCAGCATCATATAAAATAAATATATGTACTGCACAAATAATACCACTATACCATTACTGGATAATACAGCCATAAAGTGACTAAACTATATACACCACAATACAATGTCCAAATAGTTCAACCATACAGAGGACAAACAATACCATCATAATATAAATGAATAAAAACACAGTGACCAGATAATACAGCCTCCGGCAGTGTCTGAGCGTTACCTCCAGACATTAAATAAGGACAGGGTCACATCTGTGTTATGAATTCCATTATTGCTTTCTGTTATAACATGGTTATAACGGAAAATAACGGAATTTATAAGACGGAATTCAAAACGGAAACCTTTAGATACATTCCATTTTGATCCTTAACAGAGGTCTATGGGCAAACAGAACGGATCTGCCTCATTCTGTTATGCAGGACTAAAAAGAAAGTCCTGTCAACCAGACTTTCTTTTCCGTCCTGCATAATGGAAACCAGACTTTGATTGCCCATAGACCTCTATTATGACGGATCAAAACGGAATGCTTCCAAAGGTTTCCGTTTTAAATTCCGTCTTACAAATTCCGTTATTTTCCGTTATAATTAGAGATGAGCGAACTTTTCAAAAGTTCGATTTGGCTAATTCGCCGAATTTTACAAAAAAATTTGCTTTGTGGCGAATTACTTTGTCACAAAGCGCATTTTTTTGTAAGTAGCGGTGCAACGACAGGGAGCTGCAAATGGGCCCCCCCCCCTTCATTGTACTCCGCAGATGCTGCATTCATTCATGATCGCGGCATCTGAGTGTAAAAAAAAGTGTAAAATTAAGATTAAAAAAATAAAATCAAACTTACCACCTCCATTTGCTTGCGATGGGCCGGCCGCCACCATCTTGCTTGATGATCTAGAGCAAGATTACGTCACCACGCATGGGATTTTGGATGAGAACTTCAATCAAGATGGCGGCTGGTGGGCCGTGGCGAGCAAATGGAAGAGGTAAGTATGTTTTTTCAGGTTAAATCACGAAGCACGAGGACATTCGGCTTCAAGGCAAATCAAATTTATTCTGAAATTTGGATCGAATTCCATTTTGTGGGATTCGATTCGCTCATCTGTAGTTATAATCATGTTATAATGGAAAGCAATAACGGAATTTATAACGCTGATGTGAACCGGACCTAAGGGGGGGCCACCGTAACTGAATAATACTTCTATGCTGTATATGAATAATACCAGTATTTCACCTCTAAATAATACCATAATACTGAGAGCAAATAATATTGCCGTACCTTGAGTGAATAATATAACCATACCATGACTGAATAATATGACAATACTTTCACATAATAATACTGCCATATAGTGCTCAACTAACCTGCACTGTCTTTTGAAGCATATTGCTAACCTCCCATGTTACAAAAAGCCCTACACTCCGGCAGCATGGGCACTCACATACCCAGGAGAAATGCATGCTGCTATTGACTTGGTCCCTGAATAACCCTGTTAACCCCTGCCGACTCATACAAATCATCTGCCCCCAGAGGTATAACCTGACTGTGTATCCATACCAGATGTAAATGAGCTCTAAACAGCAAACAATTATCTTGAAATTCTGTTACGTTTTACCTTTTTTAAATGAGCCCCGTTATAGCGGTCCCATAAAACTGCACGCGTATTCTCCAAAAGAAACATAAAACAAGAATTATAACACACTAACAAACAGCATAAAGCTCCAGTCAAAAGCAATTCACGGTAATGGATGTTGCAAATTTCTGAACAGATGCATCGAGAGGCCAATAAGATTTTAAGGATTTGTATATGAGACATAAAATTGGATAAGGGGGTAAATGCATCCAAAACGATGTCTCCAGATTGGCTTATGTTATATTTACACTGCTCTCCTGTTTAACATGTATTTTACTTTCATGCTAATAGAAATCCATTAGGGAAATGGATGTAATAAGTAAATCGATATTATTATATTTGGTATTACTGTAATATGTTAATTATAGAAACTCATTAACTTGTACTCGGCCATAGGAGCTTTCATCATTAGGCATAAGAAAGAAATAATGAAAGGAACTCTCCAGGAAAAATGGATACAATGGAGCAGATTTATTAATATTTTCAATATTTAGTGTAAATATGTGATAAATTTGTACATCTTTTGCCTAACTTTGCATCACCTATTGGTTGGCTTAGTTGGCACCAAAACTTTGGCTCAGTTTTTGTGTACATTGTTGTCCCACGAAAAATATTCTACAGTTTTCAAACCAGCGCCTGGATCTGAATACTTTTATAATTACATGTTATTAAAAATGTAGTATAGCCAGTGAGTTATTCAATAAAATGTATCTGCTGTCTGTTATTTTTCTTATTTCTTTGTCCTGCTCACTGAGATGGCCGCACATGCTCAGTTCCACCTGAGCTGTGATAGGGAGAGCTGAGACACGTCCCCTTAGCTGCAGGAGAAAAGACACTCCCCATTGAGCTGCCAGCTTGATATAAATCTAACAGAGCAATGAATTGTGATAACTCTGCATCCATGTGAGGTACAGGGCTAGTTCCAGCTTTATTAGAAATAGATCGTCATGTTCTATATGATGTCTGATTTTAATTTTTTACCATAATCATGGGACAACCCGTTAAAGCCATGACCCAGTGTGGACTGGTTTAGCTTTGGGCTTTGGGCTTTGGACATTGATTTGGTCTTTGCTGTGGGGATAAACAGGCTGCTACCTCTTGAGATACGAGAGACATCGGTGTGAAGTACTGAAATGTCAGGCTATATTTGCAGTCAGGAAACAGGCTGAGGTCAGGGAAGGCAGCATACAAAAGAGTCCAAGAAACACGTACAAGGTCAAGACAAGGGGCAATCGGTCAATACAAAGAACACGCTAAGGTGAGAGCGGGTAGCAGAATATCAAAGTTAGTTGTGAGGTGTGCTCTTCTTCACTTTGTGGGCCCCATTCTGAAGATAGGAGCAGGTTCCAGCAGTGGGACCCACAACTGTCTGACATTGATGACATATCCTAGCAATATGCCACAAATGTTGAGATGGGTCGGCCCCTTTAACATGTCATTTTCACATTGTAAACTCCAGATAACAATGATGAAATTGAATTTGGTTTTCTTCACAAAGCCACCACCACCCCACAAAAAAATTGAAACTTTTTCAATGCTTTATATGGTACATTAAATAGTGGTATTAATAAAAATACAACTTGTTCCAAAAAAAAAATATTAAAAGCCCTCATACATGTATGTAATATGTGGGGGGGGGAAATAAACAATGCTATGTTTCTTGGAAGGTGGGAAGGAAAAAAATTAGAAGTGGCTGTGTCAAGAAGGGGTTAATAATTTGGGGGAAAATGTAAAATGGAGTTCATCCACAGATGTTTTATCTGCGTTCAGATGAATGCTGTAGGTTATTGCTTGGGTTTATAGGCATGAAATTGTATTGATCACATTAGAGAGACTATGCTGAATTATGCCTCTATTATCCAAATGTTATGTCGCCATATAAATGCACAGGACATGCAAACAACCAACAGAGAAATAGTCAGTTGGTTGTAAAATCACTTTAGTAAAGCAGAAGCATGCGTAGATCACCTGGCACAAAAATTCCTAGAAATATATAGTGGTGGGATGGATGGTTGGCGGCACCTCCAGGCACATGCCATATCAACTCCCCCAACTTACTGTAGCTATGCATATAAATGAAGCAGCTATGTTAAACACTTTGTTAGAAAAATTTACTCTCTTCAGGGGCAGATTGGCCATAGACCTTACAGGGAATTTTCCTGGTGGGCCGATGCCCCCTCCTGGGCCCTCCTCATAGCTGGCCAGTAGAAGTTTTTGGGGATGTATTTTGTGCTGCTGGCAGTATTTTATGATGGACTGTGGTATTTGGCTCTGCAGGGGTGGTATAATGTGCCACAATATAGTATTGCTGGCCCTGCCTTCCATCAGTTTGGACCCGGGGCCGCTTTTAGCATTTTTTCCAGGGCCACTTTAAGTTCCCAGTCCGCCCCTCTCTCTTTAACCGTTTTTTCACGAATAAAACATTAATGTCCTTCCTTACCTTTTCTTTGGCTGGACATGTCCTGATATGTCAGGCACGAGATCATCAGCTTTTGTAAACAACATGATTTTGTGATACTTTGTTACAAGATGTTTATCCTGTAGCCATCTCTGTGTGACCACCCAGTGGTTGTGTTGTGAACTGCAGTCTGTCATGGGTTTCACTTGCATGGTATATTGTACTGTGTTGAATTGGTTTAATGAGAAACTGGAGTCCTTAACTCAGGGGTGTAACTAGAAAAGGCTGGACTCCCTTAAATTAAAAGGGTTGTGCCATAAATAAATTCCATCCACTCTGTTAGAGCAGGCAAAACATAACAAATGTTTAAATGAAATAATTTAGGAACAAGTTCCCATGTCTAGATATTGCGGTAGCTCAAGGGGGTACTATTTTATGTTGTGTAGAGTGGGCAGTACGGGTAAGGAGTCTATGGGCCATGCAATGCTTCTCTGGGAAAAAGGTATGGAAATTGCTTCTCGCACCATCTGTTAGAAGGTATCTATCCTATAAGTCAATGCTTAACATTTTAATCAGGTCTTGAGACTTAAAGGTGTTGTCTTATCTTTGACACTGGTGGCATATCGCTAGGACAATTCTAGGCCAACTCTGGAGCCCGCACTTGTCTCCAGAAGGGGACCCCTAAAAGTGAGTGGAGAGCATCCTTGCAAGCCGAGGTCTGGCTTTGCCATTTCCAGTAGTCTCATACAGTAGAAGTGACTGGAGCAGTGGCCATACTTTAATGGTGAGCTCTCCATTCATTTCTATGGAAGTTCCAAAAATAGCTGAGAGCGGTCGCTCTGCTATTTTCGGAATTCCAACGTGATGTGCTCTCCTTCTATTTCAGGGGCCCATTCTGGAGACAGGTTAATATTTCAGAGGTGGGACCCACACCTATCTGACTGTGATAGCATATCCTAGTGATATACGTTTGCGCATTATGTTCTGAGAGGTAATCAAAAGAATATCAGTGGGCATATTGTGTTATCTAGCTCTATTTAAGTAAATGCAATATTTATTTGTGAGACAACCACTTTTAAAATAAATAGAAAGACAATTCCCTTTCTAACAGTTTTAAATGTGGAGCTACATTTCAAATTCACTCCCACAGTAGAGAATAGCTATGCATGGAGTTAAAGGCCAGATGGGGCTATGAGAGGGGAACTTGGGTTCAAAGATTGACTTGGGAAATAGCAAGGAAAGGATGATCTGGTGGGGAATAGAGCATGTTGTAAAATTAGCAGGGTAGTCTGAAATGAATAATTGTTGGGGGCCCTGGAGCTGGGAAGAATGGTACATACGAGAGATGGGGCCTCATAGCAAATATTGACATAAGCCATTCAGTATGGTGCCAGATTTTGCCACCCAATATAGAATAACTTCGTATTTGTTTCCCCCTCCACATCTTTTTTTTTGTTGACCTTTGGACTTCTTTCCCTGTCCCAAAAGAGCTGGGGCCAATCAGAGCTGAAACCCCTTTCTAGAAGGCCCCATAGTAGCTGCCTATGATTACCACATTTTTAGCTGGAAACCTCACCCACTTCAAAAAATGTAGAAATAAAGTAAGAGCCTAAATCCTCTCCATACTTTTCAAATGGGGTTGTTTCTGCAAACATGGGTATACATTTTTGCAAACCCTATTCAGATGAATGAAACACATTAAATATTATTTGCGTGAATATTCTATAGCTGTGAAGACTACAATCTTCTACCTTATTTATGTTGCAGATAGAATCAGATGTTTTTGGGGTGGGGTGGGGTAGAGTGGAGGATGGAGGTATAGAATTTTAAAATTAGATATGGATAAGACGTAGTCTTCATTGCCAGTTTGAAATTATGAATGATGCCTTATATGTCAGAATGTCTTGCAACAAGTAGAGTAGATAATTAATAGAAGCTTTTAGCCATGTAACAGTAGCCGTCATTTATCGTGCGCTAAGCTGTGGTTCTGGCTTTCACGTAGGTGTCTAATCTTTGCTTTCTGCTTACTACTGCTTTCATTTAACAAGTAGAACTTTCTAAAGGTGATGAAACAGCCAATCAGGACCTGGATGGTGGAAGAGAATACACTTCCGGCAATGGTTTATTTAAACGAGTAACAAGACCACGAAACTGTAAAACAGGTCATGGAAACATAATATAACACTAGCCATGAAGGTCAAGCTCTGGGAATGAATAAGATGGAACGAACTTGAAGATATTCCATACTCATGGACATAAAGCATAATGAAACAAAAGCCTTAAAAGTCTGCATCATAGGGAAATCATTTGTAGCGGTCACTGAATGTTGAGTTTGGAGTCCTGGTGTTCCTATGAAACCAGGTCTTCATGTGCAATGAGCATCTGAGGAGCCGATGTAGAGGACAGGAATGGTAGTGGCCCCGATAAAGGGTTGTGTCACTGTGTACTCCTTGAGGTTGTTGCTCCCTGGGGATCGGTGCAGAGGAATTATAGAACTGAATAAGGAGATCAGAGTTAAATGTAACAAAGTCTTTTTTACTAAGTGCAACACAGAACTTCAAATACATTCAAACATCAACATATTTCAAGTGCAAAACTTCTCTGGCACCAGTAAGGAATTTGGAAGAAGTTTAGTTGGTGGCAATTCAGCACTCAGGTGATACTAGTGGTTGTTTGGTGATGGGTGGTTTGGCTGTAGTCCCTCACCTTATAGCAGTGTCTGTAGGGGCAGATGCAGCAAGTCACTCTGCTGTCTGGAATCTCAAGGCTTTATTTGAGAACAAGTTGAGCAGTTCTCTCTGGAGATTAGGTAACAGGAGCAGCTTCCTCTTCTCTCGACAGGACTATTTTTTTCCATCATGTATAACGGAAACAAATTAAACCGTTATGTGTGCCCATAGACATATATTAGGGCCGAGCAAAATGGAATTCCATTTTGCATTCCATCCTAGAATTCCGTTATATTCAGTTATAATTGCAGGATAGTGAGGAATCGAGCATTACCTAATATTCCTTCATCAGGAGTGTCACGGACATTCCTATGACAGATAACAGGAGGTCTGTCAGATTGGCAACACGTGGTGTAATCTGACACGTTTTCCCTTTTTGTTGTTGGTTTTTACCAGGTGTTCATGTTGTGGTAATTGTCCCTCCCCTATTTATTGCTTCTTCTCCCACTATTCCTTGCGGTTTATAGCTTCAGTGTTGTGGTGGTAAGCAGTAGTTTGGTTTCAGCTGAGATCCTGGAGCCTCCATTTCTTCTTTGAAAGATGTTTCCTTTTCCCTCCTGTTGTTTTGTTATTAGGCCTTAGGGAGACTCCTGTTCATCCTTCCTTTTGGAGGAACAGGTAGACTCATTCCTGTCATTAGTTTCCAGGGTCCTATAGGGTCAGTTCGGTGTTTAGGTTCCTGTGTATAAACTTGCCTACCTTGGAGGTCTGTTCATACTGGTAGATAGGATTTGAGCCAGGGTTTCCTGTAGGAGGTGTCCATCTTCCTTCCTTAGCTTCTAGGCCTAATCTTCTTTCCCTCCTACGCTTGGCTTGATTCCCCCACACACACACACACACACCTGCGTGTGACACCAAGTTGCAGTCTGTCCTGTCAACTCCAGCTTAGGAGCACATACAGTGGTCTTGAGACAGGCAGAAAGAGGCTGTACATACAGTGGTGTGTTTTGAAAGATTTCAGCATTGTCTAGTGCAGCTTGGCCAGGGCATGCTAGCGGTTGTGGTTTTGTCATAGCTGGAGAGCTACAGGTTGGAAAACAGTGGTCTAGTAAATGGAATGGCTGTAGATAATATCATCCACATGAATGTACTCAACCACTCCTGTAGAGGCAGCATCATCACAGCTACTACAAAGGTGGTCAGTCAACTTTCTTTGCAGACATATCTAATGATGGTAGGATTAGTTTTCCAAGGTTTCAGGTTTGCAACACATGGAAAGCAAAATTTCTGTATATTTTCTCCTCCTACGTAAGCACCCTTTTGAGAACTTGAAGATCACATTCAACTGTGGAGGATTTGTCTTGGAGCGAATTCCACAGTGGAAAAACTGTGTTACATTACAGCACAATATATGTGAATTTGAGTTGCAAAACTTTGTTGTAAGCTAACTGAGAAAATGTAATGTCTGAAACCAGTCTAATACAAGCCATATTAGTTGTCCAACCTCTTACTTGAAACTACTGTACTTTTGTGTGGAATTTATGACAAATTGACATACAAGGACAACCCAATGACTTTCAGTTACAATTGATAACATGCTTTTAGAGGGAAATGCCCTTCGAACCAGTAACATACCAAGATGACCACTGGTGGACATATCTTGGTATGACCATTGCTCTTCACAATATATCCCAGTGTTACATCCTATTAACGACTTTGTTTTTTTGTAACTCCCTCAGAGTGAAATGACTTCGGTGATATCCCTCGGCCTATATTTTAAAGATGGAATAAAACGCATTGATTACATTTTGGTCTATAAGAAATCCAGCCAACAGATCGAAAAGCGCAACACCTTTGAGAAGAACCTGAGAGCCGAGGGCTTAATGCTGGAAAGGGAAGTAAGTGTCTTAAACTAGTATATGAGGTGGAATAAACTGAGCTGTGCACCTTTCTAATGGGTTTCTGGAGCTAAACATCCATTGTTGCCGTTCTATACCACTATTTATGCCACTAGTTGTTTGGAATAGCATGCACTGAATTAAAATATTAATGGGGAGGCTATGTGTGTCTGCTTTTAGCCTTTAACATTAAATCAATTTCGGCTGACTTGAGAATCCTCCAGCCGTGGTGACGGATGTTTTATGTGTCTAGTGTGAAACATCAAGGAGCACTTTGCTTCATCTCACATGACTGCAGAGCATTTTACTTTCTACGTTTTTGTTTTTTTTATCCTTTTAATGGATGTTTGTCGCTCTTGCTGGTGTATCTATAAGGACCTGCAGTCTCTAACGTTCATATGGATATATTGTAGGCTCAGAGGTATCATTGTAGACTTAGAGTTTCCTCTCTTAGGGGGCACTTGGTCCTGGTTATTTCTCAAGGTTGCATTCACAGGACAGTTAAAAACCATGTTATGACTGCTTTAAGAACCCTTGCAGTCTATGGGCTATTCATATGGCCATTTTTTTAATGGCCAATGAATAGCAGCCATCAAAAAATAGGACATGTCCTATTTTTGCCCATTTTGACAGCCGGATGGACCCATTTAAATCAATGGGTGTATTTTTAACATCCGTTTCGACAGAAGTGAACTCTAATGGCCATTAAAAATGGGTATATGAAGGACCTTTGAGTTAAAAAAAATGAAATACCACTGGCACTTGAGAGCACTTACTCTGCACTGGAGGCAGCAGGACCTTTAGTGTCATGATGTAACATGATCATGCTGGGAGCATCAGATCCTGCAAACTCCAGTACGAAGTGAGTGTTCACATGAGTGCCTGTGGTGAGGTGACCACTTTTTTCAAATTAAATGCTGGCACTAGCAGGAATAGGGGGAAGGCGAGGGTATTACATACTGTATATATATATATATATATATATATATATAGGGACACAAAGGGGATTATTATATATACTAATGGGTCTTGTGGGTCATTAGATCTACAAAGGGTTCTGTTGGGGGGGGCATTATTTAAAATAGGAGCACCACTGAAAGGTATTGTTTAAAATGGAGAAAATTATATATTCTGGTGACACTATGGGGATATTATATATACTGAGGGCACTGCGGAGGGGGGCATACTATATACTGAGGGCACTGTAGAGGGGGCATAGTGAATACTGAGGGCACTGCAGTGGTGGGGGGTTAAATTAAAAAAAGACATATATTTTTAACTTTTTCCGTTAAAGGGTTTCTGTCACCATGTTTGACCATATTAAACCAGATGACATTTGCAATGCGCAAATGTCACCTGATGTCTAATATGGCCTTCTTTTTAAGATTTGTGTCCCCGTTTTCTTAAAAAAATCTACTTTTGTAATATGCAAATTACCTTCATTAGGTGCAAGGGGCGGTAACCCTGCACCTAGTAGTGCTGTTTTCCCCACCTTCTATATTTCGTCATCAGGGGTGATTGACAGGGCCAAGCAGCTCGCTCTATCTGCTGCTGGCCCTGTCAGCGCTGCAAATCCCGCGCCTGCACCATGGGTTCGTCATTCGGCGCAGGCGCAGTGAGTGCAGCTGGCTGCCAGGCTCATGGCTTCCTCACTGCGCCTGCGCCGATGATGTCACACTACACCCAAAAGAGAAGGCGGCGCAGGCGCAGGAAGACGGGAGCCTGGCAGCCAGCTGCACTCACTGCGCCTGCGCCGAATGACGGACCCACGGCGCAGGCGCGGGATTTGCAGCACTGACAGGGCTAGCAGCAGATAGAGCGAGCTGCCTGGCCCTGTCAATCAGCGCTGATGACAAAATATAGAAGGTGAGGAAAACGGCACTACTAGGTGCAGGGTTACCGCCCCTTGCACCTAATGAAGGTAATTTGCATATTACAAAAGTAGATTTTTTAAGAAAACGGGGACACAAATCTTAAAAAGAAGACCATATTAGACATCAGGTGACATTTGCGCATTGCAAATGTCATCTGGTTTAATATGGTCAAACATGGTGACAGAAACCCTTTAAAAACGGATGCAAAACGGACATTAAAAATGAATAGATGGGCAGAAAATGGGTTCACACACGGATCCAAATAGGCCGTGAAAAACTGACAGTCTACTCATTTTTAGTGGCAGTTTTTTTCACGGTTGTGTGAATGTACCATAAGTTGGAGATAAAGTATTAGGCAGTTAAAGGGAGTCTGTCACTTACCGTATTTTTCGCCCTATAAGACGCACCGGCCCATAAGACGCACCTAGGTTTTAGTGTAGGAAAATAAGAAAAAAATATTTTTCATCAGATCCTCTTATCAGACTGCCCATAAATTTAAAGACATCACATCAGACCCCCATATCAGCCCCCTGTGCCCCCATACCATCTCACTGTGCTCCCATCAGACCTCAGATCAGCAGAATGTGCCCCCATCAGACCTCAGATCAGCAGAATGTGCCCCCATCAGACCTCAGATCAGCAGAATGTGCCCCCATCATACCTCAAATCAGCAGAATGTGCCCCCATCAGACCTCAGAGCAACAGTATGTGCCCCCATCAGACCTCACATCAGCAGAATGTGCCCCATCAGACCTCAGAGCAACAGTATGTGTCCCCATCAGACCTCACATCAGCAGAATGTGCCCCCATCAGACTTCATATCAGCAGAATGTGCCCCCATCAGACCTCAGATCAGCAGAATGTGCCTCCAACAGACCTCAGATTAGCATATTGTGCCCCCAACAGACCTCAGATTAGCATATTGTACCCCCAACAGACCTCAGATTAGCATATTGTGCCCCCAACAGACCTCAGAGCAACAGTATGTGCCCCCATCAGACCTCACATCAGCAGAATGTGCCCCCATCAGACCTCATATCAGCAGAATGTGCCCCCATCAGACCTCAGATCAGCAGAATGTGCCCCCAACAGACCTCAGATTATCATATTGTGCCCCCAACAGACCTCAGATTAGCATATTGTACCCCAACAGACCTCAGATTAGCATATTGTGCCCCCAACAGACCTCATATTATCATATTGTGCCCCCAACAGAACTCATATTATCATATTGTGCCCCCATCAGACCTCAGATTAGCGTTTTGTGCCCCTTCACACCTCAGATCAGCGTCTTGTGCCCCTATCAGACCTCAGATCAGCCCACCCAGCCACTTAAAGACCATACTTACCTGTTCTGCGCTGCGCTGCCGTCCGGTCCCACGCTCCGCGCTCCTCTCTCTTCCCTGCCGGCACGCACTATGACCGCACTATGACCAGCCACTTAAAGTATGGTCTTTAAGTAGATGGGTGGGCTGATCTGAGGTCTGATGGGGGTCCCTACGTACAAGTGAGCGCTTCCTTATGGAAGCGCTCACTTGTATTCGCCCTATAAGACGCACCGCATTTTTCCCCCTACTTTTGGGGGAAAAAAAGTGCGTCTTATAGGGCGAAAAATACGGTAATTTTCACCAATATAACTAACAGCAGTGCCCCACAGAAAATTGCAGACACATCCCAGACATACCTGTGTGCACTGTGTGTCTGTATTACATGTTACATCCCAGAAATACCTGTGTGCACTGTGTGTGTATTACATGTCACATCCCAGACACACCCGTGTGCACTGTGTGTCTGTATTACATGTCCAGGAAAAGCACTTTTATTCTGCTGGAAAACAGCTCCCAAGTGCCCAGCTGAAAGTGAAACTAAAAACAGCTTTCACTCCTGACTCAATTTCTAACGGCTATATCTTCTGATATACTGGATATAATGCTATGATTCTAGTGTCATTTGAAAGGTTGAAATGCCAGCTTTCATATTTCTAATGGCTACCAATCCCAAGATATCAGCAGGTAAAGCAGCCCTCCTCTCTTCAGTCTGGTTTGCTTTAGGCACTTGCAGCAGCAGAACTGGGCACTTGGTAGTTGTTTTCCAGCAGAATAAAAGTGCTTTTCCTGGACATGTAATACAGACACACAGTGCACACAGGTATGTCTGGGATGTGACATGTAATACAGACACACAGTGCACACAGGTATGTCTGGGATGTGACATGTAATACACACACACAGTGCACACAGGAATGTCTGGGATGTGACATGTAATACAGACACACAGTGCACACAGGTATGTCTGGGATATGACATGTAATACAGACACACAGTGCACACAGGTATGTCTGGGATGTGACATGTAATACAGACACACAGTGCACACAGGTATGTCTGGGATGTGACATGTAATACAGACACACAGTGCACACAGGTATATCTGGGATGTGACATGTAATACACACACAGTGCACACAGGTATGTCTGGGATGTGACATGTAATACAGACACACAGTGCACACAGGTATGTCTGGGATGTGACATATAATACACACACAGTGCACACAGGTATGTCTGGGATGTGACATGTAATACAGACACACAGTGCACACAGGTATGTCTGGGATGTGACATGTAATACACACACAGTGCACACAGGTATGTCTGGGATGTGACATGTAATACAGACACACAGTGCACACAGGTATGTCTGGGATGTGTCTGCATTACTCTATGGGGCAGTGCTCTTAGTTATGTTGGTGATAAACAGGCGACAGACTCCCTTTAAATCCTGTTCATAGAGAAGAGTGTTAGACTACATGGAGAGGCTAATGCTCATAGTCTCATCACTTAGTCCTCTATACGCATTGACATATGGGTTAAAAAATAATAATAATAATTTGACCTAATAGTCAATGGCTTTCAGTTCTGTCACTGTGTTTAATGGGTTCAGGCACATTATTGGGAATTGTTCTGGCCATTGGTGTGATCCAAGGGGGGCTCTATGAGGGGTTGATCTCAAGTGCCGCATGCATCATACTCCAGCACTGACCTCTTTATCAGCAGCTCAGACATTCTGTGATAGTGGTTGCACAACAAGCTGTCTTGTCTGCAGCTTAAAAATTGATAGATCAGCTGTAGAAAGGGGCCATGGTACTCAAACAAGCACTGCGTCCTTTTTCCTGGCCTGTGATATCCATTGATGGCATGGTCTTTGTGTAGCTCAGTCCCATTCAAGTCAATGGAATTTAAGTGCAATACCAAGCACAGCCACTATACAAGTACACTGTTGAAGCATTGCGACTCCTTCAGATGATTTGAGGGGTGGCAGGAGTCAGGCCATCAGTGGAGTTTGGAGTGTGACTGTTTGAGGTTGTGGACAGGTGTCTTTTATACTGATAACAAGTTCAAACAGGTGCCATTACTACAGGTAATGAGTGGAGGACAGAGGAGCCTCTTAAAGAAGAAGTTACAGGTCTGTGAGAGCCAGAAATCTTGCTTGTTTGTAGGTGACCAAATACTTATTTTCCACCATAATTTGCAAATAAATTCTTTAAAAATCAGACAATGTGATTTTCTGGATTTGTTTTCTAATTTTGTCTCTCATAGTTGAGATCTACCTATGATGTCAATTACAGGCCTCTCTCATCTTTGTAAATGGGAGAACTTTCACAATTGGTGGCTGACTAAATACTTTTATCCCCCACTGTATATGATCTTAATGAACCCGTTGATATTATTTTTTCATTTGACTGAAATGTCACATTGACACTCATCCTTTGCATTCGTTAAGTGGCAGACTTGCCATTGAAAAGTGGAGCTGTAACAGCTCTTGCTAAGACTGTTGATAATAAGCTCCATGGTTTGAACTTCTTCTTATTAGAAGTAACCTCCTAAAAAATAACGAAGGATAAACGGTACATGTACTGTGCAGAGAGCCCGTAACAAACCTCTTCATAACCTCTTCATAACACAAGTGTTGGCAAACAGCAGCTTGTAATTTTCAATGCTTATCTCATATACTGTACACTTAATAAATTCCAGTAAACATATTCCAAATTGTGTTGCACTATTAGATGTCAATGTCTGTCTTCATCCCGAATTTTACATTTTGACAGGCATATAGAGTATAGTCAGAGAAATAGCATTCCTATTGGCATGCAAACAGTCAAGAAGCATCAATATCAAAAATTAAATATGAGATCCCCATCACCAGAGGCGTAGCTAAAGGCTCATGGGCCCTGGTATAAGAGTTCAGTTTGGGCCCCCCTTCCCTCAGTGCTTTGCGGCCAAGGACAGAGAAGCACATATCCTTCGTGCTGCCTGAGGCAAAAATTTAAATGGCAACCCCTGCCCCCATGCCAAATTTGTGACCTAACTTCTTCTCTCCAGCCAGAGGTGTAACTTGACCAACAAGCATTTTCTATAATACCGGTGTCTTCTTATGTGGTACAAGGGTCTTTGGGCCCCCTCAGGCTCCTGGGCCCAGTAGCGACTGCTACCTCCGCACCCCCTATAGCTACGCCACATCACTACAGGTACATGTGCACATACTACAAACTAGGATACATTCAGAGGTGGGAACAACGGCTAGCACCGTGAGAGCAGGGAGAGCTGCTTAAGAACAGCAGTATCTTCTCCCTGTGCCCTGACTTTTGGGCCCCAGTAGACACAACCAACCTCATGACCTGTCCATCCTACTGAGATTTCCCCCATGAGAGCGAATGGTCAATCTTCCCCTAGATGCCATTTCTTGGGTGCAGCCAAGAAGTAGTAGTCGTTAATGGTGCCTTATAGCACTCATCTGCCACATAAACACCAATATTGACAATAGAACATGGTGGTGGCTGAAGTGCCCTGTTAAAGATTTTGCACTGTGGTCGAGAACCAACAATTTGAAGCAACCAAGTTCTCCATTATTCATGCTGTGCTCCTTGGTTCATGAATCTTGAGTTCCAGAACTTCAGTGCAGATTGACACAAAGAAGTCCTGTAGGACTGAAGTTTTAGCAGCACACCTTGTGGGCCATTAATAGCAGCCATGGGTGGTTGTCACTCAACTTCTCTTACCTGTAAAGTAGTCCAAGACAAAACAGAAACAACTAAATGAAAAATCCAAAAATGACTTCTCATAAGAGGACAGCTTAGGACTTTTTAATACTCTTTAAGAAATCACCTGATAATTTATGGCATATGCTTCTAAGGTGGAGCTGCACTTTCATGTCATCCGTTTAAAAGATTCACATATTTGGTGGCATATCGTCATTAGGATGCATTGAACAAGCCTATTTTGTTGGATTTGAGATCCACTTCTTGCCATGAATTGGACAAATGAGATGAAGACATTTCACAAACTGAATATCAATGAACCAGCAAATAGGGTGCACTGGATGAACGCATTTTGGCAGGTTTGAAAGTCGCTTTGGCTAATCCAAAGTCTTGAACTTTTTCTTGAACCATTTCTAATAACTGAACAAAGATGCATCTAAAATTTGTCTTGTCTCTGATTCATGAGGTTTTGTATTATGGAACTGTCTTTGCCACCTATAAAATAATGTTGGCTCCACTGACTTTTTGTGGCAAATGTAGATCTGTAATTAATGATTTGACATCAATTAAACAGGGAATTTTCAGAGAATTGATCAAGACCATGATCCTTCAGATATCTGTCAGAACTGGTTGCTATAATTTTTTGTTTATTTTTCATTTTTTATCGATTTATTACTATGTTTATTATTGATAACATGTTCACTTTTCTCCTTATTATAGAATTCCATAACTAACAACGACATTATGTTCGTAAAAGTCCACTGTCCATGGGACACCCTGTGCAAATACGCTGAGCGGATGAACATCAGAATGCCTTTTAGGTATCTTTGTTTTAGGTCCTAATTTTATTTAATTGTTGAATTTCTGAATACTGCCTGTCTGAACAGTTACTTGGTCATTACTGCTGGAAAGATATGTTGGTATTTTGTGTTCTTCATGATATTTTGGTCTTTGGATGATTACTGTCTTTTCATAATGCCTTCTCCGACTGAACGATGGTCTACCAGTGATGGTCTACCTTGGAGACAATTTTATTTACATATTATGGAATAATATATGTTATTACCAGAATTTATGGTCTTCAATAACCCCGTAGATTTGCCACAGTTGATCTCCTGTCAACATTTCAAGGAAAGTAAAACGCAGGAAATAAGAATTCTTAGAAGCTGAGGAGAAGCTTGAAGCTTTCTGGCCTCATGGCAAAATATGTAACATACCCTCCCAAGTATCACACTGAATTTATACTACTGGTCTATGTCCAGCAGAAGGAATTTTGGATGCTCTTAGGTGCCAAAGCTGGGTGTGTCTCCAGACTATGCACCCCTTAGAATTACACCCCCAATGCAGTAAGCTGAGGCTTTCTCCCACAAGTTCAAAAGCAATTCCACAATGCCTTACTCACACGTCAGTGTTTTGGTCATTGATTTCCATCAGTGATTGTGAGCCAAAACCAGGATTGGAGCCTCCACAGACATATGGCATAAGGGAAAGATCTGAACCTGTCCTTTGATAAGAGCCTGGTTTTCAGTCAAAACCAGGCTCTTAACAGGCTGTGTGAATAAGGCTTAACAGAGGAGGAGAAGGAGTGGGGAGTCAGTTCCAGGAAGCAGGTAAGTAGGCTTCCCCTTACAGGTCCGGTAAAGTGTGTGTGTAGAATTGGTCAGGGGGGGGGGTAGCCAACCTCCACTCCCCATCTTTGCACAACCCCTTTATATAAAAGCTATATATCAAGTGATTGCTCACATTTAGGGAATTTCATGAAAAAGTTAAATGACATGCTCCAAAAGATGTTTTCACTTTTTACAATTTTATTGAACACTACTCTAAAATATAACTCGGGAGCTTGGACCAATGATCGTAAGTGTCGTGTTTCCCACTACGGTTGGAACAGTGCTTTCTCTCTATTAATGGCCTTTAGAATAGGCTAATTTAGAAGTAAAACCAGGTCACCACTAAGTTACATTTTTTGACAGCATTGCATAAGTACCTTTTAAGTGTCTGTTAGTGGAAGATTTAATACACGGGCGGCATTACCTGTTAAGTGCTTCCATCCATTAACTCATCTGAGATCGCTGTCACAACATGAGCTGCGTCGAAAAGTCACATGTACAGATCGGTTACCTTCATTTAGGCAGAAGAAGATGTGGTGCACACTCGCCCCCTTCTGGTCATAACAGGTATGGCACATGTACTAAACAGTCTAGAGCTATAAAGCAAACAGGCACATGATGGAAAGTGTAGCTTTTGGACCCCCGATGCAAGATTTACTTGAACATTTTGTCAGATTTATTGGAAAACTTAAAGGGTAACTGTCATTATTTTTTTTATTTTTGTAATGTATAGGGGCAGTGATACTGAACATTTTTGTAATACACTTTAATTACTGAAATTGCACATTTATTTTAGAAAAATAGCTGTAAAGTGGCCCATTTTGAGCCTTAGCAATGCTTCTATGTCTCATGTTTACATAACACGGTCAGTGTTGAACAAGTTATGTAAACAGAACACAGAAGGATGTTGCTAAGGCTCAAAATGGGCCACTTTAGAGCTATTTTTCTAATAGAAATGTATGATTTCAGTAATTAAAGTATATTACAAAAATGGTCAGCATCACTGGGGGGCCTACAGTACATTACAAAAATAAAAAAAATGGCAGTTACACTTTAAGCATTCATTTGTATAATAAGATGTATGGTAGACGCCTAAGGTTACTATAGTATACTGCTCTTAAAGGGATTGTGCAATGCTACAATATTGATGACCTTTCTACAAGGTAGGTCATCAATATCAGATCAGCGGACGTTCAGCTCTTTGTAGAGGTAGCGGCACTCATGCCAACACTGCTTCCTCTTCAAAATTTCCTGCTCATCATCTCCTTTGCAGCGTCTGCGCAGTAGTGTAGTTACAACTGCTCGTCCCATTCGCTTGCCTGTGCTCTGCAGTAGGTGCAGGACATAATAGGAAACCATAATAATTTGTTCTGATCATCTTGATTCTCTTGCTGACTCTAACTATTCTTACAGGAAAAAATGTTATTACACTGACTGGAGGAGCAAAACCATGGGCAGGTTGGTGGGTGATGCCGTTTTTTATTTCGCCAAATACCCATCCTGCACAATCAATCAAATCCCTTGCAGCAGTTGTGAATTTATGCTGGATTTTGATACGACTTACTATATATCACCACATGGTGCACAAGCAATGAGACTTTATAGTGGAAGTTGCAATGAGTAAATTAAAGTAATTTGCCTGTTCTTCTGTGGACTTTTAATCTTCTTCATTTCCAAATTCTTAGAAACACATAAAGTGAGATTTCAGAACTGAAATATCTGCTGTACCTATGAATGAATAAAAAGAAATATTCTCTCTGAGACACATTTAGAGTTGTTTTGCCAGGAACAGAATAGATGACCTATCATCAGGACAGACCATCGATATCATACCAGTGGAGGTCCAGTCCTCAGCACCTCCACTGATCAGCTGTTGGAAGGGGTCATGTTGCTGGTGTGAGCATTGTAGTTTCTTCATTGCTTACATGGGGCTGTCAACCTGCAAGCTATGTACTTAGTGGTGATGGTGCAAAGTAATGCAACTTCATCTCATTGAGTTCATTAGCGGGGGTCCTAAAGGTTGGACCACCACCAGTTTGATATTGGTGGCCTATAATGAAGGTAGGCCATAAATATTTTGATCCCGGAAAATCCTTTAAAAAAAGGTTGAGCCATCTGGCAAATTGATGGCATATCGCTAGGATATCTTTAGGACAGGGACCACACAATGAAGGAGGGCACACCCTTTATTCACTTCTATGGGAGTGCAAAAGGTAGCCGAGCTCCGGCTCAGCTATTTCCGGCACTCCTATGGAGGTTAATAGAGAGATGGCTGTGTATTTCTATGGGAGTTCTGGAAATATCTGAGAGCAGACGTGAATGGAGACAATGCTTCAAACGCATGGCACACTCTCCTTCATTTTAGGGTGCCATCCTAGAGGTAGGTGCAGGTTTCAGAGGGACATTGGTGACATATCTTCATGATATGGGCCAACCTCTTTAAGCCCCATTCATTTCAGAGAATCATCAGTAACGTGGAGGAATTGGACCACTGTGGTACCAATTATGGCTAATTTTGGATAAAATTTTGAGTGTTCTTTGTAGATCCAGGAGGGATTCTGTGCTGAATTGGTTGTAAACGGCACAGAATCTCTGAAGTTCAATAAATGAAACCTTAAAGGGGCTGTCCAGATTTATATTGCCCATTTATAAGACATTTGTGAAACTAGGCAACACTTTGAGAGCCTGTCTCGTGAATACAACCACTGTCTCTACGTTTTATCAGAATGTATGGATATCTTAGTGGGGTCCCCTGCTTCTGTATTGAGTCACAGTGTGAATACCTCTTGGGCCATCCATGTATTATAAAGATGGGGTCTCTGATTAAAGGGGTATTCCCATCACAGACAATGGGGGCATATCGCTAGGAGCTCTGGGACCCGCACCTACAACAAGAACAGAGCGGGGAGCACTGTGGCTGCAGGACCCTGGGTTTCCCGGGGTCTGGCCACTACCAGACGCAGCTCCCCGCTGCTCCCATGGAAGTGAATGCCACCACTCCCATTCATTTCTATGGGGCCAACGGGAATAGCCGAGCCAGCACTTGGTTATTTTCAGTGGCCCAATAGAAATGAATGGAGGGTGGCTGCGCATGTGCAGTGCACCCTCCGTTTATATCCCCGCTCCGTTCTCATTGTAGGTGCGGTTCCTAGCGATATGTCCCCATTGTCTCTGATGGGACAATCCCTTTAAATATAGCATATCATATTCACAACCTCCCTATGCCTAGTGATTAATCTTTATGTCCACAGGATTAAAAAAAAACAAAAAAAAACCCATACCTGCCTTAAGCAGTATTGTATATGGAATTGGCTTGCTTGAGCAAAAACAGATCCCTGTGAAAGTTTTTGGGTTTTGTTTTTTTTTTTTCCAGAAGACAATAACATGCATGGCTTACATTGTATTAATTTACCTGATTGCATTAAAAACTCTAGCACTTTCCTTGATAGAGCTGTTATCTTTGTTAAATTGCTTCAATTCTATTGTGCAATAAACATAAGCATAAAGATACAAGATGCTATTATAAAGTCAGACAACCTTCCGTTTTGTCCCCATTCATTGTCAATGGGGACAAAACTGAACTGAAGACAACGGAATGCTCCTGAAAGCATTCCGTTCAGTCTTCAGACCGGAGAACAAACCGCAACATGTTGCGGTTTGCTCTCCGTACTAGTTATCCGCACCTAAACGGATCCGGAATGACCCCCAATGCAAGTCAATAGGGACGGATCCGTTTGGTGTGGACACACTTGTAAACGGATCCGTCCTCCATTGACTTTCAATAGAGGTTATTCCGATTCCGTTTAAACGCTAATACAACCGGATCCGGAATTACGGATCCACAAGGTTGTATTACTCAGTACGGATCCGGCGGGTGAAGGCACCCGCCGGATCCGTACTAACGCTAGTGTGGAAGTAGCCTTATATTACAGAGTGTAATAAAGGTATAGCTTCTACAATTAAATGTCTTTGCTACTTCATAAATCCCTTAAGGCTACTTTCACACTAGCGTTTTAAAATTCCGGTATTGAGTTCCGTCATAGGGGCTCAATACCGGAATAAAACGCTTCAGTTTTGTCCCCATTCATTGTCAATGGGGACAAAACTGAACTGAAGACAACGGAATGCTCCTGAAAGCATTCCGTTCCGTCTTCAGACCGGAGAACAAACCGCAGCATGCTACAGTTTGCTCTCCGGTCCAGGCATCTGCACCAAGACGGATCCGGAATGACCCCCAATGCAAGTCAATGGGGGCGGATCCGTCTGGTGTGACCACAATGGTAACCGGATGCGCCCTCCATTGACTTTCAATGGAGTTCATGACGGATCCGGCTACACATACACACAATACACACATACAGACATAGACATACACATAAACATAAACATACACAGACATATACACATACAAATACACATACATACTTACATGCTCCCCGGCAGGTCTTCAGAGCGCCGGAGGGACAGGTCGGCGCGCACAGATGACGATTCCACCAGGCGCCCAGCAGAGGGCGCTGTGGGGAATCGTCACCTGTGCGTGCCGTCCTGCTACTCCGGCGCTCCGAAGACCTGCCGGGAGCATGTAAGTATGTATGTGTATTTGTTTGTCTATATGTGTGTGTGTCTGTGTGTATGTATGTACTGTGTGACATGTGTGGGGCCGGAGAGCGGTTCCGGCTCCACACATGTCGCTGCGGCAGTCCTGATCCAGCAGCACCCTTCACCTGCCGGATCAGGCCTGCCGCTAGTGTGAAAGTAGCCTAACACCCCATGATGTACTATTACGTCAAAGGAACTCTTTCCCATGACTCTTGTGGATTTGCATGAGAATTAGGTAATACATTTACATATATTTAGTTAAACGTAACAGGTTAATTAGGTACACTGCCTCTTTAAGTGCCAACAGCCAATTATATCAGTTATTCCCACAATAAATGGTATTCTCTGACCTGTTAGGTCGATGATATAATCTGTAGTGACTGTAATCTTTTCACCAGTGACTGTATTTGTGAGTTATAACCTCCCTTCTGATTCTCAGCTGTGTCATGTGACCAGCACTCTGATTTTGAAACTGGCACAGAACAGGAAGTCAGTTGCTCCTCTATTCATTCCTACAAGACTGACATTTAGGCTCCCATAGAAATACATAGAGAAACTGTCTTCCTGTCCACACATAAGATGGTGTGTTATTTGGAAAGTTGGATTGCTGGACACAGCTGAGGATCAGAAGGGAGGTTATACTTTCAGTACAATTTCCATCTGGTACCTTTCTAACAGGTCAGAAAATATAATTTTTTGTGTGATTGGTTCTTTACAGATAACATCTATCTCTCTCTGGCTTGTGGTGCACCTAGCTCCCTGAGCATTGACACTCTGTGTCTGGTTATCTCAGATTGACAGCAATGAAAATATTACATCTGCAGTTACCACCACTTCTTCTCCATATAGCACAGAATCACACAGTCCCAATCAATTACACAGTATTGCACACAATCCTTTTCACAGCGTGACCTGAGCCTGGCTGGTCTTGGTCACAGGCCTACTATAAAGATCTTGACTGCTTCCAGGATGCATGTGCTAAGCAGCTTATTTGATGTGATGCTCAGCTTCTCTGTAGCCCTATCTATGTCCTGATGTGATAAATAATTATTACTAGCACCAACCACCTCCACTTGCTAGCTAGCTAAATGCAGGATTACTGCTGAATACTTTTCCATTTTTTCCAGCTTCCCAGCTCTGTCTCAGGCACTCCTGCTTCTGAACACTTGTCTTTCCTGCATTTATATTTTATTCTTTCAGCTGTCTACAACTTAAAGGGGTATTCCCATCTCACAAATGTAGTTTGTATAGTTAGATATAGCCATACCAATATTATTACTAATAGAATGTATTTATATAAAATGTACCATTTAGAAGATTTACCTATTTGTATAGGCATTGTCCCACACACATCAGTCAGGCCGTTGTTCCTAGTTATGACCACCGTGGCCATGTAGTAGTGGTGGCCGGCTTGCTCTTGTTCAAACCCGCTCTGAGGTAACTGCTGTATTGTGTATGCACATTGCATGAGCATGCGGAGACACATCTTTGTCTGCGCTTCCAAAACGCAGAGAAACGGATCCTGTTCCAAGAAAAATTCATCTCTATGGAGCAGGATCTGTTTATAAAGTCTGCGTTTTGGACGGATCCTGACCATTGCCTTTTGGACTGCTAGCATCAAAAACGCAGATGTGAAAGTACCCTAAGATGTGCATGCGCATGCTGATGCAATGTGTGTTCAGAATACAGCAGTTACCTCAGAGCGGGTTTGAACAAGAGTAAGCCGGCCATCACTATTACATGGCCACGGTGGCCGTAAACAGGGGCAACGGCCTGACTGATGTGTGTGGGACAATGGATATACAAATAGGCAAATCTTCTAAACTGTACATCTAATATATAAAGCTGAGTATATGTGTGTGTGTGTGTATGTCCGCTAAAGGAATCCGCACCGCTGCAGCTACAATCACAAAATTTGGCACACATGTACATCAGGTGTCCGGGAAGGTTTTAGAACAGTTTTCAATTCTCCAGGACGTACCGTTCCTGAGATATTCCCAAAAAACGCATTAGCCAATAGTAGCCTGGTCACATGACCCTTATCAGCCAATAGAAGCTCACAGGCACACATCAGGTTTCTATGACAACCTAGCCAGTTCACTGCTTGCAGAGCACTGTGGATGACAATGGTAAATGGGTATTCCCAGTTACCATAACTATAACTTATGTTTTAGACTAACTCATCATCAATCATTACCTCATATAATGTAAATTTTACATATTTACTGTTCAGTAGTAATAAAAGATGTTTTCTTCAACTGCTACCCACCTTCCTCCTAAATCAGGCATCGACCTGTAATTCTGGCCACCGTCAAAAGAAGGACTTAAAAGCACCACCCCCAGATCCCACTAAGTCACGCCCCTGACTCAGTCAGGCCACGCCCCTTCCATGCTGCATTTGACCGGGATTAAAAATATTGGTAAAAATAACCTTCTGTCAGCTGCAGGGGTGGGGGAAGGGTGACTTTCTCCCTGCAGCTCATTGCTCAGACTGCACAGTGCTGCTGCTGAGAGTGCTGCTGCTGTGTCCATCCAGGCCCTGCGCATGACAGAGGACAGGGAGTCTGAAAGCCAGACCGTCCAGCCTAAAACAAGACCTCTGGCCACCCTAGGGGCAGGCTGATGTTAGGGTGGCCAGATGTCCGGCTTTAGCCTGACAGTCCAGTTTTCTGGCTACCTGTTCTCCGTCCGACGCAGTGCCTGAACAGACACAGGGATGTCCACCCTTTCAGTAGCTCACACTCAGACAGCTTCTCCTCCATGTCTTCATGGAGCCAGGGGGGGGGGCGTGGCCTCATGTTTAGTGATGTGTCTTCATGGGAACTGGGGGCGCTGTTTCACGTTTGGGGGAATGGCCGGTGAGGTCTGGCTTTCAGTGGCCACTCTAGCTGCTGTGGAGGTCACAGTTAAAGGGGCGGGCTTCTGTAGAGGTCACTGTTAAAGGGGTGGGCAGCTGTAGAGGTCACTGTTAAAGGGGCAGGCTGCTGTACAGATTACTGTTAAAGGGGCGGGCTGCTGTAGAGGTCACTGTTAAAGGGGCGGGCCGCTGTAGAGGTCTCTGTTAAAGGGGCAGGCCGCTGTAGAGGTCTCTGTTAAAGGGGTGGGTCGCTGTAGAGGTCACTGTTAAAGGGGCTGGCCGCTGTAGAGGTCACTGTTAAAGGGGCGGGCCGCTGTAGAGGTCACTGTTAAAGGGGCAGGCACTGTAGAGGGCACTCTCGATATCTTTTAACGACACACACACACAAACAGTAAAAGAAATAAATTAAATATACCCGGGCGAAGCCGGGTCCTTCAGCTAGTTTTATATAAATACATTCTATTAGTAATAATATTGGTATGGCTATATCTAATTATACAAACTACATTTGTGAGATGGGAATACCCCTTTAAGGTCCTCAATCATCATAACTCAGATAACCTAAGGATCCCTTCATCTACAGCATGTTATCAACAGAAATAATACAGCTGGCCTGTAGATGGCAGCATAACATCAGTGCTGTTTATAACAAACATATATCTGCCATTTATGTCACAGTGCAATACACATCATACAGTGTGGCTCTTCTGCAATGTCCATGACATCCTTCCAAAAGGTGTATAACTTCCTCAGAGTGGTTGTATCATCTTGGACATTGGAGGCATATCACTAGGATATCACCATCCTGAGAATGGAGCCCACAAAGTGCATGAGGGTGCACCACGCATGCGCAGCCTTCCTCCATTCATTTCTACTGGACTGAAAATTTTCACCAATCTCATTGAAATGAATGGGAAGCACACCCACTGCTCCATTAACTACTATGGGGCTGACTGAAATAGCCAAGCCAGCACTCGGCTATTTTCAGCAATCCCTTAGAGATTAATAGAGAGCACCAGCGCATGAGCTTTGCGGGCTCCATTCTAAAGTGCGGATCCCGGATGTGGGACCTACACCTATCAGACATCGAGGGCATATCTAAAGATAGATGCCGATCCCAGAGGTGGGGTCCACACCTATCAGATAGTAGGGGCATATCCTAGCAATATGACCCGAATGTCCAAAATGATACAACCCCTTAAGGATACAGCTCTTCTTTGACTGTCTTACCAGCCCCGTGAAGGGTAGAATGGGATTTGGAGTTGTACAACACAAAAACAGAGTCTTGATCCCTCTAGCGATAAATTATGTTGAAAAGGATGAACATAATTAACATTGTTTTGGGGGTATGAAGTCAATATAACAGATCTACAACCATTCTGTGTTCATTCATTGGTACAGCAGAGCTTCATGGATTCTTCATAGATGCCAGGCTTTCTTCCCTTCTGTTTCCTATATATGTGATGCATTGCAAACATTCAAACTACTGAATGCAGACAATGTATTTTACTCTATGATAAAAGTAATTTCCGTCTGGTTGATCTCCTAGGGAAACATAGGGCATATGTATGAATTCACAACTGCTTGTAGCATTTACCCAGTTCTGCTTGTGCCTGCTTATCTTAGCAAATCCTAGAATGCAAAATCCGGCTTGTAATTTGCATTAACCTAAATATCTGGATCATGGATACCATACATTGAAGCCTTCTTAATCTCATAACCCACTTACCAAACTATTCTCCTAATTTTTACGAGATTTCTTTTCAGGGTGTACCAACAACATCTGGAAAACGATTAGACATTATGAATGTTCTATGAATTTAAGGGGTTGTCTGAGTGTATAATACTAATGACCTATCCTCAGGATAGTCCATCAGTATCTGATCGTGTTGGTCCAACTCCCAATCTCCCACCGATCAACTGTTTGAAGAGATTGCCACCTTCTCACAGTTAACCAATCACAACGCCATACATTGTATAGTGGTGGTGCTTGGTATTCCAGCTCAGACTGATTCACATGAGCTGTGCCCAGACCATGTGACCAATGAATGTGACGTCACTGGCCTAGAAAGAGGTCTCTTAAACCAGCTGATCGGACCACCGGTTGGACCACCACCGATCAGATACTGATGACCTATCCTGAGAAAAGCACTTCAGTAGTAAACACTCAGACAACCCCATTAATAATAACCTGCACTGTTCAATTTGTAGATATAGCATGTAAAAGTGAAATATAACCTGATTCCAGCAATAATTTTCTCCCCTTGAAGAAGACATATACGATTTACAGGTGGAGTAGTCTCCAGTGCAATACCCATTACAGAAAATGTAAATTATCTTTTGTAAAATGAAAAATTCTATCATTTCCATATATTTTTTGTGTTGGTTCCTAATGGTTTTCAAGATCTCTGGTTGCTGTTATTTAATGAGAATGTTTATCAGTTAAACAGATTATTGAATCTGTTCTGTTAGCCATTAAGCCTTTTCTGACAATTTTCCATTTTTATGTTTTCATTTTTCACTCCCTGCCTTCTCGGAGCCATAACATTGTTATTTTTCCATTTAAATAGCCATATGAGGGATCACTTTTTTGCTGGAGAAGTTTTACTTTATAATGGTACCATTTACTATTGCATACAATGTAGTAGGAAGCTGGGAAAAATCCAAACGAAGTGGAATTGGAAAAAGAAAACGTAATTCAGCTACCATTTTATGGGTTTTATTTTTATGGTGTTTCCTATGCGGTAAAACCGATGTCTTACCTATACCTATAATTATAGCAATATCACATTTATATACTGTAGTTTTTCTTGTGTTTTAATACTGAAACAATAAAAAAGAACTTTGGAAACAAATTATCTCCATATTATGACCTCCATAACATTTTTATTGTTATGTCTAAGGAGATGTATGAAGGCTCATTTTGTGCAGGACAATCTTCAGCTGTTAGTGATACCATTTTGGGGTGCATGTAAGTTTCTCATCACATTTTATTTAATTTTTTTGGGGAGGTGAAGTGAAGAAAAAAAAAATGGAGAATTGGCCATTTTGATTTTTTTTTCTCATTATGTTGTTTAATATGTGGAATAAATATTTTTACATTTTAATAGCGTGGGCACTTTCGGAAGCGGGCCCATGATTTTTAAATTTTATTTTAGTTTTTAATTCTAGGAAAATGCGGTTGATTTCAATTGATACATTTTTTTTTTGTTTTATATTTTTTAAAACTATTACTTTTCACTTTATGTCACCATAGCTGATTATAACATGCAATCATTAAATTGCAACTTGTATTTTGTAATGCATGTACTGATAGGTACGGTAACTTAGATTGTGAGCACCATCGGGGACAGCTTGATGCTAATGTATGTAAAGCGCTGTGGAATATGTCAGCACTATATAAGTGCTTAAAATAAATGAAATAAATAAAAATCTATGCATTACAGAATACATGATTCAGGATATTCCAATGATGTGCTGCCACCTGCAGGCCAGGATTGAAATCAACTAATGAGCGGCCTGGCAGCCTTGGACAAGCTCAGGCTTTTACTAGTATTAGCCGCCTCAATGTCACATTCGACCACGGCATCTGATGGGTTAAATGGCTGCAATCGGCATTACCGCCGATCGCAGAGATTAGCCCCAGACCTTTGCTGTGTAAAACAGCAGAAGCCTAGCAGTTATGGCACCCGCTGCACTCGGGAGTGGGCGCCATCTTTAAAGACTGGAAAAGATTAAAAGGTATCATACCTGCAAGACTGTTATTTTGCTACTCTTGGGCTACTTTTACACTAGCGGCATGGGTGTATGGCAGGATGTTCCGGCGGGTGAACAGCATGCCGGATCCGTGCTGCCACTAGTGCATGTGTGCGGCTGGAACATGCCGAGAGGCGGCCAGACTAAAACTAGGACATATAGTTAATGAGAGCCATAAACCTTGGAGCAATAAATTATTGCCAATAATACATAGGAAAAGGGAACTTGTACACACGTGAACCTAACCATTTTGCCTTAGTGTGGAGTGGAGAACACTGTAACACGTAATATATGTTCACTGTATTTCCTGTCCTTCATGTGTGTGAAAGCCTCACACAAAACCCTGCTCTCTGCATGAGACCTTATGTAGACTGGCTTACCATTATTTTGCATGGTCTGTGACTCTATCATTTCATGTCTGTGTACTGTACATGATATAACTAATACATGTACAATACATAACCGCATCACCAAACCTGAGGTAGAAGTTGAAAATTAGATGTTCTGTTCACCTAATTTTTAGTTTTTATTGTATGCCTTGCTATTCTTTTATATACTCAGTGGGGCCAAAAAAGTCTGTTTAGTACAGAGATCATTGGATCTCTGCTTTAAGGAAACTTGGCACATTTTCAATTTACTGTCAGTGTGGAACTGAAACCTACACCTGCTATGAGTAGATTTAAATTTGTGCCAAAATATGCTCCATTTTCTCAGACATATATAATGCTGGTGAAAACCAGCCCTAACCTATCACAGGTCAGCTTTTACTGTAAGACATGAAAACTGTGCAGTGATAGGTCCGTTTTTGGTTAAACAATTTTTATGGATCCCCCCCCATTCTTATTTTTGGAGACTACGTCCACTTTTACCGTCACTTGCCAGATAAGTGACAGTGAAGTTGTCAATTTTATTAAAAAAATATCACATCATACATGGGGACATTTTAGTGATGCAGTTCATTCCTAAAGTGAGCACAAACTGCATAATAAATATGAACCAATGTTTTTGAATCAAAAGGATAAGCTACTCTACAGTCACCCAGGTCACTCAGACAGGTCCCTCAAAGTACCAGATGATCCTCCTGTGGGCCTAGGCTCTGATACCATAAAGGGCCAAATATCCAGAAAATTGCCTTTGGAGCCAATGACTTGACACTGGGGTGTATGTCTTTGATTCAATACATATTGAACTTTATTGATGGTATAGGGGTTGAGACTTGAGAATAAATTCCTCTAGTGGGCCCAAGAAATCAAAGTTCTCAATATGGTACAATAGTGTATAATAGTGAAATATCACATTTGAACATTCTCATATATATTAAGTAAGTACATATCCACAGGATGTGCCATAAATGTTCAGTAGGGGAGGATCCCTGTCTCACACCACCGTGAATGGAGAGGAGGCCATGCATTCGAGTATGCTCAGTGGAACAGTGGTACCTTCTGGTTTCTGGTTCTTAGAATATCTATTAGACACCCTAAGTTAAAGGGGAGTTTAATATTGGCAGCCTGTCCTCAGGATAGGTTATCAATATCTGATCGGTATAGGTCTGATCCCTGACACCCTCACTGATCAGCTGATTGAAGAGGCTGTTGTGTTACGTTCATCAGTCGCATGGCCTATATGCAGCTTGGTCCCATGCAAGTGAATGGGCCTGGGCTGCAATACCAAACACAGCCACTATCCAACGTACAGAGCTGTGCTTGGTAAGCTGGGAGGAGGCTGCAGCACTTACCAAAGCACCATGGCCTCTTCAAACATCTGATCGGTGGGGGTTCTGGGTATCGGGCTCCCACAATCAGATATTGACCTATCCTGAGTCTAGCTCATAAATATGCTATTGCCAGAAAACCCCTTTAATAGTTTGCTCACATTTATAGATTCACCAGTTAAGGAGACCCTTGACCCTTCCATGTAATTGTACTACCATAGTTCTGCTATCTGTTTTTTTCCTTCAAAACATTATTGTAGAATTGTGTAAAACTGTAGTATGTGTATGTCAAATATTGAAAAACTGCTCATTGTTTCAATATCTTATGACATTTGTAAAATTGTTAAAGCTAAATATGATACTCTTGTATTCTGCATATGTGTGCCTTACCTAATGTAATCATAAGCTAACATCATCTACAAACCTCAACTCTACTAAATATCATCTTTAACATAAAAAAACAAAAGTCAAATAGATGTAAAGTATGTTTTTAGCACCTTGCAAAGTCATACCTCCAACTGAAAAAAATCCTGCAAAAAGTTTTCTTTAGAATTTATTAGCTAAATGATCAGTGGACCATCAAGTCTTTAATTTTCTTAAAGGGCATCTGTCAGCAGGTTTGTACCTATGAAATAGGCTGACCTGTTACATGTGTGCTTGGCAGCTGAAATCATCTGTGTGTGGATTGCTGAGAAAAATGATGTTTTATTATATGCAAATGAGCCTCTAGGAGCAACGGGGGCGTTGTCATTACACCTAGAGGGTCAGCTCTCTCTGCTACTGCCGCGCCCTCTGCACTTTGATTGACAGGACCAGGCAGTGTAACATCATCATACCTGGTCCTGTCAATCAAGTGCAGGGGAGGGATGCTTTAGCTGCTTATATCCCCTGATTGGTTAGATTGAGATATCACTGTTAGAATAATATCGGGTGAAACCTGCTTTTACTTTCACTATCAGCTGCATTCACAGCATCCCGATTTCTAACAGTGATAGCTTCCAATGTACTGAAGATATTGCTGTCATTCTGGTATAGTTTGAAAGCTTAGAATAGCAGCTTTCAAAGAATACAAAGCTGCCAAAGCAACTGCAGAGCAGAGCTGACAGCTGAAGGAAGGAAGGAAAAATAGCAAAAAATATATATAAATGTGGTATTATCATCTTTATAGTGACCCACATAATAAAGTTATGCTATTTATACTACACAGTGAACGTTGTAAATAAAATCCAAAAGATAATATTAAAATTGCTTTTTATTCATCTTTCCCACTAAAAATAAAATAGTAAAAGTTATTTACTACACTATATTTACCCCAAAATGGTTCCTAAAAAAACCTACAGCTAATCCCGCAAAAGAACACAAAGGAAGAAAATATCATTGCTCCCTAAGGCTAAAATTATATCACTAAGAGATTAAAAATGCAATGCTGTCTCCTGAGTTGTGCACCAACAAGATTTACTGCACACACACATTAAAAATGTATAATTAAGAAAAGTGTGGGAGGATTTTTCCAATTTTAATTTGACTGTTAGGAGGTTAAAAAATCATTTTTCTCAGCAATGCGGGCACATATGAATATAGGACCAACACAGATGCCTTCAGCTGCCAAGTGCAAATGTAACAGGTCAGCCAGTGTCATAGGTACAAATCTGCTGACAGATGCCCTTTAATTATATTCTAAGTTATCTACAGATAGATTAGACATACGCATTATATGAACAAATAACCACAATCTGTTTGGGGAAATGATTTCCTTTGAAAATGTTTGCCAAGCTGTGATTTTTTTTTTTTACCTTAACAGAAATAAGAGTTTTGGCTACATGGGAAATGATGGGAGCTGGTCTACCGTCTCCCATAACCAAAGCCAGAAATTCATTTTACATGGGTTTTAGGAGACGGTTAACATAATATCTGGTCTACAACAGTAACACGCATTGAGTACCTAAGATCCAGATGTTATTATATGAATTTCATACCAAGGTCAAAACTGATGAAATTCATTGCCCTAAAAGATTTCTTTCTCTTAGTTTGCAGAGGAATATGAGGCAACTTAAAAGCTGGCTGCCTAGAAACCCAATGAAGCTTGACAAAGAGGCCCTTCCAGATCTAGAGGAGACAGATTGCTATACAGCTCCATTCAGCCGAGCTCGCATGCACCAGTAAGTGCAAACTTTTTGTGTTCAATCATTCAGCTAAAAGCTGCTTACTGACTTAAAATTTCTTTGGTTGCTTTCCAAATGTAAATGAATAAAAATGTACTTTAATTCTTATTGCTTCACCATTGGCCCAATTTCACAACCGCTCTTGGTCCTCAAAGTGTAGCTTTCACTGTGGTTTTGACACAGAGATCTTCATCCCTCTGTTTTGTGTCAGATTAGGCAAGAAATGAGCCAGACAGCCAGCCCTTCATCATGTCAATGGAAAAAGAACTTTTTAACATGAATGAAAAACTTAGATAGATTTGTGTCCTTAGCTTCCACATCATGCATGTTGGCATGTCTGCTTCATCATAGAGTATGTTCCTCATATGTGCTTGTCCAAGATGTTTTGTAACAGTTTGACTATGGGTTTAAGAGGAAAGGAGGAGGAAAAGGAAAATTACATGGACTATGTTGTGAATATTTGTGATGGGTTGACTGAAGACAGTTATCCTTAGCCTCCAAAATGGCTCACAATGGATATGTTTTCCAGTCTCCAATTGTAGTAATTAGCTTATTTTGACTAAATGTTGACGTTGATGCTTGGTTTAATATGCAAATAGATAAAAGGGATGCACTACTTACAAGGCTACTTAAAGGATTTGCCCAGTCTTGGAGCCAACCAACCCAATCCTTGGAATTAGAGTAAGAATTTCTTGAGATTTGATTCGGATTATGAGAGAGAGATGAGAGAGAGTTTTCCCAGCATCTAGAGAACTTTCAATTCTTGTAGAATCTAATTGTAAGGTTGATTCAGATGAATCAGACCTCAATAGAATTTTAACAAATTTGCTAGTCTCTAATTGGAGCATGTACTCAATAAAAAAAATATTATCACCACTCATCTATTCTATCTGAAGTCCCACCATTCCTACATTGTGGCCTCATTCCTCTTTGTGTCCCCATTGGACTGGAAGTGTCTTTGTCCAGGACTGCTGTAGCCAATCATTGGCCTCAACATTAACATGTGCTAAGAAAATATATGAAAGAAACTGCGCTACTTTCTCACTCGCTTGCAACCATCCAGAGACAAAAGTAGGTTTTTTCTTGTGGTTATAATACCAACTTGAACTTGATTGTTTCTTCCTTCCCTTATTATCACAACACCTAATGGTAGTTAAAGGGATACACCAATGGTGAAAGACCTTCCACACTGTGTCATGGTTAAAAGCACATCTGAATAAATAAAACTCTGTCCATTTATTTATTCAGATGTGCTTTTATTGTCCGACTTTTGTGAGTATAATAAACCTTTTAACCATGACCATTACCACCAGAAAAAAACTACTTTTGTCTCCGGATGGTTGCAAGCGAGTAAGAAAGCAGCGCAGTTTCTTACATATATTTTCTTGGTCTGAACAGTGTGCAATCTGAGCCCACCACACTGAAGAAACTTGCAGCGCACGGAGGAGGACAAGTGCGAATCTGTTCTTGGGGTATTTATTCATACTATATATTAACATGTGCTAGAACAGAACGTATTTGCTAACACATATGACCACTGAGGCCTGTGATTGTCTCAGATCGTCACAAGACCAAGCCACTTCTGTTCTGTGTGAAGACCCGAAGCAACCGGTAATGGTGTGGGGTTTTTTTGTTTTTGTTTTTTTATTTTTAATTCAGCATAGGTTCCAATGACTGAATTGGTTAGCTCCTAGCCCACACATCTCCTTTAAACCTAGGAAAGGCCCCATAATGTGAGAATTGTATACTGACATGTGCTACGAGCTAGTGTAACTGCAAACCTAACCTAATGGTTAATAATGCTTTTAACCATGACACAGTGTGTCATGGTTAAAAGGTTAGCTTAAATACGTGCAGGGCCTTACAGGGACAGGGAACAAATGGAAATAACAGATGAGACAGAACACACAGATACAATTAGTTACCAAGCCGAGGTCTAGATCCAGGAGTTCAAGTCAATACTAGGGGAAAACATGGGAGCGGAGTCAATACAAGCCAAGGTCAGAAGTCAGAAGGTCGCATCAATACCAAGGGAAAACATGGGAGCAGAGTAAAATTTAAGCCAAGGTAAAAATAGGTCAAATACAAGCCGAGTTCAAACACAGAAGTTGCAATACAGATAAATACTGGTGAGTGTAATAAAAACAAATCACAGGCAACCTGTGGCCGGCAGGTTGCCTGTTTAAATAGGCCAACTGGTGGGTCACGTGACGTGGCCAGCGTCACGTGACTCTGGTTAGGAGATACAATACGGCTAAGTGCCGGTATTCACCAGCGCTTATATGCCGTCCTTGCTCGTTGCCTAGGGGATGGAGGATGCCAGCCGTGCTGGGAAGCACGCGCCACCAGGTCCTCCCCACTCCCTGATCACCATGGAGACGAGGACGTCGGCCGCGTCCTCGCTCCAGTATACCAGTGGGAGACCGGCGGTACTGCAGGGAAGGAGCGCACCGCCGGCTCCTTGTTGCACCAGGCCTTTGACTAGAAGTCTTGGTAAATATTAGCTAAAAGAGTTAATCCTTTGTATTAGCTTTGTATTAGCTTTCCATTCCGTATAGCTTCCACAACACCCACAGAAAGCTGTTCTCATTTTCACACAGAATATTTAGCAGGATGTTATTGCCATTAGGTATTTATATCCAAGCACAGATTTTACACTTTTCCTGTTATGAAACATAAGAAAGTTTCTCTAAAATGCTTGCACAATATGGCTATGTTCCTTTGTTAGGGAAATTTAGTTGTGCTTTGATAGCTGTTGCACTAAGGTCATGGTCACAGGAAAGACTATGGGGCACAGTTATTAAGACTGGCATTTTAGATGCCGGTCTTAATAAGCCCTATAGCTGATGATGGATCACCGAAGTTATGTAGAGGTGTCGGCCTCTACATAACTTCAGCATATCCATTGCTTCCTAGCTGTCTTACATTTTGACAATTTCTACACTGAAACCAGGCGTCTCATCCCACAACACGCCCAATTGTTTAGATCTGGCGTGAGCGCGGAATAAGTTGCAGATTCTGCAGCACCATGGCATGCTACAGAATCTGTGCCAAATATACGCCAAAAAAGTGGAATATATCTGGTCATAAATGACCCCCTATATTTAAATAAATGTATTTATTTATAGGTAGAGATGAACGAATTTCTAAAAATTCAAATCAAGTCCAATTCCACCACCTTTACTGTCCGATTCGACATTCACATATAATTCAAAATCAGTAAAATCAGAAATTTCCAAATTTTAGAATTGATTCACTCATCTTTATTAATTTCTTTTAGAAAAATTGTATTTCCAGCAAACAAAAGGTGGGTAATTGTCCCAAATGCAATGGAAATGGTATGAAGAAGAAATATAACACAAAGTCTTTACTTCCTAGATCTTATAACTCAAGAACATAATGTGGGACCCATTTTTGTTTATCGGTCACCCTATTTTTTATATATGTAGAAACATGTGCGGTGTCAATAGGCAAATTAAGGATAAAGAATAATAAATTCTGCTTACCCTTTGTAGTTGTGAGAAGCCACAACTACTATAGACGACTCAGCTGGTTATTATCAAACCGACCAGCTAAACGGATAGTAAGTCCCTCACTGCTGCCGTGATCCACAGATACACACTGGGAAGAATCCTCCGGTGTAAGTTAGGTATAAAGGATGATGAAGATCAGATCACTTGGAGTGGCGCTGTGTAAGGAGTTCTCGTCACCAGAATATTGATGGAGAAGTAGATGTTTATTGGAATGATGTCTACGCGTTTCGGAGGATCAGTGCCTCCTTCTTCAGGACAATAATCAATTATTGGAGTCAAGGAGTCATACACAAAATTTCAGGCCAATTGAAACACTTTCAATTTGAACTTGATTTAAAATTTAGAGCAATCTCTTTCTCATCTCTGATCACTAGAATGTGTCCACCAAATAATTACTTAAATGGCTTGTGCTACAAAATAAAATTCTACATTTCTCAAATCAGCACCTGGATCTGAATACTAGAATAAAAAAAAATAGTATAGTGAGTGTGCTGTTCAAAAATGCATCAGTTGCATCAAGTGTTCTTTGTTTTTTTCCATTATTTCTTGTCCACCTCACCAAGGTGGTCACACACACACACACACAGTCATTTCTTCAAGCTGCCAGCTTGATATAAATCTAGCAGATCATGGAGCAATGAATAGTGAGGTCTCTAGATCAATGTGAGGTACAGGGCTGGTTCTAGCTTTACTACTATGAGATTGTCATGTACAGTACTATATGATGTCTGATTTTAATTTTTTGCATCACTCATGGCATGAACCCTTTAAAATGAGCTCAGTGCCTTGCATATGTATGACCTATCACATATTTTGTACATTCTTTTCAGTGTTCTGTTGATCCTTTGGTAAGCAAGTGGTTTTTTGGGATACTAGAACCCGTGTGTTGTAACAGGGATCTAGTTTTGTAATATAAATAATGTTAAGCGAACTTGCAATTTGCAAGTTCGGCATTCAAGTTATCTAAGAATTCCGTAATGGATTCCGCTACCACGGACCATAACGGAATTCTATGACGGCATTCACCACGAAAGCCTATAAGAGGCATTTTGTGTTGCATTCGGTCATGATAGAAGTCTATGCTGGCCATAATAGACTTCTATTATGACGGAATGCAATACGGAGTGCCTCTTTATAGGCTTTTGTGGTGCATGCCGTCATGAAAATGAATTCAAAATGAACCTGTGGGGGTTTAGTTTGGCGGATCCACCGCCAGATATAGGGGTTATTAAGGTACCCTGGATTCAGTACCTATAGGAGGGCCTATGGGGGGGCCTGCTATTTGAGGTCAGGAGTATATCACAGTGGCAGAAAGAAACTTCTGCAGCAAATTTGCACTGTGCTAATATAGCCAGCTGGAAGATAACTAAATAGTAGTATGTAGTTGTTGTTTTTTTTTTTTTTTGTAAGCTTGTGCAAGATATTGGTAATGGTCAGAAAACCCCCTTAGTTTATTTAAATCCTACACCACACGTCTCCACTACTGTGTGTCAGATGTTCATACAAGTTCAATCTATTTTTAATTAAGTAATAATGCATCTTTTAGCATCTCAGTCCCCTGTGTAGAAACCTTGGCAGCTTAGAAAACTGATTTAACGTTTCTAAACACATTTTAGGATCCCTGTGGGAACACAAAATGCAAGGATAGAGGTTAAGCATGTTCAGAAGATAATCCACAATGCAGTCTATTCTTATTTTTTTGCTTTGCCTTTGGACTTTTTTACTGGATCCTGAATAAAAATCTAAATATAAAATTAAAGTATAATAATATATACTCTATAACATTCTAATAATAAAAATATTAGTATATATGGAAAGTTCTTATGTCACACCCAGCACCCTACCAATCAACAGCTGCTGACGCCAGAAACTAAAAAGTGAAGAGAAGCTGAATGGGGTCTGAGATACAGTACGCTGGCACGGCCACTACACAGTGAGCCTTTTACCTCAGGCTCTCTCGTCTGTTTAGTTTCCATGTCTGGCAACTGCTTGAAACAGTCGATCTGTGGAGGTGCCCTGTGTCGGACACCCATTAACCTGATGTAGATGACCTGTCCTGAGGCAGTCTCACCACCTTAACTTGATTCATAACTTGGTCAGTGGGGAAGTTCTTTTCAGGTTCTTGCCACTATGTAGCAAAGAAGGTAGGATTAAGTAGGATTGGGTCATCTCTCTCCAAGGGTCTCATAGAAGCCAAATGGTCAACCTCTGTGGTGCCGAAAAGCCCTGGGCAGGGGCGTAACTACATAACCATAGTGGCAGACCATGGAATGGCTATGGGGCCCAGGGAAAGGGGAGGCCCAGTTGGGATCATCCCCTCTTCTACTGGGAGTGAAAATTTGGTCAGGAGTCTACCCTCTAAAGAACAACTTTTAGCAAACAAGGCAGTGGAAAAATGGCCCAAAGGTCATTGAAAATGGTTTAGGTGGAAACCCTTCTGTTCTGTGTGGGGGCCTGGTTTGATTCTTGCTATGGGGTCCTTACTTCTCTATGTACTTCTCTATGTACGCCACTGGCCCTGGGTGGAACATAGATCAAGATGAAACATAAATCATCTTCAAGTAGGCAACAAAATTGGCTTTTCAGCCTCTTCCACCTGTGTAGTGTAAGTGTCTGGAGCTGACATTGTGGTATATACTGTATATATAAGAAGTTTACTAGCTATTGTTAACTTAATGTATTAAATCACTGAGTTTTTTAGTCAAAAATCAGTTTTATACTACGCCTCTCATTAAGAATTTTTTTTTTAATTTTTACATTTTATTTTTTACTAAGTTGTGAATTTCCTCGTAGGAAATCTGTTTTGAAGTCTAAATTAAAAATCTGATTTAGTTTTTTTTTCTTCAACAGTTTCACAATAAACAACAAAGACTCGTTCTTCAGTAACTCCACAAGAAGCCGTATTGTCCATCATGTCTTGCAGAGGACGAAATACGAAGATGGAAAATCAAAAATGGGTGAGTTTTTATGTTTTCACAGAAGTGAAAGAAAGAAGCTACATTCTCAGACAATGCATAGACAGATATGTCCACCTTTTCCTTTCTGTAAATCTCAATAAGGAGTTCACTACCATGATACCAATTCAATTCATTACTGCGCCATGCTATCAAAATCCTTGCCAGGCTGCAATTTACATCATGACCACTGGAGGTACACATATAGAAACATATGGGGTAATTTATCAAACCAGTGTAAAGTAGAACTGGCTTAGTTGTCCAGAGCAACCTATCAGATTCCACCTTTCATTTTTGACAGCTTTGTTGGAAAATGAAAGATGGAATCTCATTGGTTGCTATGGGCAACTAAGCCAGTTCTACTTTACATCAGTATGATAAATTACCCCAATATAGCGTACATGTCTCAGATTATTCCAAAATCATATTCATCTTGTAATATCTCCAGCCAAGAAGAAACGTAAGGAAGGGCACATCTGTATTTGGTCCTGTATTATATTTCTTTACCGACTGGCCTTTATTAAATACCAGTTGAGGCTTGAAAGCTAATATTTTAACCAATAAAGCTACTAGATACACTCACTTCAGACAAGTATACAGTATATGTACCACCATACAATTCTGTCAGGTCGATAAGAGGAACCTATAAGCTAAAGTTCCATTAATACCTTCTTCTTCTTAGGAATCAACAGATTGCTGAGCAATGGAACATATGAAGCAGCATTTCCACCTCATGAGGTGAGTCTATCTATAAGACTATTTTCTCCATTAATTTTTTGCAGTCTTAAATGGGTTATTCCATGATAAAACATTATATAGTACATGATGATCTCTTTCTAACAAAGCTAGAACCAGCCTTGTACCTCACATGGGTCCAGAGATCTCCCCATTCATTGCTTCAATTGCTCTATTAGATTATCTTCAGCCTGGCAGCTCAGGGAGTGTGTCCTTTCTTCTTCAGCTCTCTCCCTGTAAATTCCAAAGATTCTAACAGAACATATGGTTGGTGGTCGTTGAAGATTTAAACTGAGCATTTTCGACCAGCTTAGTGATATGCACAAAAAATAAGGAAAAGAACAAACAGCAGGTGGCTCTATACAGATACATTTTATTGAAACCAGTGGCTATACTACATTTTTTATTACATACAATGACAAAAGTATTCAGATCCAGATTCTGGTTTAAAGATGTGGAATATATTAAAGCAATCCAGCAAAACTAATACTAGAAACAACTACAGTATACTGTACACTGTGACATCCCTGGGAGCTTCTAATATAATGCTCTGGGCCTGTGATGTTGTTATGTATTAGACTTATGAATGGAAAAGAACGCTAAACAAAATACAAAGCTTTTAAAAAGTGAATACCTATGCAGAGTCTCTGGCAAATATGTGTGTAAATGAAGGTTAAGAGAACTGGAGATATGTTAGGTTAAGTGGTCACCATTCGAATAAACATTTTCTTTTCTGTACCCCTCCCTACTTATCTTTATTGATCAAGTCTAAAAAAAAATAATAATCACACAATCATACATTTAACAGTAAAGTTAAAGGGGTTGTTTATCCTTGGGGGCCTTTTTGGGCAGACTCACCCCCAGAGTGGCCAGACATGTTGAGGGAATCACATTTACTTGATCGCCAGCGCTGAGTTCCAGCTCCTTCGCTCCCCCGATACCGCTTCAGACTTCCAGTCTCCCCACATCAAAGTCCTTGTTGACACAGGTCACAGACTGCCAAGGTGACATGTCCCCTATGTGTCATGTCACTGGGTCATATGATGAATGGATGAAAAATTATTCCTGTGGCCGGTCATTGGCTGCAGTGACCAAGTGACCCATGTCAAACTGGATCTTGATGTAGGGAGAAAAGAGATCTGCAGCGGGAGCAATGGAACAGTAACCCAGCGGCAGGAATCAGGCAAGTATGCTTCCCTTCCCATATACAGCCATGCTGGAGGGTCTGCATGTTTGTCCAGCATGTGGCAGTGTATCTGGCAGAGATCTTTAGTCAGAATGGAACTTACCATTCCATTCTCTCCTTTTTTGGGTAGAAGTTGGCTAGTCCTGCTTCCTACCAAAGGAAGTGTTGCAGGAAGCTGGGGTTTGTTGACAGTTGGAAAGAGACCAGACAAGGTGCAGTGAGGGAGTGTTTTCCCCTCATGGCTGCTGGAGCCCCAGGAAGCAGCTTGTAAAGCACCCAGACTCCTTGCAGTTCATAGACTGAGTGTTGCAAGGGGGATTAACAGCCAAAGACACCCCACTCAACAGTACAAAAACCTTTAGAAAGTCCAATAACTAGATTGAAGCCTGAGTTTAGCACAGCAGAGACAGAGAGAAAGCAAAGTATTCAAGTTCACTTGCCAGTTTACTTTTAGCCTACTGGAGCCAAGAGAAAGATGAAATACTGTTAGGATGACACAAGTCTTTTGCAAGTTTATTCAAGTGACCAAATCATTTATGGAGATAAATATCTTTACCTAAGAAGTGAAAATGCATTGTAACACTGTTTAACTCTTCAAAATAAAAACAGGTTAATTACATTTTTATGTTTTTAGGGGAGCTACAAGAGCAGACACCCAATCAAAACCCATGGGGCCCAGAATCACAGGCACCTGTTGTATGAGCGGTGGGCTCGCTGGGGGATGTGGTATAAGTATCAGCCACTGGATTTAATCAGGTGTGTGCTTGTCTTATTATAATTCCTTAGTGGATATCTGTACGATCTAACTTCAAGGACGGGTTTTAAAGCATCTGCTAGGCGGGTTTTACAATTTTATTGCTGTGAATCTGGTTTTGACATCCAATTTTACCCCAAAATGGATTAATAATTCATGCAAGATGCTAAATGTAAACATCTCCAAGACAGGATGGAACTTCCAGAAGATAAAACAACTTTATAGGTTCCTTAAAAGGTGTTTCTTTTTCACATTGGATCTTGAAAATGATTATATGCACCAACATCACAATGCTTTCCTCAACTAATCAAAGTTTCATAAGGGAGGTATCAGAAACATCATGCTGTTACTTGACAGAATTAGAAGAAAGCAGAAAACAAGTACTTTCAGAGTCAGACTAATCTGCCAGAGTACCAAAGAATCCTCCAGTGGGACAATTATGTCACAATGGTGGGCCCCAAAGGTGCACAGAAGGAAACCTATTTTGAGATGACTTGGAGCCAATCACTTGACTCTACGTATTTTCTATAAGATTAGTCTAAACTATTAGATCTAACTGATGGTATGTCCTGTGTGTACAATGATAACAACAAAGTCCAACAGCAGATGGAAGATGGGCTCAGAGCAACTTTAAAGGGAACCTGTCGTCAACTTTATGCTGACCGTACTGAGGGCAGCATAAATTAGTGACAGAAATGCTGATTTCAGCGGTGTGTCACTCATGAGCTAAAAGTAAGTGGTTGCAGATAACCAGCATCATAATCATTGCAGCCCAGGCCTTGAAAAGAGTCAAATCTACCTGAGAAGAGTCATGGTTATTCCTAATCTCCTGCTCTCACCGCCCATTTGCTGATGATTGGCAGTTCTCTCCTAGACAGAAAGGGAGAAAACTAAGTAGAAGACTGTCAATCATCATCAGGTGGGCAGGGAAAGCAGGAATTCATGAATAACCATGACTCTTCTCATGAATATTTGACTCTTTTCCAGGCCTAATCTGCAATGTTTGTGATGTTGGTTCTCAGCAACCACTTACTTTTAACTCATAAATGACCGACCGCTGAAATCAACTCACCTGTCTCTACTTTATTCTGCTGTTAGTATGGGCAGCATAAAGGTGATGACAGGTTCCCTTTAACTGGTGGACCAAAGGAACCCTAATTCAACACGTACTGCTTCAATGATCGATATAAATTGACGATAAGAAAGTAAATTGTCAAAACAAGTGAGAGTTACTGTTACGTTTGGATGAATATCATTGTTTTTCACATCCTTAACGGTGCTGTGCAGTGCTACAATATTGATGACCTATCCATCAATACCATATTGGTGATGGTCCAACTCCCAGCACTGCATTGCTGCTGCAAAGGAGACGGCACACAAGTGCTCGCACTGCCTCTTCACATGGCTGATCCTCAGTCGGCTCCTTGCTAATCTGGTATTGATGACCTATCCTGAGGATAGGCCATCAATATTTTAGTACTGCACAACCCCTTTAAAGAAGTTGTTTTTTGTGTGGAATTCCAGCTAATAGATGTAATATGCAACAAGTGTTCCATGTGCCATTGTATAAGGAAATAAGTATGACAAAGTGACCACTGAACTCAATGTCTGTCTATGTTAAGGCCTATTCAAACAACTGCATTTTGTCCGTGTGTGAAATGGACTCCATACAGACAGCACATGGGCCCACAGAAGTTAGTGGTGGTATTCACTCCATCAAAACTCAGAGAATGTCCTATTATAGACCAAGTCTCACAGTTGTCTCCAGGTTGGTGTCCAACACTGAAACATGGACGTCACTCTAAATTAAAAAATCATCCCATAGATTATTTTTAATAAGAAAGTTTGAATAAGCAGTGAGTCCTCCAAACTGGCAGACCTTTTCAGCAACTCATCCCTCTCAATAATACTGTACATCACATCTATTTACTCAGAATTCTCTAATAAAAAAATTACATTTCTTTCTAGTCATTTTTACTACACTTGATCTTAGCCAAAAGGCCGTTGTTTGCAAATATTAGTTATTAATTTGTAGATGTTAGAATGCCATGGAAAGTACAATAGATGTGATAGGGAGAAGAATGTCATCCAAGATCCTTCGACCAGAAGCAACCACGTATTAGTGATACAAATATATAAAACATGCATGCAATTTTTCTTTTATATTGTTTTACTTGATTCAGTGTTTTACTTGTTGCACAGGAGGTACTTTGGTGAGAAGATTGGCCTGTACTTTGCATGGTTGGGCTGGTATACAGGGATGCTCATTCCTGCTGCTCTGGTTGGATTGTTTGTCTTTCTCTATGGATTATTTACCATGGACTCCAGCCAAGTCAGGTGAGGTCTGCCAGGGCCGTCCGCCTCTAACTCACTGAAGGCCATGATCCATGAAATCGACTTTAATGTGCATTGTGTCTTGAGCTTTCAATGTAGCCACAATGTTAATGACTTAAGAGGATTTTAGAATCAGAGTTTTTAATGGAAGGTATGCAGAGTTTACTGCCAGTGTAATGGCATGGTGTCTTGGTCAAAAACAATGATTTATTGTTAATACTATGCAAATTATTCTTTGGATTGGACTCCATTTGTACAAATACATCATTTTAAATAAGACATGTTGGGAATGAGAACAAGAATGTAAATGCTTCTGAACTGACAATTATTTCCCACTTAACCCTGTTTCAAAGATCCTTGGGCCAGTTCCCCACCTCTGTATTTGCTATCACTAGAGTCCTACATAGGCTGATACCAGCTAATAGCAAGGGGATGGGTGTTGGGCTCAATGAGGAATGGGTCTTATGCAAGAAACTGGCCTTGGACCAAACAGGGAAATTTTCCAGTGGGCTGCCCAAGTCCTCCTCACAGAGTTCATACTAATTGGATGCTCTCAGGATTAATTAATGCAAGGGGCATCAGGTGTGTATGCACCGAGCTGGTGCCCACAGCTACCCATCCTCAGGACGGTGATACAGTTGAATACTAAAGTGAGAGTTGCAGTATTTTTGCTTCAATGTGGTATTTGGTTCTTCTGGGGCGTTTTTTTGTGGTGAAATAAAGTATTTCTGTCCCTGCCTACTTGTGTTCACCCTGCCTACTTGTGTTGCCCTGACTTCTGTAAATTTGGACCCACCTACAACATGAGTCTACTTTTATTTTATTTTTTTCCACGTCTGCATTAAGTTCTGGCCTCATGGTAGCCACATGGCCTGTCTGAGTGGTGCTGTATGTACACTTTTGTCAAAGGAGAAGCTCAGTGTAGTGCTCATGGTTGGTGAGTATAGCCATATTGACTAAAGTTAGCCACTGATCATAGCAGTGCATACATGTATAGATGTGTATGGTGGCTTATGGTGGCAGAAAAATGTATATATGCACCAATCAGCCATAACATTTAACCACCTGCCTTATATAGCATAGATCCACCATGTGCCACCAAAACAGCTGTAATGAGATGAGGTATGGGCTCCACAAAACTTCCGAAGGTGTCGTGTAAAACATTAGCTGCAGATTCTCTGTACCCTTTAAGTTGTAAGGTGAGGCCTCCATAGATGGATTGTTTTCCAGCATATCCCTAGACACTTATTTTCATTGCCACACTGAAATAATAGTTGTGGAAATAGTTTGAGAAATTGATTTGGCCTCCAAAATTCTCAGATCTCGATCTGATGGAATATTTGCAGGACGGACTAGGAACTTAAAGTGGCACTGGAAAAAATAAATAAATAAATAAAAGTGGTCCCATGTTCTAGGAAGGTCCAAATTCACAGAAGACAGAGCAACACATGTGGTCAAGGTCCGCAATACCATACTGCAAAATACCATCCCAGCAGAACCAAATACCACAGAGCAGCACAATATGTTGACCCAAAAGCTGTCCCTCTGTGTGGTAACCATCGATAGCTGTCCTCTAGTGTCTGTCCTAGGGTCTATGGAAAGTCCACCCCTGAACATTTGTGGGATGTGCTCTAAAAACAAATTTGATTCATGGAGGCCTCGCAATTTACAGGCTTCCATGATTTGTTTTTCAATTATTTTTCAATTATGGCCACCAATCAGGACCTGTAAACAGATGTATACTTACCGACGCCTTGCTGCTTCGTGGCTCCCAGGTTATCTTTACCAGATTTGTTACCCACCTGTAAACTTCCTGAATGGATGGGGTCATGTGGGCCACTGTAGCCAATGAGTGGTGGCGTGTGCCCAAGCAACACATGAACCAGCAGTGACATGCTGCTTTGGGGCACGTCACCTCTGAGGACAATCATTGACTGCAGTGGCTTCCACAGCCCTGTCCATGCACAAAGTTTACAGAAAGGAACTGGAAGTCTGGAGAAGAGAGCCCTGGACCACAGATCTAGATCTGAATGGCAGGGAGCAGGTGACTATACATCTCTTCACAGGTTCCACTGGGTGGGAGGTAAAGAATTGAAAAAAAAAATCTGAAGAACCCCTTTAGGGTTGTCTTATTGACAAATACTAAAGAACATCTTCAGAGATCTTATGATCTTGGCTCAACAGATCTGAATTATGCTGGTGGTACAAGGGGGACCTATTTAATGTTAGGCAGGTGGTTAAATGTTTATGACGGATCGGTGTATAGACGCAATAAACTCCATTTTCCTATGAGATCTTGCCAGATGTACAGTCTATATTGCAGATTAAACTCTCATGAATTTTAAAGCAATTACTTACATTTTTATGTTTATTTCGTGCTGCAGTATAGAGATCTGTGAAGCAAATGAAACCATCATGTGTCCGATGTGTGAGAAGAATTGCACACTCCAGAGGCTCAATGAGAGCTGCATATATGCAAAGGTAACATCTATGTTTTTGGCTAGAATTGTACTAAGGATCAGTTTTATATCAAAGTTCTACCCTCAGGATAGGTCGTCAATGTTAGATCAGAGAGGGTCCGACTCCTGGCACCCCTTCCGATCTGCTGTTTTAAGAGGTAGCGTATAATTTCGCTGGTAGAGGCGGCACAGTGTAATTACAACAGCTCCTCTCATTTGAGTAAATAGGATGAGCAGTTGTCATTACTCTGTGCCGCCACTGAAAATGAGATGGTGCACAATTAATTTTGAAGTGGAAGCAGCACTCACACAAGTGAAGCTCCCCTTCAAACAGCTGATTGGAGGGTCTACCAGGAGTCAGACCCTTGACCACCTTGACCATCTGATATTGGTAAAATATCCTAAGGATAAAGCCTGTATTAGACGGACGGATTTTCTGCCAGATGATAGTTAATTTTCTCCAGATGATAGTTAATTTTCTCCAGATGATAGTTAATTGATAGTTAACAATCGTCCGGCAGTCTAATACTGTCGCCGATTACCTGATGAAAGCGTAAACGGTCAATCCAAATATTTTGACGGGTTTAAAAATTATTATTTGAAAGTGGCAGATTGTGGTGTCTAATCACAATCTGCTGCCGACAAACATTGATTTAGTATAGAGAAGAGGCATGGTATAACGATCACTCCTCCCTACACCGAGGAGGAGATTGCTGCATGCTATAGCAGTGGACTCCTCCGCTGGTGAGCAAGCGTTTGCCAGGAAGGAGTGCTGCCTTTGCTGGAGAATTGGGCTGTCTAAAGGTACTTTTACATCTGCAGCAGGGGACTCCGGCAGGCTGTTGTACTTTTGTTCCGGCCGCCTCTTGGCAAGTTTGCTGCGCTGCGGCCAGATCCACGGCCCACCCTATTACAGTGAATGGGGCCGGAGCGTAGTTCCGGGCCCACACGTGCACCAGCGGCAGCACGGATCTGGCGGGCTCTTCACCTGCCGGAACAGCCTGCCGGAATCCCCTGCTGCTAGTGTGAAACTAGCCTAATACAGACTTAAGGCATCAATATCTTTATACTGCGTGCCTCCTTTAACAAGAAGTACTTTCAATGTATCCTGGGAGGTGCAGGTGATTGATGATCTCATATGAGCTGCTCCCCACCCCTAATAAAAGGAGAAAGTCCAGTGGAGATAAGCAGATAAAGGAGTAAGAGAAGCATCTTAAATTTGTTGGATATATATTTTTTTTATTTCATGCACTTATATAGAGCTACTATATTCCGCAGAGCTTTACAGACATTAGTATCTCCTTTTACTATACATTAGCTATAGATATTCCAAGCTCACATACAAAGGCAGATATAACCAAGATCCTTGAGACTGAAGCATATTACTAGAAGGAAATCCAACTGTCTTTGATGTGACAAATTCTTTATCTGTTAGCTAAAGGAACCTGACAATTATAAACAGTCTTTTGCAATTAGTGGAAATTCAACCCCATTCACAAATCCTGAGGCCAGATTCGTGTTTGATATTGTCTGCCAATCTGGTAACCCTGCAGGTTTTGGTTTTAGAGTAGAGCAAAGTGATATGTGCCAATCTGTGTAAGGCAGAGGAGCACTGGCACTTGATCAATGAGATCAATTTCCTCTGCTGGCGATAAGAGATGGTTTGATCAGATATTGTGGAGATGCTTTCTGGATGTTTCACTTCTCCAGCTGCCAAATAATCTTCTCATACTTCTCCTGTATCCATATCCAATACAATCAGTAATGGAAATCATATAGTGTGGTTCTGTGGGAATCAATATGGAATAAATAGTATGTTGCTTGCCTACTCCATGCCTCCTAAATTTCGGAAATAGGAAAGAAGGGACAGCCATGTGTTTATTGCACCAAGTCCAGGTTTGCAACATTTGGAGCTGCCCTAGTAGCTTCCATATTTATATAGTAAAACACTGACAAATTGGTGGCCAATTAAATTGTGTACACATCACCCAGTGAGCACCAGGTTAGTGCCCAGTTAGTGCCCTACAGTGCCCATGTATTGACCATAGAGCATAAAAGGCCTTTCTTACAGAAAACTAGTATGCCTCTTTTCTTAAAGTGTGTTACCTGTTAAAAAAATATGGCAAATCCACCAGATACAGCTAAAATGTGTGGTATGGTAAAGTGCAGTGGGTGCAGCAGCTGCAGAGACAACAAAGCCTCTCGGTGTAACGGCAACGCCCCCATTGATCCTAGAGGCTCATTTGCATATAGTAAAGCAATTTTTCTCAGCAATGCGGGCACGTATGAACACGGGACCATCACAGATATCTTCATTGGCCAAGTACACATGTAACAGGTCAGCCAGTTTAATACGACTTTTCCCCGCTCACGCCAGGTCTAAAAAAGGGGGCGTGGCGTAGGTGGGGAAAAGTCAACCTGCGCCAGAAATACACCAAAAATGTCTCATAGTAAATGACCCCCTAAGTCTTTAGCAGTGATAATTGATGACTTTAACCCTTTTGCAGTTATCCACTACAGACAGATGGCATTTAATTGGTGGCTATATAGATGTACTTGATATAACCTTTTTACTTTATTTTAGTTGTATTTACTTTATCTCTGAAACCTGCTGTTATAGCTTGCCAGGACTTCCAGGTCTGGCACAAGATGTATATTACTACAAAGGAGAAAGCCAGGGTGCCAGGAACATACTGTACTTACAAGGGCTCTTCACTGCTGGGAAATGAAATGTCATATTTAAGATATCACGTCACACCACGATGCAGAAATGTGAGAACTCTGGGTACACTTGTGAGCGGTGACACTTGTGCTTCTCAATTCGCAGGTGACTCATTTATTTGATAATGGAGGCACGGTGTTCTTTGCTATATTCATGGCAATATGGGGTAAGTCTGCTTTCTGTTAAGTTCACAATATTTCAGAAGTGTATGGTTTCTGTCTAGGGCTGGGTTTCACATTCCATGGGAGGAAAGACTGACGCCATGATATGGTGTGGTTTTTATCAATCTCCCCCAGTGTACCAGTATTATCTGGAGTCTCCTTTTAAGCATGATAATTTTAGATAACTATTCTAATATTTAGTGTGCTAGATGAACATCTACATAAGTATGATCTGTTATGTGTGAGCATATACTAATGTGGATCCCTGGCGCCCTCTGCTGTTCTATGTTGGCACTGTTATTATATAAAACAGCAGAAACAAAAGAGAAATTTTAGGTGTAACTAGGGATAAGCGAACCCGAACTACAAACTTCGGGTTTCTAGCGAACTTTGCGAGTTCGGGTACCTGAAGTCCAGGTTCGGGTTCGGTGTTCGGGTAATTTTATTATTTTCGTTATAACATGATTATTTTGGAAAATAATAGCATTCTTATGACCATGTTATAACGGAAAATAATAAAGTGAAGTTCAGGGCCCCATTGACTTCAATGGGGTTTGGGTTCAAGTTCGGGTCCCAAACCTGAACTTTGACCATGAAATTCGGCCGAACTCGGCGAACCTGAACTTCCATGAACATGAACTTCCAACTTCCCTCTGTGTCATATATTACCAAATATATTGTGCAATATATCAGGGACATGTAATATCTAAAAGAATATGATAGCTCAAAATGTGCTCACTCAAATGAATTGTGTTGTGCATGCTTATACAGTATGTGAGCCTTAACCATATATCTGGTGTGAAATTACATTTAAAGGGTATGCGGTATCTCTTTGTATTGAATATCTAAACACTATAGAAAGAGAATTGTGTAATAATATCTTTTTAAAATGTAACTTTAACCTTAACCCTTTCAGCCCAGAGCGTTTTTCCGTTTTTGCCTTTTTGTTTTACACTCTCTGCCTTCCCAGAGACTTAACCTATTTTTAATTTTTTTTATTCACATAGCTGTATGAAGGATAATTTTTACAGTACATGTTGTATTTTCTAATGGCACTATGGAATATTGCATATGATGTAGTCGGAAGCTGGAAAAAATAAATTCCAAATAGGGTGGAATTGGAAAAAAAATTCAAGTCTGCCATAGTTTTATGGGTTGTATTTTTATAGCATTCTCTAGGCCAGTGATGGTAACCTTTTAGAGTTCGAGTGCCCAAACTCCAACTCAAAGTGCCAACACGGAAATTTAACCTGAATACCAATATAGTATGTCTTCCATGTACTTTATCATTTAGCTATAATATCCCGTCTACATTCAGTGCGCTGCCTGTGCTGTTCATAGTGCGCCCTGCGCTGGTGAATGGCAGGAAAAGTCTAGGGCATATTGGTACACCATAGACTTTTTCCACGGAGCGAGTGCCAACAGGGAGGGCTTTGAGTGCCACCTCTGGCCCCCGTGCCATAGGTTTGCCACCACTGCTCTAGGCGGTCTAACTGACCTGTTCCCTTCTTTCTTTGGGTCAGTACAATTACAGCGATACCACATTTATATAGTTTTTGTTGTGTTTTAATACGTAAAAAAATAATACGTAAAAAAAAAATCAAACCTGTAAAAAAAATTTTTTTTCTTTGCATCACCATATTGTGACTCCCATAACTTTTTATTTTTATGCCTATGGAGCTGTGTGAGGGCTCATATTTTGCGGGGTGGTCTGTAATGTTTATTGATACCGTTTTGGAGTGTACAAAACTTTTTAGTAATTATTTTGGGGGGGAAGTCATGAAGCAGACATTTTTTTTTCCTGTTACAGTGTTCACCGTACAGGAGAAGTACATTTATAGTTTAATAATTCGGGTCTTTTGGGATGCGGTTGTGCAAATGATCTTTATTGTTTTGTTTATGTATTTATTTATTTTTTACTATGGGGAAAGGAGGGTGATTTGAATTTTTATAGATGTTTAATTTTTTATAAAACTTGTTTTCACATTTAGTGGACTTGAACATGTGATTTGTTAGATCGCTTGTCCCATAGACTTCAATGAATTACCATTGCAGCCCATGGGACATTCAGTACGTTCCTATGGAGGCCTATGGAGTCCTATGGAGGTCCAAATTTTGTAGCACATTATACCACCCCAACAGAGACAAATACCACAGTCCATCACAAAATACTGCCAGCAGCACAAAATACATCCCCAAAAACTTCCACTGGCCAGCCATGAGGAGGACTCAGGTGGATCCTGGGCATCGGCCCACTGGAAAATTTCCCTGTAAGGTCAATCCGCCCCTGGTGATGACATTTACACTGCCTGGTCCTGTCAATCAAAGTGGAGAGGACATGGTAGTTGCAGAGAGAGCAGAGCCTCTAGGTGTAATGGTCACTCCCCTGTTAAAAGAAAAACAAAACAACAAAAACTGCAACAAAGGTGGCTCGTTATTTTCCTGGAATAATCAGAATTATTGGAATCATTGCAGATTAGTAAAAACACGAGTCTATTACATTCTGTGTCTGGTGGTGGTTTACAGGCCCGGTCGTGTTATAATAGTATGTTACATTTCAGCCTTGAAGAACTACTGTACACTGTGGATTTCTTGGAGTATTTTTGCATGACAGAATACAATCATATCACAAGCAATAAAAAATATATCTCCCCTTTTCCATCTACTTCAAACAGAACATTTGATAAAAAATCATTTTGTACGTCTCAGAGTTACTTAACAGGAATTCCTCCAAGGTCATAGCAGGGGAAGGATCTTTAGCTCATCTACCTCTGTTGTTGTGGAGATTTAGAATCTGCTTGTATTGTATATGGTATTTTTATAACAGTGCTGCCATACTATGCTTTCTTCTTGACATTTTTTGGGTTTAAAATTAAAATCTTGAAATTTAAATTTAAAAAGTAGAGATGAACAAAGTTTGGAAAAATTTGATTTGGACATTTCGCCGAAGTTCTTCAAGAAATTTGATTTGTTCCAAATTAATTTGCCATGAATCACGATAAATCTGGTCTATCCAGGCCACTCTGCCTAATCATATTCATCCCACTTGGTAGCCCAATCTCAGTGTAAAGTCTGGGAAGTTATACTGCAGGGAGGTTGCAGGGAGACTGTAGGGAAAGTGCAGGGAGAGTGTATCGCAGTGTGCATTACGGTCTACTGCACCTACATTCATAATCCATTCTGTAGGTACTGTGCTGTCAAGTATTACAGGCAGCTGTAATTTATTGCCAAAAATAAAGTTTTATTATATGCAAATGAGCCTCTAGGAGCAGCCGGGGCATTGCCATTACACCTAGAGGTGCGATTTCTGCAAATGATGTGTCCTCTGCACTTTGATTGACAGGGCCAGACAGTGTAAAGATCATCACACCTCGACCTGTTCATTAAAGAGCTGTGGACACGTCATTTGCAGAGAGAGCAGAGCCTCTAGGTGTAACGACAATGTCCCCGTTGCTCCTAGAGGCTCATTTGCATATATTGAAATTTCATTTTTCCCAGCAATGCAGGCGCATATTAATATGAGACCAACACAGATGCCTTCAGCTACCAAGCGCACATGCAACAGGTCAGCCAGTTTTATAGGTACAAAACTGCTGACAGATGCCCTTTAAAAGTATGAAGACTGTGACTGTCATATCTCGAAAATTGTGGGGGGGGGATTTGAAAAATTATGTTGGAAAGTTGCAGAACTTTTCATTTATATACTGCAGTGATTATTATTAACGTAAACTGAAACACATTTTAAATTGTAAAAGGACAACTGTCCACTAGATGCGCTATTGAAACAAGATGACGGATGACAAGAAATGCCATATGTACATGTGTGTTTAATAAATATTTGTACATTTGTGCATGTATATTCTCATGTACAAAAAGCAAGGATAACCATAATTTACACATAACGACATTATCAGGAGAGAATGATACATTTACTTATACAGTATATACTTTATTTTCTGGACTGCAGTAGTTTAGGATTACATCATACATTTTTAAATGTTCTTAAAGGGAATCTGTCCACGGTTTTGTCGATGCATAAATGCTGACAGACATGGGTAGAGACCATGGACAGGGGGTGATACATACCTATGTCCTTAGTTTTAGTGAATGTAGTACTGAAAAAATAAACTTAGCATCCAGTGGGCGCTACTCTGGGAGATGCACACCAGGACCTTCGGCGTCAGGTCTACTGACTTCAGTGGTTCAGTTTCAGTGTATGAGCTACATCACAGTTTTTCAGCTCTACTGTGCTTGACAACTGTTGAGTCAAACCAGGAGACCGCTATAGTTGTCACTCACAAAAACGAGGAGGAACATTCACTAAAACAAAGGATAGAAGTATACAGTATATCACTTCCTGTCCCTAATCACTGCCCATGGCTGCCAGCAGTTTTGCACCAACAAAAAACTGCTGACAGATCCCCTTTAACTTGTGATATTATACACATACAGATTCTCTGTTTGCTTGCTATTACTTGTGTTAGTCTGGTAAAGGTTTGTCATGGCTCCATTCGAACACGAAGTCCACTGCTCGTAGCTTCTGTATATTTGACAGTGGAGAGCGGTTGCAAAAAATATGTCTTACTCTGGATGGAACGAGTCACATCAATAGCTTACATTTGACAGCCCATAGATGTCAATGAGCACCATGTAATACTTTGATTTACCTTTGAAGGCAGTGCAGAGAAATTGATCACATGTGTGCCAGGGTCACCTATATATTATAGATGACCTTTGAGGGTTCCAGCTGCAGGTCAACCTGGGATCAACTCATTTTCAGTGTGTTCTTCTAATTTCGTCACAAAGCACATTTCTTTGTAAGTAGTGGGTGGACCCACCCCCACCCTCCTCCCCAATCATTGAACCCCTCACATGTCTCGTTCATCACTGTTCATGGCATCTGAAATGAAAAATGATGGCTTTCAGGTGTTTATCAGTTAAAAAAAGCCTGCTCAACGTACCCATCTGAGCACGAAGAGGCCGTTGTGGTCATCTTGATTGACGATCCAGCGCGGTGTGTGATGACGTCATGAGATTTTGCATGGGATCTTCAAACAAAATTGCCACGCTGACCTCCTTGTGCACAAATAGATGAGGTGAGTAATTTTTTTTAACGCCGTGACATGGAAAATTGATTTGTTACCAAGAAGCACGTGGAAATTTGGCTTTCCGGCAAATCAAATTGAAGTCAACTTTGGATAGTTTGATTCACCCAACCCTACTCACTATATCGGGGATGACCAACCTGCAGCTCTCCAGCTGTTGTAAAACTACAAGTCCACAAGTCCCACCATGCCCTGCTGTAGGATGATAGTCTGGGCATGCTGGGAATTGTAGTTTTGCAACAGCTGGAGAGCCTCAGGTTGGCCGTCCCTGCTCTGTATTGTGTTTTGTCTCACCCGTCGTGTGCTGTTTTAAAACAAATTGTACATTTTGAACCCCTCTCCATAGAAGATCACTCAGAATTCAGTTCATAAGCTTGTGTAAGTTATGTTTGATGTCAGTAAGAATTACTCTGAGCATCAATAATGGGCCCTGTGCCTGCAAAAATCTATAAAATACTGTCAGTATGGATTTGGAGTCAGTAAAATATGATAGATCCCACTGTGATATTAACACATTAAAACCACATAAACAACATGAAACGTCTGAATAATTCATAATAACGTAATCCTACTGCATTATGCTTATAGAACTTTTCACGTTTTAGAAAGCCATGGCAGTCGATGGCGGGATATTTCATGCCAACTTGTTCATTATTGAAGTAGTTCCCCTTGCCACCATAAACCAGCATTGATGACATTTATAAGATCTAAACATAACAGACCCACCGGAGGTTGTAGTAATAAAAAGCTTAAAAGCTGCATAAAGACAGCAAAAGTGATTTGGCAGTGATGTGGAACTATAAATATGCACCAGTCGGATCACCCACACGGACAATGTTGTCACACATCAAGAGCCTTCTAATGTTTCAGATTCAGTGTTAAAAGTCAAGGAGAAAATCAACCCAACTGACCCCTTATTGTAGTTAAGGAGATAATATATTATGAAGGTCCAATGATCTTCCCTCCCTAGAGGAACCAGAGTGTTTTGAAACAAAGAGCGGAGGACAACCCCCAAGGTGTTACCACTGTTCTGTTATACAATGGATGGGAAGCAGGTGTGGGCATGAAGGCATCCCAAGCTCTTTTGTTCTTTCGGGGGCAAAAGAAATGGACTGATGGTGAACCAGTGCATAGAAAGGTTGTCATTTTTACATTTGGGTCTCTAATATATGTATGCTTCATCAACTTTTTGTCCATTTCTTGTAGAAGGGATGCAAAACAGACATCAATGTAGCACTGTCACCACACGGAATGAAATGTCTTGGAAATGTTTCATCAGTTCAATGACGCAGGTTGTCTCACTGATCTGATGAAAGTAGTATTGAAACGCATTATCTTTATGAGACTACATCAGTGAAGGATTGTTTGACAAATTTTTTTTTCTGAGACTAATCCAACTATTTCATTGCATGAAGTGATGGTGCCAAAATCTATGCCACTTCTCCATTCCCACTACATAACTTGGTTGAAAGGACATCTGACCAAGCAGTTCCTTGTTTTTACTAAGTTCCAAGTTGCATATGCATATGCTGATATGTTTTTTAAACATACTACACATGGTGCCACCCTCTTGTTCTTCTCCTTTTCTACTTTTATTTTTTCCTATAGTTATCATTTTAGGAAGCAAATTGCTGGGCATCATCATCTTATAAAAGAATATTCAAATTAAAAGTATATAGTTGTAATATCTTTCTGGTTGACCTTGAAAAATAACCATCTAAAAGTTGTGGGGGTCTCACGGACAAAGAAAGCTGTGGACCATCCAGGTAATTGTAGCCCATCTCAAGAACAGTAGATGCATGGAGCAAATCTCTCTACTGGTAGAAACAAGCTGAGCTGGATGTGTTGGGGATCAAAAACAATTGAGGTCAACTACCCAATGTAGCTAATGTTGAGACATCTCATTTAGGCACTGGATAGTAGTTAAATACCTTACCACTTACTACTATAATGCCCTAATTTAGTTCTGTTCAACTACACAAATGGCTTCTTATGTGCCAAAGAAGATAGGTCTGCACTCCATGTAGCTAAACCCCTGGAAATAAAAGCAATTTCAATCATTTCTTAGGTTCCTTAGATTAAAGTGGCTGTTCCCCTTTGGCAGGCTTCACCCCCCATGTGGCCAGACCTGCGAAGATAAGCATACTTACTCTCTCCCCAATGCTGGGTTCTGACTCCTTCGTTTCCCCTACTACCGCTGCAACGTTCCGATCCCCACGTGTAGACATCCTGTTTGACATGGGTCACATGGCCACTGCAAACAACGACTGGCCACAGTGGTGACATGTCCCCCATGAATCATAGTTACCATGCATGCTCATCAATGCTGTGACCAGTAATTGACTGCAGCGCCCATGTGACCCACGCCGAACCTGATGTTGACTCACATGGACCAGAGCAAGATGGCGATGGCAGAGGCGTGAAGAAGCCAGAATTTAGCACCAGGGACCAGGTACACATGCTACCCTATATAGGTCTACCTGAAAGACCCTGGAGGAGGACAATAGTCTATCCAATTTATTATATAAGACCTCATGTATATTTCACGTGTGCTATGAAATGTTATATAAAGAAAATGTTGTAACCGGTTGCTATGAGAAAATAGACATAAGGGTCTTCTTAGGCTAATGGGCCACCTTGTAGTAAAGTGGATGACTGGAAATTGCATGATAACGTAGAATCTTTTTGATACAGTAGATCACTCTCTTTTGCTGCCATCATCAACCTCAAGCTCTGCCTTGTCCATCTATATAGAAAACTATCAGTATTGACAATGTAATGGGTTATGATGTTAGTACATTAAAATTTAATAAAAAAAAGTTACAATAAAACATGGGGCAGCCTGCCACCCCTAAAATGTTGTGTCATAGATAGAATTTGCATAAGTCACTTGCTTCATTTATTCAAGGAAACTCCTCTGATCTCTCAATCAGGAGGCTACAGTTCCTTCCCGCATTCCAATGAACACTGGCAGATGTCCCATGACATCTATAAACAGTGGAAACAATGTTCTCGCCAGACAGGTTTTGCTAAAGATTAATGAGGCCTGATATCATCCATTGCGATTGTCTCGTGTGGGCCATTCCTGTATGGAGGCTCTTCGGTGGCAGTAGGGTTGTAATATGAAGACTCTCCATAGCTGACATCATAGGGACTTACAGGATTATCCAACCGTAATACTGCAATTAAAAAAAACATATTAATTTCCAATATCAGTGCCAACATTTTTCACTTTTTTAAAGAAATATGGGGAATTTAGTCGGGCCCTTGCGTTCTCCACTGATAAAGAATAGGACTTCTCTAGCTGCTGATAAACTTGTCCATAGAGATCCATTAGGTAAACAGAATGCAAAAAAGTATCCTTTTAAAAGTGGACTGCATGGATAATGTGTTCTATTGTTTGGTATACATTGCAATCAACAATTTAAAGCATACAACCTCTCGTATATGTTATACAGTGTGAACATAGCCTTACGTAGGTCCAACCAAATTAGGTGACTTGACCCATTTTCCAATACCCTGTGTGGTAATGTGTACAGTATAAGTGCTGGTAGGCGTGTATATCCCACCCAGATACCCCTGTTGGGTGAGATAACTGAAATTCAGAAAGCTGTAATGGTTTCAGCAAAGTGTAGTTTGCTGAGACAGTTTTGTCTAGATGTTGTTCTGGGCTGGATTTCATTTGGACTGGGGGATAAGTTTGGTGGTGGGATCTGCTGGTCCACACCCTTCCAGTACAGGTATTGCGGTTAGCTGAGGAGATTGCAGGTGAGGCCTGCTATTGTAATCACGGAGGGAAAAAACAACCCTCTGTGTATGAGAGTGGGAACAGGGCCCATGTGGTCTCAGCCAGGTGGGCTGGGGGCCACAAGGCTGAGGAAGCCTCTGAAAGAGAGAGGACTTGGAAACAGAGGCCTGCAGAGGTTCTGTGTGGTCTCAGCCAGGAGTGCTGAGGGACCACAAGGCTGTGTAAAGCCTGAAGTTTAGGGGGCCCAGTGACGCCTATGGCAAGAGGGTTGCATGGTCAGAGTCAGGAGGACTTCTGGACCATCTCCCCCCAAAGGTGCTGGTGAGGTCACAGCCAGAAGGCTGCTGGACCGTAAGGCTGAGGAAGCCAGATTGTGTTCTGTGTGTGAACTGCGTGCTATAGGTGAGGTAGAGACAACCTATGTATTAGGTAGTGCCTAGACAGGCAGGTGTTTATTTTGATGTTTATTTGTGTGTTGGTGCTAAAGAGCCAAAATAAAGCACCATTTGGACTTCAATCCAGTTGTCAGAGGAGAAGTCTGTTTTTGCAGCCCCCTGAGAGAGAGCGATCCCTTACACCTATTATAGGATTCAAGGCGGTTACCCCATCAATAATGCTCATCCTTTGTGTACAGAATAATGGACAAGTGTTTGATCAGCGGGGGTTCGACCACTGGGACCCCAGTGATCATGAGAACCTGGGTTCTGCAAGTGCTGCTGAGTGACCCATGTGAATAGAGTGGTGGTGCCCTTGTATGACCACAACTCCTTTCATCTCTGTGAGACTACCACAAGCACTGTATGCGACATTCCCATAGAAATGGACCAATGGAGCATTGGTCACACACCACTATTCCATTCAAACGGGACACTGGACAAGATGTGCAGACCCCTGGTATTATGACTTTTGGAGGTCCCAGCAGTCAGACCCCCTAGTGATCACACACTTACTATTTTCAATATCCTGTGGGTAGTGGTTAAGTGTTGTTAGCAGTATAACCTCTTTAATAAAGAAAGGTTCCTAATTCAGGGAACTTTTAGCCAAAGTGAAGGAGATCTACAAAGAGGTTCTCTCACATTGGTGGGCTCAGGTTGGTTAGGTTTGTGTATCACATGGAAGGTTATTGATTTTAAAGGGGTTATCAAGGTGTTTAATATTGATGACCTATCCTCAGATTAGATTGGTGGAATTCCAACTGAAAACCTTGCCGATCAGCTGTTTGAGGAGGTTTTGACGCTCCTGTGAGCGGTGCAGTTTCTGCACAGCTTATGAAGCACGTCACCGTACACTGTATAGTCGCTGTGCTTGGTATTGCAGCCCATGCCCATTTACTTGAGAATAGGCCATCAATATCAAAATCTCGGAGAACCCCTGGGAACCATGCAGTTCTTCATTTCCCCTATGGTGGCGCTGAAGGGAAATTAAACTCTTTACTGGGTTGCCACAGTGATTACCGCTGATAGCATTTCTAGCTATTATAACAGTAATATGTTATGTATAACAACAATGCACAATATCCACATTAATAAGCAGATTACATACCTGGATCACTCCTTATATCCTCATATAGTCGTCGATGAGAAAAGTTGCTGGATTTTGTTTTTCCACATATGATGTATGCTACAATACACACCAGTGCAATTCCTAGGATGGACCCAATAACTGCACCTAGGACAACTCCAGTATGGTTTACTACATCTGCAAAATTGAAACAAAAAAAGTGAGAAAAAAATGTTGCCAATATTTATAGAAATAGAAATAGATATTTCAAAGTGCACTTAAAGGGTTATTCCCATCTTATAAAATGGTAGTGTATCGCTAGGATATATCATCATTGTATGATTGGTGGGGTTCCAACCTCTAGGACCCCCACTAATCCTGAGAATGATGGGGCTGCATTGCTGTGCTGTAGCCTCTTCACTGTTTTTACCTGCACAGCTGCGCCACTGGACAGGAGCACCCCTGTGCAAACAAAACAATGACTAAGAACCCCTCTGATCAAGCGCAACCACCTCCTAGTGATCTCCCATCACTGTACAACATGGAAATCGCCCTTTACTTGATGAAGCTGGCTTACAGAATGCTGACCTTGTCTCCCATGTCAAGCTTCCGAGCTTAGCTGTCATCTCTTAAAGGGGTTGTCTCATTAAAGGGGTCTTCTATGATTAAGATATTGATGGCCTTCATCAATATCAGATCGGAGGGCATCCAACACCCAACACCTTCACCGACCAGCTATTTCAAGCAGCTGCCGGTGTTGGAGACTATGCAGTATTCAAAGCTAGAAGCAGAAGAATCCATACACTGAGTAGTGGTCATGCCGGGGTACTGCAGCCCAGCTCCCATTCATGAGCAGAAACTACAGAGTGAATGGAGCCTTCTGCTTCCACTTCATACACTGTATAGTTTTCAGTGTCACAGTTGCCTGAAACAGCTGATCGGAGAGGATGCCTGGTGTCGGAAAACCATCCAATCTGATGTTGACGACCTATCTCGAGGATAGATCATCATTATCCAAGTCTTGAAAAAGCTCTTTCAGACAACTTCAACCATCTGCTCTCTTTGATATTAGTTGCTTAATGTCACATGTTTAGTAAGAAATATCAGCTTGTACCATAGCTGAGCTTAACTATTGAGCAAGACTGATAAACTGGTTAAAATAGACTGGAAACCAGTAGGGTGTGGCTCACTTGACTTTCCCACATTGCAAAACTATTGAACACCTGATACAAAGATCACCTTGTCATTTATCTACATGTAATTACCTTTTTCATTTCCTGAAACGCTGCTGTTTGTGGTTGCCACATACGTTGTACTTTGGGTATATAGTACAGTTGTTTGTGTTGACTCACTGGTGGCAGTTGACTTGCTTATTGGTGTAGACTCCGTCGAATTTCCTGTTGAATTGGTTTCTGTGTTGGTTGTGGATGTTGAAACATTAACAGTAGACTCTGTGCTGGAGACAGTAGATGGTGTGCTAGAGACGTTAGATGGTGTGGTGGAGACATTAGATGATGTGCTGGAGACAGTAGATGGTGTGGTGGAGACATTAGATGATGTGCTGGAGACAGTAGATGGTGTGGTGGAGACATTAGATGATGTGCTGGAGACAGTAGATGGTGTGGTGGAGACATTAGATGATGTGCTGGAGACAGTAGATGGTGTGGTGGAGACATTAGATGATGTGCTGGAGACAGTAGATGTGGTGCTGGAGAAGTTTGAAGTAGTCTCATTTTCATTCACACTGGTTGTAGTAGTAATGATGGAGATGTTGGTTGATATTGTGTTTGCTGTTGGGACTGCAGTGGTATCTGTACTGAAGACATTTGGAGAAGTAGTGATGTTTGGCATGTTGCTTGGTGAATAGTTTATTGTGCCATTCCCTTCAGATGAATTTGTGGTCGCTGCATTGGTCGGTCCTGAGACAGATATAGAAGTTGTGCTATTTGTGAAGCTTTCATTGGTGGCCTCTACTGAGGTAGAGGTGGTAACCTTAGTATCACTCGTTATACTGTCTACAGAAGTAGAAACAATGGAGGTTCCACTTAAATCATTAGCACTGGTAGGTGATACTGTGGTCTCTATTTTATTTGCATCAGTAGTATTGTTATGTCCAGTGGTCCCAGTGGAAGATGCTGCTTCAGTACCTAGGCTGCTTGTTGTTGGACCACTTGTGCTGTCTAGGCCATGGCATTTAATCCAAAAAAGAGAAATCAGTAATAATAATGCAACTTTTCTCAATGATGAGAACATTGTCTTCCGGTCTCCTTATGAAGCAGAAATTCAAAAAAGCTGTAAAAAAACAAACAGTAGAAATAAGACATTTTAGTTTTATTTTTTTTTAACCTAAAATAAATTCAATTGGTATCCAAATCATGATGTATACATCTCGTGTAAAATGACATTGTAAAAGTGATACATGCACAAGACCTATCTGAGGTAAGGGCATTGTGGTCAATGATACTAAAGGCTCCTCTGGGTGCAGAGGGGGGTGCTTCTCGCAGATTAAAGGGGGGCAAGGCTGAGGGTTTAATTTGAGCAGGAATAAACTAGATGAGGGTTGATGTTGAGAGTAAGAGGGAAATGGACAGTTCATCATGTGCATATTTACCAACATTTGAATCATCAAACTCACCTAAATTCCAACCCTGGGAATAACCCCAAATCTCAGGGACCTCCCAAAAATACCCGTCTTTGGGCAGAGTGTGAATAAATGCCATAATTAAGAGTGGGGTGTCCACTTAAAACGCTTGGGTCTTGCTTATGATTTAACTTTTTTCATCTTCTATGACTTAATAAAGGAAGTTTTATGCTGTATTTTATGCTTTATTTTCTGAAGAAGATAATGGCCAAGCACTATATGTGAAGGTAGACATGTTATAGTGTGAACTTAAACCAGAAGTAGTATCCTATGTAGTAGTAGGACTCAGGAGTAGGACCCCAGTAGTTGGACCACATTTTCACTGTTGCGATGGAACCAACTCATTAGCATGTATGCACCTTTAACCATCCATAGTTTATGTTGCTTAGGTTGTATGGTTTGGACAACCTGGACTGAAGTCTCTAAGATATTGTTAACCAGGGAATTAGCTGAATAGTGTTTTTATAATGTCTACTACTAAAAAGTATGAAATGTATCAGGTCATTAAAGCAGTGGCGCCCCCACACAGGACAGAAGGGTTTCTGCCTAAACCCCTTTCAATGAGCCATTTTTCCACTGTCTCATTTGCTCATTTGTTTCTTTAGAAGGTAGAGTCCTGACCAAGTTTTCACCTCCAGTAGAAGAGGAGATAATCCCAACTTAGACTGGGCCCCATCTTGCCTTGGGCCCCATAGCAGTCACATGGTCTGCCGCTATGGTAGTTACATACGCCCCTGCATTAAAAGGGTTGTCTCACTGTGACAACCTCTGTCCATATAATTTTTCAAGCCATGTAGTCTTCATAGTGGGGTCTCTTAGGACTCTTTTCGAGTTCTTGTAATCTGTGGCAGACCACCACTTGCCCTGGTGATAAAAGCAGAAATTTGAGCCTGCCTTCTTTTTAAAAATGTAGTTGTCTTCATGAGACAACTCTTACAATATCCTTGCCATTAACAAGTTAATACATGCATTAATTGCTTACCATAAAATGCTAAGAAAAGCTCTGACACGTGGATGTTCCCTGAAAACTGTTGTGCAATCCTTGGTGTTTTCTCAGCCTTCTCATTAGTCATGTGAGCACTTAGCATCTTAGGCTACTGTCACACTAGCGGCAGGCCTGATCCGGCAGGTGAAGGGTGCTGCCGGATCAGGACTGCCGCAGCGACATGTGGGGAGCCGGAACCGCGCTCCGGCCCCACACATGTCACACAGTACATACATACACACAGACACACACACATATACACAGACAAATACACATACACACTTACATGCTCCCGGCAGGTCTTCAGAGCGCCGGAGGAGCAGGACGGCTCGCACAGGTGACGATTCCCCACAGCGCCCTCTGCTGGGCGCCTGGTGGAATCGTCATCTGTGCGCGCCGTCCTGTCCCTCCGACGCTCTGAAGACCTGCCGGGGAGCATGTAAGTATGTATGTGTATTTGTATGTGTATATGTCTGTGTATGTTTATGTGTATGTCTATGTCTGTATGTGTGTATGTGGTGACGGATCCGTCATGAACTCCATTGAAAGTCAATGGAGGGTAGATCCGGTTACCATTGTGGTCACACCAGACGGATCCGCCCCCATTGACTTGCATTGGGGGTCATTCCGGATCCATCTTGGTACGGATGCCTGGACCAGAAAGAAAACCGCAGCATGCTGCGGTTTGTTCTCCGGTCTGAAGACGGAACGGAATGCTTTCAGGAGCATTCCGTTGTCTTCAGTTCAGTTTTGTCCCCATTGACAATGAATGGGGACAAAACTGAAGCGTTTTATTCCGGTATTGAGCCTCTATGACGGAACTCAATACCGGAATTTTAAAACGCTAGTGTGGAAATAGCCTAATGTTACCATAGTAAATATTCCTTTGGTCACAGGAATGTCCTAGTAATGAGATTACAATTTAATGATAACCCTAGAGCAGGGCCCTACACAGATCTCATAGGGCCCCAAAGCAAAACATAGAGTGTGCCCCACTGCCTCACCTAGTTTCTGAGTATGTATGCGTCAATCACTCACAGGTAATGCAAAGTGCAACACCCCAGATTTCTGACAAATATACTTTTTTTCATTAAGCTGAAGAAACTTGAATGTAAAAAATTGTAATAATTCACTCTCGGCCTCACCCACTTTATCCAAGTTCTATGACAGTAAAGTGGGAGAGGTGCTTCATAAATATGGCCCTCATTCTGACCACCATATTTCTCAATGTATTCACACCAGATAATTGGCATAAATACACTCATAAATCTCCTGCTTCCCTTCTATTACAAAGCTGACTGCCTGCAGCCACCACTAGGGGGAGCTCAGTGCATAGAAATATAAGCAGTTGCTGTAGTCATGTTTGCACTGAGCTCCCGCTAGTGGTGGCTGCCTGAATATGAAGTGTTTGTTACAACAGGAAGAGAGAAGTTTAGCTGTGGGTACCCTCCTGGTGCCCCATAGCAGTTGAGTGGTGCATTACTGCCATAGGGCCACGTAATGTACCTCACAATGAGTCCGTTCTCCACTATGGCCATTTCAGCAGCATTCTGTCCTTGTTTTACACCTACAAAGCAGAGGACGCTCCCCCTGCAACTTGATTTACTGGGCCAGACATCTCTGCCGGCCCTGACAATCTCCCACCTGGACAGCCTCTCAGGGGCTCTCTTTCTGCTCTTGGAGTAGGGACTGTCCATGTGCCGCTACACTTCCAGTTAGCGGCTCATACTCAGATACTCAAAAACCTATTCCATACATTTGAATGGGATTGTTTTGTAGACATGACCCATGCAAATTAATGGGGACAGTCATAGAATTTCTACAGCAAATGCCTTGTGTGAACAAAGTCCAGACCCTAAAACGTAGAAAACTTTAGCAACTGTCAAGACTTTTTTTCTTTTTTATAATTCTATATAAGATCCCTGTAGTTGTGTTTATTGAAACTGCCTATTGTGTTTTCTACATGGAGTTTCTGTATTGCGGGTTTACTCTTATTGAATCTACACAAGCGTGCCACACCTAGTGCAAGATGTGATCTCAAGAAACCATAGCATTCTCTAAAACCACAGCAAACATGAATGCAGTGTGTAAATGAGGGCTCTAATCCATTCACATGTTAAAAGGGCAGTTAAAAAAGAAAAAAATACCTTAAAATGCCTTAAAACATTACGAAAACAAGTAAACTTGATCTTAAAGGGGTTCTCTCCTTGGAACAATCCCTACTTGTTAAAAGGGTCTATTGACATTAAGCAGATGCCAGAGTTTTCCCTTACTGGGATGCAAAGAGTTCAACAGTTCAACTGTTCTTTATGGTAAAGCAGGCAGATGTGTTGAGTTTCCCTACAGCGCCACCACAGGGGAAACTAAGCATTACACAATGTCCGTTTCAATCAGATACTCCAGAGGTAGAGATTCTATGTCTAGATGTTGTCATTCTGACTGAGACATGAGGATCCCGAATATTGGACACCCCCCCCCATTTTAAAGGAGTTATTTGTGCAGGCCAAGACATAAGGATCCTGATCACTGCCCCTCCCTCCAGAATATTAAAGGGATTGTCTGGGCAGGCCAAGAAATGAGGATCCCAACCACTGCCCCCAGAATATTAAAAGGTATTGTCTAGGATACAGATATTGATGACCTATCCTCAGGAAAGGTCATCAATATCAGATTGGTTACAGCCTGACACCTAGCACTCCCATGGTCAGCTGGTTTGGGAAGCCATAAAGATGAAAATTATACCATGATTGAAGCTGGAAGCAGACAGTGCCTTACTATGTATAGTGGCCATTCAGGGGTACTACAGCTCAGCGCCTATTCAAGTGAGTGAGAGCTGAAAACTACAGCTCCATACACTGTATAGTTTCTGGTGCCATGGGTGCCATAAAAAACTGATCGGTGGGAGTGGCAATTGTCAGACCCCCACTGATCTGATATTAACGACCTATCCTGAGGATAGCTCATTAGTATCTTTAGCTCAGGCAACCCCTTTAACTTAGAATTCTTAATAGGGTATGTAAAACTGAATTTTCTAAACAAGACGACCCCTTTAAGGGATTGTCCAGGATTAGAAGACCGGGGCTATTGTCTTACAAATATGACACCACCCTTGTCCATAGATCGTGTCTAGTACTGCAGTTCCATTGAAGTCATGGAGGAGCAGGGCTGCAATACCCCACATAGCCTGTGAAAAAGTGTGGCGCTGTTTTTGGAAGAAAGCAGCCACGTTTTTCTAATACCGGACAACCACTTTAATGTAGATTGGCTGCAGTATTCATAATGCGTGTTGTGTCCAGTCCCACCTGTCTAGCCCTTAGGGTTCTTGTCCTGGAGTCTACAATCCATAAAGACTATCCCTAGGATTAACGAGATGTTTCTCATTACCTTTACCCTGTACAATAATGCACAAGTGACACAGATTTACTCCTACATGATGAAATTACGCCACTCGATAGCTTGAGGCATGAATGACTCCTTTCATTCTAAGTCATTATGACAAGTCACTTACACTGACTTCTTCAGGTATACATTACTAAGGCGCGGTTTATATTCCAGGGCTGTCTTCAAGTTATCAAGTTATTTTATGACTTCTACAATATACTTTACGAACGCAATGTTATTATTACTTTATAATAGTTTACGGTGATATCAGATTATAGAAATGCCGCCATGATTTTCCTTATACGAATCCAGTATAATAATACTTGACAAGTGTGTAAAAGAATGTAATAGAAATAATTGCTACATTTTGCACACATTACAACTAGATGTAATTTGCATAAAATGACCGTACTTTATTCTTTGTGTTGCTATATTAATGATACAGATGGTCCATCAAAGAATGCTTTGGTCAGAAATATGTATAGAAACATGAAAGTGCACTAAGAAAACCCTTTCCGATGGTCTTATCTATGCTTTACTTTATTCTGCATTTCTAATTTTTACTATTGCTGAAGGACACTTCCTTGTCCTTGAGTCTCATCTGATATGCACTCCTCTCTGTTTTCTACTGGGTTCAGACATGCAACAAGAACAAAAATAAAACAGGGCCTACAAGAGGTCATTCACTGCCTAAAGGGTTTGTCCATTTCTTTCCCCCACCCAGGGCTATCCACTTGTGCACCCTGCCACTCTGTCCCACCTCCTAGGCTGCCTCTCTTCATTGGACTTCTGGTCTTTGCCAGCTGTCTGCATGGATGGGCTCATGTGCATTGCTGCAGCCAATGACTGGACTCTCCAAATGGCACTTGGGGACATATCACCTCTGAGGCCAGTCATTGGCTGCAGCAGTGCATGTGACCCAGTCCATGCAGGAAGTTGACTGTAAGTCTGGTGAAGACAACCCAGGAACCAGAGAGCAGGCAAGTATGGATTTCCTCACAGATACTACTAGCTGAGGGGGATTGGAATAAAATATCTTGGACATTCCTTTTAAGTATACATGTACTCAAAAGAAAATAGGCTTAGGGGATCAGTGTCTTATAATTTGCCCAGCACTTAAGAGCCCATTAGTGCCTCAGCATTTTCCATATCTCTTAGGCCAGGCCAATCACACCCTCTTTTTCTTCAACTATTTGTCTATTCATAAGAGAGAAACATTAAGCCTATATATAGTCCAATACAATTGACATTTCAAGCTAAAAATACACAACCAGACGTAAAGCAAATATGAGTTCTCCTGGCTGATATTTTTTAAAGGTGGTAGATCAGTAATTTATTTACCACTGCAGGGGGCATGTAGTGTTACATGGTGGCCATTCTAGGGAAGACCAGGTCTGCCTGAGTAGGAACTGTCTCCCCCTTCCTTCACAAACACCAGACCCTTCACAATGTCTATATCCCACAAATACATCACAGGGAAAGGCATTGCCTTCAAATCCCAGGATAGTCTTACCTCAAGAACAGGCAGGTGAATCAGGCACAGATAGTTATAGGGCGCAATAGCACCAAATATAGACAGATTTCACCACCATTTGACATGATGTCATAGGAGGTATAATGTGTCCTCATTACGCAAGCTACTCAAGTTAGTAGCCAGTAATGGTAATTTAAGTGTTAGGATTCATTTTCAAGAGCACAAAACCTCAAGTACAAAGTTTAGTTTAATGGGTTATGCCATGACAATGTCTTTCTAACAAAGCTAGAACCAGCACTGTACCTCACATGGATCCAGAGATCTCCATATTCATTGCTTCAGTAGTTCTGCTAGATTTATTTCAGGCCGGCAGCTCAGGGGGCATGTCCGTTCTGCATTTGTTCTTTCCTTGTAACTGATACAGCTTCTAACAGAAGATTCAGCTGGTGGCAGTTGAAGATTTAAACTTAGCTTGTGCGACCACCTCAGTGCAGTTGACAAGAAATAAGGAAAAGAACAAACAGCAGGTGGTGCTCTACAGATACTTTTGTAATGAATAACTTGGTGGCTATACTAAATTATTAACTACATGAAAATACAAAAGTATTCAGATCCTGATGCTTGTTTGAATGTAAATTATGTTTCGTGGCACAACCCATTTAAGCCTTTCTTATAAAATGAGTCGCTAATAGTGATGAGCGAAGTATTAAAAATTAGATTCGGACACTTCGACAAATTTTACAAAAAAATGTAACTTCATCACAAAGAGCATTTCTTTGTAAGTAGGGTGTGCAATGACAGGAACAAGTGATTGTGCTGCCCCCCGTCATTGTACCCCTCAGATGCCGCATTCATACATGATTGCAGCATTTGATGTACGTACATAACACGGTGTATATTTTAAAAAAATAAAATACTTTCCTGATCCATTTGCTTGTGACGAGCCAGCCGCTGCCGTCTTGCTTGAAGGTCTGGTGTGAAATCTCACATGACCTGAGATGTCATCATGCCGGACGGCTTTGTGATGTCATACAGTACCTCGCCGCGCATGGGATTTCGGCCAAGATCTTAAAGCAAAATGGCAGCAGACGGCCCGTCGCAAGCAAATGGATTAGGTAAGTATTATTTTTTTTGTTTTTTACACTATTTAAGTTTAAAGCGATTCGCTACCACAAAGCATGAGGAAATTCAGCTTTGCCGCAAATCGAATTCATCCTGAAATTCGGATACTTCGATTCGCTCATCACTAGTTGCTAATATCATTCAAACATAGGAATGCATATATTTGTAGTGTTCCTTAGAACTGGAGAATGGAAGTGACGTCATTTTTATGAGTTTATTCTCAAAAAAATTTTTTGATGAGCCAGAAGAGACTTTGCCCAACTCAAAGTGGCTACTTACAGGGAACAGAAGATTGCACTTGACTACATAATAACTGTACGAGTAATACAAATCAAACACTGTGTCCTTTAAAGTCCTTCATAACTAGCAGTAGCGCAATCTGTAAGTGCTGCCACTTTGTTGAGCTAAGATATACTTGAGAGTGTATTTTGGCACTCTTTACTTGGGTTCTTAACCTTCTTACGCTACTACTTGTGTGTACACTGAGAAATCAGAACATTCCCTACTTTTAACTCTTTTCTGCATGTCAATGGGTTGAGTTACAGTGGGAAAAGTTAAGAAAAGACGATGTGTGTCCCCCAGCTTCTCTACATTACATTGACATGAACATAGGAACATGTAAGACATTTTAGCACTATAGTTAGCAGGGTGGTGTACTTAAAAAACAAATGTCAGATATCCTATTAGGGGGTTCTGGGTTAACATAGAGGTTCACCATTTAGGGCCCACCAGGCATGGGATTCATCCAGTTCCCTCAGGTTCTCCAGATCCGGTTGTTAAGATTACAGTGACAGCTGGAGATGAGCGCTTCCATTCCATAGTTTAGCTTCTTAGGTAATTGAAAAGTTGGGTGGTATGTGTGTGTAGTGTATTTATGGTGTATTTATGTGTATGTGTGTTGCATATATATGGTGTATGTATATGTAAACATGTATCATGAAGCCACGTATCCGCTGTTGAGTAGGAAACCTGTTGTTAAAAATTTGAATCCCACCCCTGGGGCCCACTCCAATTAGCCAAAGTGCGGAGCAGCTACAAAGAGTGCTTCTCATTCTTGAAGACCCTTTATGCCTAAGGTATCTTTTCAATATGTACCATGTAATTCCAAATTTTTCCTGTGGTTCCACCAGTTGATCACTGGGGACTTCACCATATGATCAATGGATTCTACTAGACATCTTGTGATCAACTTATGGCCAGGGGAGCTCTCTAAAATAGTATTGTCTAAAACTATGTGCTTCATTAGTATATGATTATTATAATAAAGTTCTACATACCCAACACTTACAGGTCCCACTATCTTAGCATCTGGTGAAATAGTCTTATTAGATCTTTTCATGATCATCTCCTGGTCTGGTTTGAACAATATTGAGTGGAAAAATTGAGACTGGGCTTCCTGGTTATGGACAGAGTAGACCCAATATTAGATCTCTTTGCCTTATGCTGAATGTTTTTTCTTCTTTGGTTGTAGGAGCTGCAGGAAATCTCATGATTGATTCAACCCTACATTAATATGGGTTAGGGCTCTCTTTGATAGCTCCTAGAATGGTTCTTGCCCAAGTCTTAATAAAGACTAGGAAACTGGGTTACCATCTGGATCTAAGATACTATTAGGCCTCATGCACACAACCTTATGTATTATGCTGTCTGCAAATTGCAGATCCACAAAATACAGATACCGTCCATGTTGCATTTCTGGACCCATTAACTTCAATGGGTCCGTGGTCCGCATTTTGTGGCCAAGTATAGGACATGTTCTATCCTTTTGTGGAATGGACATATTGTAGAGATTCACATTCATATGTCCCTTCAGCAAAAAGATAAATATGATCCTCAAAATGCGGATATTGAAGTCAAGGGGTCTGCAAAAAAATGTAGACAGCACATGGACCTAATCAGTATTTTGTAGATCCGTGAGTTGCAGACTATTAAAGGATATGGTCATGCGTATGAGGCCTACTGCTGCAAAAGTTTTTTTTTAACAAAGCTGATAATCAATTGTTTTCTGTCATCTAGCTATTTGAGATGAGTGAATCACTCAACATCAGATTCAGGATCGATTTGGCCTAATCGGATGACTGATTCAATAAAGGGCTGAATTGATTCTACCCAAATCAAGTGCGCCAACAGGCCTGAAATGAGTGCATTACACTCTGAAGTCTCCTAGGACTTTTTATTTTTCCTCTTTCGTCTCTCACTTTTTTAAACAATTTTTTACCTCTCTTTCACTCTCTTGGGTCGAATTTGATTAATTTAGAATTGATACACTCTGGCACCAGCCAAGAGTACAAGATTATTCTACTTTTACATGATCTGGAGATTTACCATAGGAGGTTATGGGGGTAGGGAGACTTTACACTACAGTTTGCACAAAAGATGGGCTAATCTGTGTTTCAAAGTCTTAGTTTTTCAAATTTTAATAGTTTTTTTGGATGTAGGTTGAAACAAATTTACATTTCTTTTTTACCTTGTTCATGTTCTTTTCTCATGTCAAAGAAGCATGTGATGTGGAATGCTGAGCATGCCTCACAGATGACACACCTTAACTACAACGACACATATGACGTCTTACTATAAGTATGTACGAGTGTGAAAGCTTGTTTTATGACCCATCAGGGCAAATGATTAATCCTGTCTAATATTTAGATGTAAACTTAGACCCGGCTCATGTATAGATTTGGAACATCTATGCTTATATTTTAAATAAACCCATTTTGCCTTAGCTATTCCCCATTGTCAACCAAACCATATAAAGTGTCTAAAACACATGATAAATGTGTTCCAAGGCAATTGAGGTCCACCAATGTTTTTATGCCGCTAGTACCTCCTTATATTCTGTCCATTAAACAGCTGGTACATTGTAACATGGGTATGAAAAAAGACATATTACCATCCAGAAAGGTTGAGCCATAGAAAGTCATTTTTTTCACACAAAAAATCCTTCCTTCTCCAGAAATCTAGTAACTATAACCTGTAATATTATTACCCTCCAGAAATACATCCAGGCCCCTCTTGAACTCTTTTAGTGACTTCACCATCACCACCTCCTCAGGCAGAGAGTTCCATAGTCTCACTGCTCTTACCGTAAAGAATCCTCTTCTATATTTATGTAGAAATCTTCTTTCCTCCAGACACAGAGGATGTCCCCTTGTTATAGCTACAATCCTACTTAGAAATATATCATGGACAAGATCTCTAATGATAAATCAGTCTGATGATCAGATGATCAGGAATACCATTGCGAATTTGTATTCACTGAAGCTGAAAGGGGTAATCCGGTTAGCCCCTATCTACAGGATAGCAGATAATTATTAGATTGGTGAGGTCCTTACCAACTATAAGAATGGGAGCCTCATACCCTGTGGAGCCCTCCAAAATGAATGGAGCAGATAACTTCACTCTCCTATCTACAGAAGTCCCATAGAAATGAATGGAGAAGCTGTGCGTATGTGGGGGGCTGCTGGGGGTAAGGGGCCCCCGTTCTTGTGATTGGTGGTGGTCCCAGCGGTAGGACATTACGCATCTAATAGTTATCCCTTATCCCAGTGATGGCTAACCTCTGGCACTCCAGCCGTTGTAAAACTATAACTCCCAAGATGTACACTTGCTTGGCTGTTCTCAGAACTCCATAGAAATTAATGGAATATGCTGGGAGTTGTAGTTTCACCACAGCTGGAATGCCAGAGGTTAGCCATCACTGTCCTATCCTAACCAGAATAAGTGTCTTATAAATATCCTATAAATATGCCTTAAATGTGGGGGACTCCATCTACTGGTAAAACAGGTATCTGTTGAACCAAGTACAAGTCACCAGGAGATAGGAGACGTTTGACAAGAAATTTGATTCGATACAAATTACTTCATCACAAGTAATTTTCCATTGTACAGAGCGAGCGCAAAGACAGGGAACAGCGATCGCACAGCTCCCAATCATTTAACCCCTCAGAGACCGCGTTCAAGGCTGATCACAGCATCTGTGACTCACATCAAGCCTCTCAGGGGTTAATCAGGGGTTAAAAAATAATGCTAATACTCACCTCATCCACTTGCATGCAGAGAGGCCTCCATTGAAGTAAACCCTCCAAAGGACCTGCATGATCACGTGGTGATGTCATCACACTCGCCACAGGTCCTTTGGCAGGTTTTCAATGAAGATGGGGCAAGCGGCCTCTCCACCATCAAGTGGATGAGGTGAGTTTGATATTTCTATTTTCAACCACCGTTTTAGGAAAAATTGATCCGTTACCATGAAGCGCGAGGAAATTTGGCTTCATGACGAATCAATTTTTTCCTGAAATTTGGATCGTAGCCCACGTCAGATACTTTGATTCGCTCAACACACTTTTATATTCGTCAATTTTTTATGAAAAATTATATTTAGGAAAGAGGTTCCTTTAGTAATTTGCCACCTGTTCTTCTCACATCTCGGCTTCTACTTCAGTTACATTCACACGACCCTATGTGTTTTGCGATCCGCAAAATGTGAATCTGCAAAAAAATTGTGTTGCATCCGTTTTTTTGGCAGATCCATTGTAACGATGCTTATCCTTGTCTGGAAAATGGACAAGAATAGGACATGCTACAGAAAGGACATACGGATGCAGACAGCATGCGGTGTGCTGTCCGCATTTTTTGAGGACCTATTGAAATGAATGGGTCCGACTCCTCATCCAATCCACAAAAAAACATACACGAGACAAAATACGTTTGTGTGACTGTAGCCTTCTTCTGTTAAATTTTTGCAATAAAAACCAAATCGGGTAAGATCTTTTTGTTGAAAACATCCATCACGTAATCCGCTGTAGAAATTCCAGGCTGCAGATTTGGAGTTGTGCATGTCGCCAGTCTGCATGCGGATTTACCGCTATCTGATGGGGCCAATCCATGCGCAGTCACCTGCAATGTCAGTGCAGACCCCAGACAAAATCTATGTACATGACAAAAATTTTTGAACGATGTTTGAAATACGGCGTGGTTTTCTCATCGAAACCAGTGGCATATTGAGAGCGTTTCTGATGGTGCAGCATATTATATCACTTGAGAGGTCATATTTGTCATTTCCTACCTCCAAATCTTTCTCCGTACTCTAGTAAATTATCTTAAAGGGTTATTCCCATCATAGACAATTGGGGGCATATCGCTAGGATATGCCCCCATTGTCTGGTAGGTGCGGGTCCCACCTCTGGGACCTGCACCTATATCGAGAACGGAGCTAGGAGTGCTGTGCCTTGAGGACCCCGCTGCTCCCATAGAAATAATGGGAGTGCACTGTGCATGCGCAGTCACCGCTCCCATTCATTTCTATGAAGCCAACGAAATAGCCGAGCCAGCGCTTTGCTATTTTCGGAGCCCCATAGAAATGAATGGAGGGTGGCTGCCCATGCACAGTGCACCCTCCGTTCATTTCCCCGCTCCATTCTCAATATAGGTGCGGGTCCCAGAGGTGGGCCACACACCTATCAGACAATGGGAGCATATCCTAGCGATATAACCCCATTGTCTGAGATGGTGATACCCCTTTAAGAAGTTAATTCACTGTGTTCAAGGCGTCAGTTTCCAGCCCTGCCACCCACAGAACACACGACAGCAAAGTGTGACAGGAGTGATTCAAACCCATTTAATTCCCACTAATGACTAAGTGCTCATGCACACGAACATATTTTCTTTCCGTGTCCGTTCCGTTTTTTGGGGGGGGGTTTTGTGGACCGTATGCGGAACCATTCATTTCAATGGGTCAGCGAAAAAATGGACGTTAGTCCATGTGCATTCCGTATTTCCGTTACACAAAAAAATAGAACATGTCCTATTATTGTCCGCATTACAAACAAGGATAAAACTGTTCTATTAGGGGCCAGCTGTTCTGTTCCGCAAAATACGTAATGCACACGGACGTCATTTGTATTTTTTGTGGACTACAAAATACATACGGTCGTGTGCTTGAGCCCTTACATTGCAAACCCAATGAGCGAGACATGATTTGCGCGTTGCTTAAATAAATTCGACATGTAGATGCTTTCCAAAGTGTTAAAATAGCTGCAATACAGGCAAAGGTAAGCTCATCAGCTGTAGCTGAGTTGAGTCTGTCATTTGGAAAAAAAAATAATCACCATGGTACTGTTTTCTGACATGACATGATAGGAATAACCTATTCGGCCCTGCTACATCTCTAAGTCAGTTTTCAGATGCAATGTATAAATCTGTTACCTGAGAGTTCAGCTGTCCCGGGCAGGTGTGTCACTGTGTACGGCCAAGCAGGTGAATGACAGCAAGAGGCGGTAGGACAGGAAACATAAAGTTAGTAGATAATTAGGCGGGGCTACCTGAGAACCAGACAGACCTGCTCCTCCAGATGTAATCTTACACATTGCTTACCTTGGAGACTCTCAATTGCAGACGTCACGTTAATAAAATTGGATCTAAGTGGTTTTACGTCAGCCGGGATATCTACAGAACATAGTGCGAGCGTCGCATTGGATTGTGAAAGCTGCATAAAAGTGACTGGCTTGTGTCAAAATCCAGAGAGAAACCCATCAGTGGTGAAAAGCAACCGGAAATACTGGTTAGGTGTCTATTGGCTGCAGTGTATGGACAGAAACTCTTCAGGCGGCCGGTGGAGAAGCATTGATTTCAGGCGCTTTTGTTCTTTTTCTTAGTTGAAGGTCTTCTAACGTAGCTCCTGCTGTGTAATTTTCCAGCCGAATGGAATGGAGGGATTATGGGTGGGAAAGATTTACTAAATCGGTTTCTCTCTGGCATTCATTAGAGAATAGGTATAGGAAAAAAATGATCCAGGTAGAAAGAAGATTCTACCCCTATTTTCCCAAAACAGTATCCCTATTGTTCATGGACTGTGCCTGGTATTGCATCTCATCCTCATTTAAAGTGAACCTATCAGTAGTGTCGAGTGAACTTGAAATTTGTAAGTTCAGTGTTTGGGTTATCTAGGAATTCCGTAATTATGGCAGGATAGACTTCTATTATGATGGAATGCAATACTGAATGCCTCTTATAGGCTTCCATGGTGCATCCCGTCATCAAATTCCGTTATGGTCCGTGGTATCGGAATCCATTACGGGATTCTTGGATAACCCGAACACCGAACTTGCAAATCACAAGTTCACTCAACAATACCTCTCAGCTGATTTCTGCTTCCTTATCTTAGAGCAGGATATGATAAAGGGAGCGAAACCGAGCTCTGCGATATACGGTATCATTTTTATATGATTTGTGGCAGGATTTCTAATTAAACAATAAATGACATGACTCCTAAAAGAGACAGTAAGGGCTCACAAACATATTTTTTTTCCGTTTGTATTCCGTTTTTTTTTTTTACACGTCAGTATGCAGAAACATTCAATTTAATGGAGCTTGAAAAAAAACGCAAACTACTCTGCATGTGCATTCTGTGACTGTATGTCTGCATGTCCGTTCCGCAAAAAAAAAAAAAAAGAACATGTCTAGAGATCTCTCTAAACATGTCCTATTCCTGTCCGTTTTGCAGACAAGGACATGTATTATAAGGGCTCATGCACACAAATGTGTGCCAATCAGGACCGCATTGCAGCCTGCAAATAGCCGCCCCGCAATATATGGGCCCTTGCTATTTCTGCACTGCATCACGGATGCGGACCCATTGAACTAGTCCGCAATCTGGAATGAGCATTGTGGAACGGAGGCACAGAACCCCACAGATGTGGGGTTTCTCTCCGTGCCTCCGCATCGCAAAAAATATAACATTTATTTGCAGTGCGGATGGATCACTGACCCATTCAAATTCAAGGGGTCTGCATTTGTCTGCGGAAACCGCACGAATGTTGCCCGTGCAATGCAGACCGCAAGTTGTGGTTCCCAGTGCACGGAACGGACAGCACGAGTTTGTGCGCATGAGCCCTTACAATGGATCCTCAATAAAAATTGATGCAACACGTACATCACATGTCATCCGTTCTTTTTTTGCGGATCCGTGTTTTGCCGACCACAAAATACATATGGTTGTGTGCATGAGCCCTAAGAGTCCTTCTAGCCCTGCCCACACTGGATGATTGACAGACAGTATTTCCGTATATACACTCGTGCAGAGAAAGAGCTGAAAATAATCCCATGTGGCTGGGGTGATTAGAACTCTCGCTGTTTCTCCTAGGAGTCCTGTCATTTTCTCCACTTTTAACTTATATCCTACTCTCAGAACAGCAAAAATCACCTGACAAATTCTCTTTAAATAGGGATGAGCAGTAATTGTTGACACAGCCTTTAAAGAAGAATGGTGCAGCCTGTGGGAAATAGAAGTAGAACCCTTTGTCTAATCCTGGACAATCTCATTCTTTGCTGTATTAATTATCTAATGAATGCTATTAAGAAGCAACACTTTTACAAAAATCATAATCCTTCCATTCCACTTGTTTGGAAAATTACACAAGTCAACCCTCCACTACAATATCTTAAAGGAGTTGTCCATGACTTTAATGTTGATGGCCCTTCCTCAGGACAGGACGTTGATATCATATTGGTGGAGCCAAATACCCTGCACCCCCACGTCTATCAGCTGTTACTTTCTAGACCCCTTAGTCTTGACATCTCATATATGTACTGTTCTGTCAGGTTCTCCAAAGAGTCGCAGATGATGATCCCTATCTTCAGGGACGTCAATCAAGACAGATGGGGCAGACTTTGTTTACGGCTAAGAGTCTCAAGGTCTCCACTTTCTTGACTCCAAGCCACTCATTTGAATATGGCGTTAGTGGTGAGTAAAGTGGCATTAGTGGTGAGCCAATGAAACCTGAAAGTGCAGAGTGATCCGAGAAGTGCTGCTGCATTTATGTCTTCATAAAGGTTTAGGTGACCTTTAAGGACACCATCAAGAACATGAGAAATAAAATGGTCAAGTGCAACCTCCAACTGACCGCTTACCTCCTAATAATTTCTTATGTTCTCAATGAGGTTGTTGTATCCTTATTTTAATGTAAACCCACTGGAGGTTGGTTGACTGCTGTGTGTGGTAGCTTAAACCCCTGAGGGAAGGTTGTATATGGGGCGGGGTGGGAGGTAGCTATGGGTGACAGTACACTTCTACAGAGGAAATGTACTATTAAGGCCCCTTTACACTGCTCAATTGACTTACATGGAGTGATCACTAATACCATTGATATGCCCCCATTGTCTTATAGGTGCAGGTCCCTCCGCTGGGAATGGAGCCCCACAAAGTGGTGGCTGGAGGACTCCGGTCCGGCCACCACCAAGCACTCTCCCCATAGAAGTGAATGTTAGTGCATCACGCATGACCGGACACCGCTCCCGTTGACTTCTATGGGCCAGATGAAAATAGTCGAGCTGGTGCTTGGCTATTTTTGGCAGCCCCACAGAAAATGAATCTAGGGTGGCTGTGCAGACGCAGCGCGCCCTCCACCACTTTGGGGGCTCTGTTCTCAATATAGACAATAAGACAATGGGTGCATATCCTGAGATGAGACAACCCCAACATGCCCTAAGTAGGATACATATTGTTCCTGCTGAATTGATCAGTAAATCAATTCAACATTTTATTTGGGAAAAGCAGCATCTTCGTCACCTTCCAGCCTCATGTACGGTAGTTCCTCTCTATCAGCAGCAGAAGACAGGAATGGAGAAGAGGATCTCCTGCAGGTTTTCTCTCTTTTCCTCATTCTCTCTTTCCTTTCTTGTAATAATAAGGCTTTCATCTTTTTGAATATTCATCTTTTGGTTGCTATAAACTTTTTTAAGTGAAAGAAGAATTGAGCACTGATTGGAGGGTGACTGTCCTTTGAATATCTCCTCTATTAATACACAAAGGCGTAGACCTTCCATTCGCTTTATTAACATTTTTTATATCTATTTCACCTACATATTCACTTTTTGCTTAAAATAGATGTTCTGTAGACATTTGTAACCTGGTAATCCACGCCAGGACAATGTTAGAGTTGTGAGCACACCCAGCTTCATTTGTACATTAGTAATTAGATGGGATTATTTGAACTGCTCACCTTTCTTCTGCAGGATTGCACAACGCTGCTTGTCACCTGATATTTAGCAATGTATTACAACATGGCGATTTGTTTCGTCGGCTGTCAAGTTGGATGAGAATTTCAAATATAGTAACTGGTTCCTTTTCATTGTCAGAAAGACAAGGCACCTTTAATAGCTCTTTTTGCTGTAATATAATTTGTGTATTTGCCTCTTGATCATCTGAGAAGCTCCCTAATTGGGTAGATCAAGGTCCCACACAAACTGCTAACAGTCACCTCTTGTGGGACATTTGTAGGTACAATGCATTCAAAAAGTCTTCAGACCCTTTCACTTTTTTCACATTTTCTTATGTTGCTGCCTTGTGCTGAAGTAAAATAAATATATACAAGTTTTCTCCCAACAATCTGCACTCAGTACCCCATCATTTTTAGTTCCATGGGCTGCCATTTCTTGTGATCATCTTTGAGATGTTTCTACACCTTGATTGGCATCACCTGGGGTAAATACAGTTGATTGGACATGATTTGGAAAGACACACCCCTGTCAATTTAAGGACTTACAGCTGACAGTGCATATCAAACCATAAATCAAGCCATTGGGGGGACTGTAGAGCTCAGAGACAGGATTATGTTAAGGCACAAATCTAGAGAAGGGTATGAAGAGGTTTCCAAGAGCTCAGGCCTCCATAATTCTTAAATGGAAGAAGTTTGGAACAATTAGGACTCTTTCTAGGGCTGGCTGCCCCATCAAATTAAGTAATGGGGGGAGAAGGGCCTTGGTAAGACAGATGATGAATAACCCATTGGTCACTCTCTGAGCTCCAAAGATCCTGTGTGCACATGGGGGAAACTTCCATAAGGTCAGCCATCACTGCAGCACTCCACCAATCTGGGCTTTATGGCAGAGTGGTCAGAAAGATGTCTGTCCTCAGTAAAAGATGAATGAAAGCATGCAAAAATGTATTTAAAAAGCACATAAAGGACTCTCAGACTTTGAGAAACAAGATTATCCGATCTGATGAAACCAAGATTGAACATTTTGGCTTCAATTCTAAATGTCATGTCTGGAAGGAACCAGGCACTACTCATCACCTGCCCAATATGGGGGTGTTTTTCAGTGGCTGGGACAGGGAGACTAAACAGGTTTGAGGAAAAGCTGAATGAAGAAAAGTACAGAGATATTCTTAATGAAAGCCTGATCCAGAGTGCTCTGCACCTCAGAATAGGCTAAAGGTTCACCTTCCAACAAGACGATGACCCTAAGCACACAGCCTAGACAACAAAGGAGTGGTTTAGGAACATCTCTGTGAATGTCCTTGAGTGGCCCAGCCAGAGCCTTGACTTGAATCCACTTGAACATCCCTGGAAAGACCTCATAATGGCTGTCCACCGAAGGTCTCCATCCAAGCTGATAGAGCTTGAGAGGGTCTGCAGAGAAGAATGGCAGAAAATCAGCAAATCAAGGTGTGCAAACCTTGTGGTATCATCCCCAAGAAGAATGAACGCTGTAATCCCTGTCAAAGGTGCTTCAACTAGTACTGAGTAAAAGGTCTGAAGAATACTTATGTTTATATGTTCCTTTTCAATAAATCAGCAAATATTTCTAACATTCTGTTTTCACTTTCTCATTATGGGGTATTGAGTGCAGAATGATGGAGAACAACTTTATGTATTCATTTTTTATTTTAGCACAGGGCCACAATGTAACAAAATGTGAAAACTGTGAAAAGGTCTGAAGACTTTCCGAAAGCCCTGTATATCCTTTGAGAGCAATATAAATGTATGAAGTGAGTTCACCCTAGGGCAGTGATGGCGAAGCTTTTAGAGACCAAATGCCCAAACTGGAACCCATAGACTTTTTCCAGGGTGCGGGTGCCCACAGAGAAGGCTCTGAGTGCCGCCTCTGGCACCCGTGCCATAGGTTCGCCACCACTGCCCTAGTGCTTGGTATATAAATTATATTAATGACATTTCTTATGCCGTTACACTAGTGTGTCTATACAGTCCAGATAGGCCATAGATCCCTGTGCTTTCTCCATGTTCTAACATACAGCAGACACCAGCGACTAATGTCCGTGACCAGCGGTAATGCTGATTGTGGACATTTAACCTTTCAGATACTGTGGTTAAATGTGACAACGGCATCTGAGAAGCAGGGAACCCAGAAGCACGAGCTTCACGAACAGGAATGCCTCCGCCCTGGCGGAGATAGGGGAAGGCGTTCCACTGCAGTAATGAGCCTAAGCCTGTTAGCCTTACAGTTCTGGAATTTATTGGATAACACAGACATAATGCCGTCAGTGTTATCCAATACATTCCAGGACTGTAAGGGTTACATAGCATCATAAATCAATATACTGCTATGGCGTTCAGGATGGGAGCAGCACTGCGAGTTCGTAGCATTATACTCACTCATCTGAAAAAGGCCTTAAACCCTTTGTAAGGGGGCTCATTCTGCAGGAGCTGGTGGTGCAGTCACTCATGGCACATCTCCGTTCTCTGTAGCATATGTGTAATGTGCAGGAAATAAATGATACATAAATTATATTTTTCTAATGCACTTTTTAGTATGTTTTAGATTTATACATGCTTTTATTTAATTGTACAATAAAATCTGTTATCTGATTTAATAATGAGGCCATGGCGGGAGTGGGATTTTTCTGTGCAGACCTGGTCTATACCAGAGCGTTCACATAAGAGTTTAATAAGTACGTTCCTTCTGGAGGAGCTATGGACATACAGTTCTTAGAAACTGACAGGGGTACAAGTCCTGACATTAATTAACAATCACAACATGACAACGAAGGCAAATGAAAGGCCTAATTAACTGAAGCAATGTATACGGCAATCATAGACTATATACAGTATCTTGTAATTAGCCCCAAAATAGATGAGCAGGTATACAGCATATCTATACATAGATGCAAGAAATGCTTCCTAAGGTGAAGTGACTAAAATTATTTATTTCTGGACAGTACAGTTATGCAACATTTGGCTCACACTACATAAAGATGCAGCAGAGTTCACTTTGTGATTTTGTGATTATAATCAATGAACACCCATGTGGTCACCTGGAGAGTGGAGTCAACAGGTGATGAGGTGGCCTGACCCTTTCCTAGAGCCACTGCCATTTTATTCTCATAATTGCGGGGGTACAGGGAAGAAAGGGTGTGCCCTCAATGCATTGCATGACCGACCCTGGGAAAGCCAGGGTGAGGACTGCAACTTTGAACTGTGAGTACTACTACCACCATTGCGGTCACTACCACTCCTCCCATCTTTGCCTCCATTCTGGTTTGCTGTAGATAGATAGATAGATAGATAGATAGATAGATAGATAGATAGATAGCAGCGTCATCCAGTCACTGTATGTAGGTGTTATCCGATCCCTGTATGGCGGTGTTATTATTTGGTTGAAGGGCTAATGTATTTACAGTATATACAGTAGATTCCAGTATATTATGCAGTAGAGTGGCCTGTATTTCCCAGTAGAGTAAATGAGCCTTGTAGAACACAGTCCACACCACTGACCACCAGGACCAGCCTTCTGTACTATAGCCTGCAGTACATGGCAGCCTCCCTTCTCTGTCACCTCGCTCTGCTGTGTACTAGTGCTTATTTTGGAACAATAGGCTGGATTCACATCACCTTTTTGCCATGCAACGTATATATTAACAGATGACCCAGATTAATGTCATACAGTGGAATATATAGTATTCCATTGTAAAAGAAAGTATACTTTTTTTACGGACTCTGCAGGATACAAAAGTGGTGTGTGCTGTGTTTTTGTATCCCTTTTTTCCAATGTATACGTCAAACAGATGGTAAAAAGGTGATATGAACCCACCCTTACATATGCAATGCCAGGATGGTCATGAAGAGGGGGCCCAGTACAAAAATTTGCTGTGGGGCCCTGTCAATTCTAGCTACGCCCCTGAGATAGATAGATAGATAGATAGATAGATAGATAGATAGATAGACAGATAGATAGATAGACAAGTACCCGGTACTGCTGTCTTTCATACAGGGATAATCCAGTATTTGCACATAGTTTGCTTTCGCCAGCAAGCACTTTACATACCTTTGTGAGTCATACATGAATAATAAGTCGTGTGACAACGTCTTTGGCCACTTTCATTTCATGTTGGTGATGTTTGGTATGTGGGAGTGCTGGAGAAAAGAAACCAGACTTCCAGCCCTTCTTGTTTTCCATCTAATCTTCTTGACCTCTGTACATTGCTCCACAGATCACTACTAAGCTGGTATATGTGTAAGCTAATACTGAAAGAAATCATGTGGCACTCAATACTGAGGATCAGTAATATACTGGATGCTCATGGTTGTTTTATTTTTATACAATTTTTCATGTTTTACATTACATTACTTTATCTAGTTACTTTTGATAAGTTATTTATACTGTAGATGACAGCAGGATGATAGGACATGCCATAAACTTCCACCTCTGAGATCTGCTCCTACCTCAAGAACAGAGCCCTGACATGAATGGAAAGCAAATTGCACATGCTTGGCTTTAACCGATCGCTGTCATGGGACTTCCAAAAATATCCAAGTTCTATCTCTGCCATATTTTTTATAAATTCCATAGAGGTGAATGGCAAGGTGGCCTTGCATGCGCGGCAAACTCTTCATTCACATCAGGGTCTTATTTTTGAGACAGGAGCAGGTTTCTGTGGTGGGACACTCACCTGTCTGACATTTATGACATATCCTATTAACATGGCAACAATGTCCTCATAAGAAAAGCCCTTCAAAGAGAAGCCTGAAGGTGTTAGCCCATAACAGAGTGATAAGAGAGCGAGGGAGCGATGAGTAGAAAGCAAAGCTATTAAATATCTTTTTCTCCACTGTATTCACTAAGGAAAACAAACTGGCAGATGAAATGCAGAATGTAATAGTAAATTTCCCATTAAAAGTACCCATTAAAAGTGTCTTATCCAGGAAGAAGTACAGTGGCGTCTTAAAAAAGGTTAAAATAGACAAATCGCCGGAACAAGATGGCATACACCCCTGTATCCTAAGAGAATTATGTAATGTCATAGCCAGACCCTTATTTCTGATATTTAAGGACTCTGTACTGACAGGGGAGTGTTCCACAGCATTGGCACATAGCAAATGTGGTGCCAATATTCAAAAAGGATCCAAAAACAGAGCCTGGAAACTATAGGCCTGTAAGTTTAACATCTGTTTTGGGTAAACTCTTTGAAGGTTTTCTAAGAGATGCTATCTTGAAGTACCTCAATGAAAATCAAATAACTCCATATCAGCATGGCTTCATGAGGGATCGGTCATGTCAAACTAATTTAATCACTTTCTATAAGGAGGTAAGTTCTAGACTTGACTGCAGAGAATCAATGGGCCTGTCCTTTCTGCTGAAGCTCTCTGCCTATCACAGCTCAGGGAGGCGTGTCCTTTCTGCTGCAACACTCTTCTGTCAGAGCTCAGCAGACGTGTCCTTCTGCAGCATCTGTCTGCCAGATTATTTACTGTGGCATTTGAGGCTGTCTCTGGATGCAGCTGATGAACTGGTTCAACACATGTCTCCATTGTGGCCTTAGGCCAGGGGCCACCACAAATCGAAATGTTAATTGTATTGCCGTATTAATAGAAAATGCAAAGTATGTAACTGGAAGAAGTGGAGTTTACTTGGTCACTGTGCAGGATTTTATTTGTGCATTATATACTTTATTATTGGATTTCAACAACATCATGTTATTCTTTAGCCATCATATGGCTCTGCTATTTGGGGAACACACTGAGCCAGAATTACCCAACTATGTGACAGATATATACGTTCTCCATGTGACAGCTGTATTTCCTAGATCGACCACGGCTCGGCTTTCCCAAACTTATTGTGTCATAGTTATCTATGAGGCTGTGAGCTCCAGGCCGACGATAGGGTCTACTGTCACCTATTAAGATGGTGTTCTGAGTACAGCACGGTAGACATGTGGTCACTAAAACAGAAATTTGATATAGAGGAACCATGGTCAGTCCAGGAAATGTCTGACTGTTTATGGCCCTAGAAACCTTTTGCTCAACCTTAGATAAAAGGTGGGGCTTAGGAGGAAGAGAGTTTTATTTTACAAGATGTGACCATGACTTAAAGGCACCACATTGCACCAAAAATGCAGTCTAAAGGTGGAATGTAGTGAGACAAACATGTCTAAATTTGGTCCAGATTTATCAGTAGCAGGAGCCGCTGTGATGATTTTGGCACATTTAGTCTAGATGCCTAAATGTAAGACACTATTATTAAAGAGGTTGGCCCATTTGCTAGGATATGCCAACAATGTTAGACTAAATGGGGCCTCCAAAGTGAAGGAGAGCGTGCTGTGCATGTGTAGCAGACTCCTCATTCATCTCTGTGGGAGTTTCAAAAGGAGCCAAGTAAGCGCACTCGATTAATTCTGAAACTCCCATGAAAATGAATGGAGAGCGTGCTGTGCAAGGGAAGCCACCTCTCCATTCACCTCTATGGGAGATCTGGTAATAGCTGAACTGTTATTTTAGGCACTCACATTGAAGTGAATGGAAGGTGGTCACGCTAGTGCATTTTACAGTCAGACCTACACCTATCAGACATTGGCAGCATATCCTAGAGATATGCCACTAATGTATAATATGGGCCAAACCCTTTAAATATGCCCCTATATGCTACTTATAATTGGCATGGTTGATGTGGTTATTTGTATACCCTATGACAGTGCATCATCCAACGTGAGTCTGATTGTGAATTTGAAGGACTATCATAACCCTGTTGAATTTTGATGGTGGTTGCCAGTTGTTGGATAAGATTTACCACTTTGCCAATTTCTCACTACACCAATTATCTTTTCATAGTCTGACTAGCAGACAAGTCCTAATGATTTTAGTCAGCTAGTGATCTTTCCTCATTTACTTTTACGGTATACTCTGCCAGTTGCTTATGTATTGCATGAAACAGTCTGATGGGTTAAATGCTATCACATTACAGGAGATCATCTCCTGTGTAATTTTAGTCCATACTCTTTTAAGTCCACATGAGCCAATACAAGGATTGGGATGGATCAAGGTATCCATACCATACACTGTACTACAAAGTTGACATTGAAAAGTTGATTTGTCTGTTGAATAGGAATTTAATTTCAATTTTGGTAACATGTCTTTGCAGCCACTGTATTTCTTGAGTTTTGGAAGAGGAGAAGAGCTGTTCTCACCTATGATTGGGACCTCATAGACTGGGAAGATGAAGAGGTAAAGAGAAATGGCAGCATTCTTAAGAAAATTATTAAATATCCAAAGATTCATAATAGAGATGAGCAAAGTTCTTGAAAATCGGATTTGGCCGCTTCGATGAATTTTACAAAAAAAATTGCTTCGGCTGCTTCGCCAAATTAAAGAAAAAAAATTAACTTTGTGACAAATTACTCTCATGCACATTTCTTTGTAAGTAGTGGGTGCAATGACAGGGAACAGCAATTGTGCCGCTTCTCGTCATTGTACCCCTCAGATGACACCTTCATCGCAACTGGCATTAATTTTAAGGTCTATGATAAAATCAATCAATAAATAAAATCATACATCATCCATTTGATCACAAAGAGCTTGCCACCGCCATTTTGATTGAAGATCCAGCATGAAATCTTGTGCGGCGCATGATGATGTTGTCACGTTGGCCGGTGTGGTGACATCATCAGTCACCATGCGTGAGATTTTGCACGGGATGTTCAATCAAGATGGCGGCAGCGGGCTCTTCACTCTCAAATGGATGGGAGTGATTTCATGGAAAATCGATTCGTTACCACGCAGCACAAGGAAATTCGGCTTCATGGGGATTCAAATTTTTCCTGAAATTTGTATAGAAGTTCGATTCACTCAACACTAATGCTCAATCTTTAAAATGGCTGGTCATCAATGTCCCCAATGTCAGGAAACCGTTTGATCAGGCAGAATGAAGATGATGCTGATCTTCAGCTTCTGTATGGAGCCTTCATTGTTTACACAGAAATAATGGCTGATCAATATGAATGGCTATGCCTGGTTTTTGTGTCACTTCACTTGTGTGTACAGTATGTGATAAATGACTAGTCCATGTCTTTCCAGGAAGAGTTGCGTCCACAGTTTGAAGCAAAATATTCCAAATTGGAGAGGGTAAATCCTATCACTGGCAAGCCCGAACCCTTCCAGCCCTTCAGTGACAAGCTCAGTCGACTCATGGTGTCTGTATCAGGAATATTCTTTATGGTAATTCTTTTGCTTAATTATAAACTAAAGTATTTTTGAAATTCAGTGCATGGGGTGGTTCAAATATGGTTTACAAACAGAGAGTTTTTTTGTTTTTTGTTTTTAAAAATGGTAGTATGGTCATGGAGAGGCACAGTTCTTCAGTGTTATACAACTTTAATACAGGGATTCATGGCCCAGTAGGTAATGAGGTCCCTGCTTCTGACAGTCTACATGGCTCCTAATACAGCAGTACCTTTAAATATGCCCTGTTCTGCCTCCGTTCAGGTCTACTTACCCTAACTCCACAAGCAACCTTCTCAAAATGTACGGAAGGCTTCCACATGTCTGACAGACTCTGCAGTCTTTGTATCTGAGGGAAGCTGTACTCTCCATCCATTAGGAGACACAACTGGGCAATTCCACTTTCAATGGCCTCCACTTTCAATGGCCGTTCTGCTGTGGTGCTTTTCATAACCCACCCTTTACATGAGTACTCAGTCACTAGCTGTATCTTCCCTCATTTGTGGATCAATGCCCTAAACCTATTAGAGGGAAGGACAGCCCCTCTCAATGACTAATTTTCTCTACCCAGCATAAGCAACATGGAATCCCTACGCCTAAGCCTTCTCACGCTACAAGGTCCCATCTACCATGTCCGTCCTCAAAAGAATTGGTCCCCAGAGCCTAACATTTAATTTTAGGAATCACTGGGAATCAATATGCCAATTTTGTCTGTGGTGATAAGCCCCTACAAAGTATACGAGGACAATAGTTGTTCATCAGAAGATACATAAAAAGGCAGGCAACCCTAGAAGATATATTGAGTCATCAACATTAACATTATGGAATATGAACAAGCAAATATGTATCAGGGTCATTGGATAAGGGTCAGTTCAAAAATTTGCTATGGGGCCCAGTCATTTCTAGTTACACCACTGGTTTGAATGTCTCAAGCCATAATTTTACATTTTACTTGTAGTAGAAGCATAACTCACGGTGGGGGTGCTCCTCTAACCTGGCCAGTTGGGCTATTTTCCCCAACCAGTGAGGAATTGGGAAAGTAATGGTGGAGGCCTAATAAAGTAGGATAAGAGACTTGGCCATAGTTTATAGATGGATTCTTAGAGCTTTAAGGAAATTTCAAAGGAATGATCTGCCATAAATATAGAAAAAGATACTGTAGGAGAGAGAACCATAGGGGCCTGACATATATAAGCCATAATAAATTGCACATGTGACCAGAATGGTCTAATCTTCTCACATTCTCTACTTATATGCTAATAAGTTCCTGGGGATTTTCAATAGGTGTTCGCCTCTGGACATTTATGGAATATCAATAGAATATGTCACAAACATCTGATAGATAAAGGTACCACTGCTGGCTCACTTATTTTCAAGAGTCATATGGATGTAAACATAGGGAAGCCTATGCATGTGCGTCTTGCTCTCCATTTGCTGCTGTGGGATTTCTAAATATTGCCAAGCGCACTAGCACAATTACTGTATTTTCATAAATCCCATAGCAGTCAATGGAGAGACAGTGAATATGTGGAATGCTCACTGTTCCTGATGGGGTTTGGTTCTTAGGATAGGAGAAAATACCAGAGGTGGGACCCACATCTATCAGACATTCATGGCATACATGGCAAAGCAGAGGATGACAAAGGCAACGTGAATTTCATGAGTTACAGCAGAGATCTCCAGCCTTGCAAAACTTCAACTCTCGGCATAAAGTCAACATTAAAGCCACTGGTTGGAGATCCTTGATTTAGAGAACCCCACAGAGGTCCTCAGTAGAACAAGAACGCCTGGTATATCCTCAGGACAGGACCCACAAAAATAAGATGTCCTTTCCATCTTGGTCAAAGCTTGAATTTTCATTTCACTTGAATTTTCTTCAATTGTAATTATGAACTAAGTTACATATGTTTCCATTCAGATCTCTTTGGTGTTGACTGCAGTCTTTGCAGTGGTCGTCTATCGACTGGTCGCCATGGAACAGTTTGCATCGTTAGACTGGCATTTCATTAAGAAGTATTGGCAGTTTGCAACATCTGGCACTGGGGTCTGCATAAATTTCATGATCATCATGTCCCTTAATGTGGTAAGGTTCCTCAATGGCTTTCTCTACACATCCTTCAACCACATTTGGTCCGATGCTAGCGTGAGCCTGAGAAATAGTTTGCGTTTCTGTAGACATCAACACTTTGGCATTAGATATTCAGTGCACTTTATTGTAAATTGACTGTAAACAAGCTAATGTGTGCCCTGCGTTCCTTATTATATTACCGACATGAGTGCTGACATCCCTGGTGCTGCTTACTGAACAGCTAAAATTGAATTGAATCAATCGAGTATATGCCTCATAAAGGCAAATGTTTCTGCTTCAGGCATCAATGAGTCTACTGCTGTATCAAATGCTATAACTAAATATAATAGCAAAAGACAACATCTGCTTAAACAGACCACTTATTACATTGCACATACTAATTTAATTACTCAATATTCCTTAATTTGATAAGTACTAGAATTGATGTAATCACTTATCATTGGAAGGCAGCTGTCATGGCCATAAAATACATCTTATTATTTACACCACTGGGTCCACAATGTTTTCTTGGCTGCAATTCACTTTTAGATTTGACAGATGGTGTCAATGCCACTGTTAAAGGGGTTGTCTAACTTCAGCAGATAGCATTTATCATGTAGTGAAAGTTAACACAAGGCACTTACTAATGTATTGTGATTGTCCATATTGCCTCCTTTGCTGACTTAATTTTTCCATCACATTATACACTGCTCGTTTCCATGGTTATGACCACCTTGCAGTCCATCAGTAGTGGTCATGTTTGCACACTATAGGAAAAGCGTCAGCCTCTCTGGTTGCCAGGACCATGGGAGTGTGCATCAGCTAGTGCTTTTTCCAATAGTGTGCAATCACGGCCACCGCTGTGGGATTGCAGGGAGGTCATAACCATGGAAACGAGCAGTGATGGAAAAATGAATCCAGCCAGCAAAGGAAGCAATATGGACAATCACAATACATTAGTAAGTGCCTTGTATTAAAAGAGTTGTGTGAGTTATGTAAAAAATAAAATAAAAAATATGTGCGCTTAAGATTGACATTTCTGTACGACGCTGACTGCTCAGTGGTGTACAGAGTACAGGCTGTAGACACTTTATGAATGGGGTAAGTAATAGCAGCGCATATTGCTGCTCCTGCCCTTGCCACAGAGGTTTACTAACTCCTGGCATAGCACATGGGTACTCTATACCCATGGACTATACCAGGATTAGCTCCTGCTTCTGCCTGCTCCATTAAGCTAAGAGTCCTGCATGTCAGCTCTTAGCTTAGTGGGGCAAGCAGAAGCAGGAGCGCTCCGCTCAGCTAATCCTAGCATAGCACATGAGTACAGGTTACCCATGTGCTATGCCAGAAGTTAGTAAACTTCCAGGAGGCACGGGCAGGAGCAGCAATATGCGCACCTGCCCATACTCACTGTGCTGCGGCCCCATTCACAAAATGTCCTCTCTGTACTCTGTACAGAAATGTCAATTTTAATCGCACAGGTAATGGTGCACTTTAGGGGGTAGAAACTGTAATAAAAATACAAAATGCCGTAGTAAAGTATATTAGAAAAACTATTATTAGGGCATTAGGAACATCCTATTAAAATTTTACTTAAATGTTTAGTTATTCTTTAAGATGTCGCTTTGCTTTTATTTCAGGTATACGAGAAAGTTGCCTATCTTCTAACAAACTTAGGTAAGTACACTGTTGGTAGGTACAACCCAGGGAATACTGTACATAACCCAAAAGGGTTACGTATTTCCCAAGAGGGTCAAAGATTCGGTATCAATATATATTAAATTCTACGTAAATTAGGCTATACACATTAGACTAATATTATCCGCAAACTTTTACAATGGCTTATAATCCACTGTCCTATAGGACCTTTTTTTGGCTAGTTATCGACAGAAGTGTGTGTTCAGTATTTTTGGCAAATTTGGATGATCAATTGTCCCTTTACACAAACACATTTTGTTTGTTTCCCATTTTTTTAACCTAGTCCCCTGTCAATCCAGTCTGGCATATTGTTGGTCGAATTATTCACATAAGCAATCAAACATACCATCAGTGGTGGCCAATCTTCATCCAAAGTGTTTGGTTATTTAAAGTCCATTTCTTGGGTATGTCTGGACTTTTTATTTAGGCAAAATAGTTCTCTTCTAGAAAAAAGAACACTTTGTCTTGAATCTCACCTGTCTCTATAGCTACCCTGTAAGCCAGTGTCCAACCCATAATAGAGCCTTGAGATATGAGTAGGGAAATCAGCTAGAACCAAGACATCCATCTTCAGGCAGCACTGTTTCACAGTGTTTGCTCCTCAGCAGCACAGAGATGGGTACGGGTTGACTATGTGTGATGACTTTGAAGCAACTACTGGTTGTCATTGGCATCTTATCTAGGATGGAGCTTCAAACTCGAGTATGACTGTGTCTAGACCATTAAACATGGTGTCATCTTCCCTTTAAGATTAGTTTACACTTTCCTCAAAATTCTTGTGAGGTCTAGAGTTTTGGTTCATATTTGAACTTGCATCCTTCACAAGTTTTGTCTTAAAAAGAAATCAATGCAGAATCCACATTTATCCAAATAAAAAAAACCTTTTAAAATGTCTTGTAATAAGAGAAAGTTCCAAGGATTGTGACTCAGGGCAGACAAGAAAAGCAGTCCAATGAATATTTGAACAATGTACAGTAGTTTTGTGTTCTCTTTCCAGAGCATCCAAGAACGGAATCTGAATGGGAAAACAGTTTTGCTTTGAAAATGTTCCTCTTCCAGTTCGTCAACTTAAATAGCTCCATATTTTACATTGCCTTCTTCCTTGGCAGGTAATAAAGGGTAATACAAGTAATTCCAATTGATAAAATGCAATACATGTTCCAAAGTATTGTGACACCTACACAATATACCTACAGGAGCTTTTATGACATCACATTATGAATCCATAGGTATTAATATGGAGCTCCCACTCTTCTTGGAAGGTTTTCTACAAACTTGTGTAGTGTGTTTGTCCAAGTTTTTGCCCATTCATCTAGAGTATTTTTGAGATCATGTTGGAAGAGGAGGCTTGGCTTGACATCTCTGTTCTAGTTCAGCCCAAAAGTGTTTGAATGAGTGGAGGTTAGGGCTCTATTAGGGCCAGTCAAGTTTTTCCACACCAAACTCACCCAACCATGCCTTCATTGACCTTGGCTTGAGCACTGGGGAAGAGTCATTCTGGAACAGAAAAGGGCCTTGCCAAACTGTGCCCACAAAGTTGCAAGCATACAATTCTTTAAAATCCTTTGGTATGCTGAAGCATTAAGATTTCCCTTCACTGAAACTGAGGAACCTAGGCCAACCCCTGAAGAACAACCCCATAGCATTAACTTTACAGCTGCACAATGCAGTCAGGCAGGTAACATTCTCCTACCCTTCACCAAACCCAGACTAGCATATCACACTGCCAGATGGAGAGGCGTGATTCATCATTCCACAGAACACATTTCCACTGTTCCAGAGTCCAGTAGTGATGTGCTTTATACCACTCTATCAGTTTGGCATTGTAGTTGGTGATGTAAGGTTTGCATGCAGCTGCTCAATTATTGAAACCCATGCCATAAAGCATAAGATAGATATCCAATATAAGTGCATCTGTGATGGTATGTAGTACATTGCAATATTGTGCAGCCCACATGTCTTCCTAGATACTGTAAGTGCTACCAAATATTACAGCCTGCGGCCGCATACCAGGGGCTGGGATTTCCCACTGAAATCAAAGCATGCAACTGGTCTTACCAGATTGTATTTTTAAAAAATTGAAGACAAATATCTAAAATCCTGTCTGACCACAATCTTAGACTACGTCTTGTACCTCAGAAAAGGAGTTACTCAATTTAAATATGCACTTACATACGTAGTGAAGTCGAACAGGTTTACTGAACTGTTATAGAGATCCTGAAACATATTCTGTTCATTGGTTATAGGTTTGCCGGGAGACCTGGAAAATATAACCGACTTTTCCAAAGATGGAGACTGGAGGAGGTAAGCCCTTTTTGCCAGTTTCCTTTACAAATTCTCCTATAAAATCTGGGTGACAACGAATATCTCTTCCTCCCTATTTTCTGTATAACTTGTCACATGTCATTGTTGAGTCAAAGATGGCTAGCTGATAACCAGTATGACTAGAAACACATCTGACATGGGTTCTGTACTTTAGATTCACTTCTAGACCCCTGAATAAAGAATAACTAAGCAGATTTGTTATTCAGGTGTTTAGGTTGTATTTTTTATTTTTTATGCTTATTCTTTGGAATCTCTTGTTTCATTAAATGATTTTCATTATCAGGGCTATAGAGGAAAGATTTAACACATCAACATTTGTAAAATGAAGTTAAGTTCATAATAAGTTTACAGAATGCAATTACATTGTGTTATCTGATTAAGGACATGAGAGAAGGGAATTACTAGGTTCCTTGCATTACTCATAAAAAGTGATATTTTTACAGTCCATGTTTAGACTGGAAGTTAGTTTGTGGGACCACCTGTCCTTGGTGCCATAGGAGGTAGTTGCTAACAAACCAATCTGCTTTGGCCAGGGTGGTTCGATACAGGGTGGAGCAGCAAACTGCATCTTGTGTATCCCATGTAAAAGCTGAGCTATAATAATTATATATATAATATTTCACCTGGAAAATGCAATATTAAAATATGATTTAGAGATAAGTGAATCGCTCAAAATTCAAATTTGTTTCAGATGAATTTGATATAGGTCCAAACAATTCTACCCAAGTTAAAAGTGTTCCAGTTTTCGAGAAAATTGGTATACGGTATGACGTTCTGAGGTCTCCTATGACTCACATTTTTTTCTTTTTCTTGCCCTTTTTTTATTTATTATTAATTATTTATTATTATTTATTTTCTCACTCCCTCTCTCTAAAATTTGCCCAAATTCAGCAAAATTTTGGATTTGGTTGCAACTTGAATTTTTACAATATTCTTGTTGAATCCTATTTATTTAGAATCGATTCACTCATCTCTGCCACCAACTCAGTATAATATGATCTGTTGGTAAATCATTTAATCAGAAAAACATTTTTCACCATCTTTAACATAAAAATGGAAGAAAAAAGTGTATATATGAGATCAGTTTGATTCCTTAGATCAGTCTTAAATTCCCATATTTGCCTTTGATGAACTAATTCCAAGTTGTGGCTGACCAAGAGTTGAGGAAACATTGGACACAGTTGGAAAGGAAAAAATGTTGTCATGGGGTATATTTTTAGGATCTGTCTAAACTTTTTGAAGAAAAGGTCAAGTCTAAAAGGACAAGGAAGAAAATTCAATATTCACAGAGAACAATGTTATTTTTTTAGAGTTCTTTAGGTGCTATTTATTTCAGTATTACTGTAATTAATGTGCACCATTAAAGTAGCCTTTCCCCCACAACATTCTTTACTGATTAATTTTAATTTAGAGTATTAGAATATTACTGCTGCTGCATGTAACTACCACTGGGGGAGCTATCTGCATATGGAATCATACAACCAGTATTGAACTCAATGGTAGTTGCCTTTTGGAATGAGCTCTCCCTGGTGGTAAATTCAGGTAGGCACAATGACTGTGACATAATAGAGAGGGGAGGCAGTGAAGACCTAGGGAGCAACTGTAAGATCCTAAACCCTATGCAATGAAACACAATGCATCTACAGTAGATATGTTTTCTTTCTTTATGGCACAGTTCACATATATATGCATTTAGAGTGTTTTTTTCCCCTTAGTGTCACCCAAGTGGCTGTCTAATAGATCTTTGCTTGCAAATGGGAGTCATCATGGTTTTAAAACAAATGTGGAATAACTTCATGGAGCTTGGATATCCGTAAGTAACACATAGCATATATCTTTTATGATACAATAGTCCATGCTTTGCAGGTAGCCAGTCCAAACCCAGCCTCATTTGGTCAAGGCAAGCTGTGTATAGGTCAATATTAGATGTTTCTGTTGACATGAAGTACATGAAGAAAAAGACTTTCATTGTGTTTGAGATCATAAATCTTCCTCTCCTCTCACGGAAAAAAGGAAGGATTTCATCCTTATCCAAAAAGTAACCTGAAGATTTCATTTTGCTTATACACTAGAGGGCATTGACACCCATTGGCCTATATTCTTCATAATGCTAGAAATACTTTTTCTAATGTCTTGTTATATATGATATATTTAAGAGCAGTACTTTATTTCATTCTGACTCACAGAGAGTCCCATGGTTCTTTTCTATATTCATATCGGTATAAATAGTCTTATTATATTTTCCATTTCCTTCAGACTTCTTCAGAATTGGTGGTCTCGAAGAAAAATAAAGAAAGGAGGACAAGCTGTAGAAAGCAAGTTAACATTACCACAGTGGGAAAAAGACTGGAACCTGCAGCCCATGAACGCTCATGGTTTGATGGAGGAGTACTTAGAAATGGGTAAATAAGATAGTGAATCTAAGGACCCTATTTTGCTTCATCATTCACTTCAATAGCACTTGCGATAACAGCCTAGACAGTGTGACTGACTCTTTTCACAAGTGCTATTAAAGTAAACATAGAGTGCTACGCAATGTGCACAGGCATGGCCACCTCTCCATTCCTGGTTGGGTGCAACAAGGTTCCATTCTGGAGATAATACTGGCTCCCATCCATATCCTGTGGTTATGCCATAGATATTTCAGTTGGGACAACCCCTTTTTTACCACAAAATTGCTGGCATCGGTCATATAAAATCAGATGAATATTAAAAGAACTGGATAAGGTCATAAAACTTTTTTTAAAAGTTTTATGGGACATAAAACTATCTTAACCTAGCTTAGTTGTTTTTTGTTTTGTATAGTTTTTTTTGTTCTTGAAGGGCTTTTCCTCCAAAAAACATTTAACACCTATCTACAGGGTAGATGAGAAATGTATAATGCCTTTTCCTAGTGATTTTTGGGGTGGCAGTGGTGGGGCCACCACAAATCATACATTTATCAGCTATCTCATGAATGTACTTAGGATAGGCCGTCAATGTATTACTAGTGGATGTCCTAACCTTGGAAACCACAGCAGTTAGCATCATGAAAGGGCAGCACTCTGTTGCTTGGTGGAAGTCTAGGGGGTAGAGCCCAATGTCTATGCAGTATTCTGGAAAATCTCTTTAACCTGTATCAACTTCCACAACCCAGAAATTAACCTAGTGAATATTTTGAGTGACATTTTAAGCTTGTTCCCAGTCTCGACAAGGAATACATCCAATGTTGTCCAGAAATACCCATTTTATTGCAAATTGACATAAACCTCTACTCTTGTGGAAGTCAGTTCACTTCTTCAGGACTGTTGGCAAGTCATTCTATTTCTGACAGGTCTATAAGTGGTCTTTTCAAACATGTGTAATTAAAGTTGTTTTACAAATTCTTGGCATAAAAAAGAAGAGTTCTGATATCTAATGATGTTTTATTATTCAGTCATACAGTTTGGATTCACCACAATCTTCGTAGCTGCTTTTCCGCTGGCTCCTCTTCTGGCATTGCTTAACAATATCATTGAGATAAGACTGGACGCTTATAAGTTTGTTACGCAGTGGAGAAGGCCCATGCCCGCCCGAGCGACTGATATAGGTATGTATCTCCATTGATTTCTACATGATAATCCATGGATCATTCCCATTTTGGATGTATGATACTCAATAAATACTTCTATGACACATTCAGAATTAGCCAGACATTAGTTAACTCACAAGAGTGTACAGGTTTTCATACATCAGTTTAAAAACCAAGAATAAGTAGTGAAACCTTTCAAGATCTCAACACAATCTTAGAGTTAGCACAATGAGGTGTAGCAAGACTTGGCTTAATGAAAGTCTTTACGGAAATTTGACACAAGACAAACCCCTTTAAGAAAGAGCATCTACACCTACAAGATGGCTCTTTGAACTTGAAGTTCGGTGTATGATTCTATGTGGTTGCCCAATCCAAATGATGTGGCCTTTTTGGTCAAACTGACCAAGAGGCACCACTTGGTCATGTTGAGAATCCAATAGAAAGGAATTCTTACAGATTCTTACTAAGGGATGCCCTTGACTATGATAACCTGGACAACTGACAGGTATTACTTGTACACTGTATTTTATGGTTCTATGTACATTGTGATTGTATTATTTGGTACCTAATAAAACAAAAAAGGTACTAATCCAAAGTACTAGAAGGTACTAATCCAAAGTAAAGGGAATGTATCACCTATATATTTTTTCATAGTTTAAACAAGATACCAACACATATTATTTTATCTGATCTATTTTACTTTCTGAAGGTAGTTGTTTATTGTTTTCTGTAAATAATTATAGGGACGGCCATCTTGCCTGAGCTCAAAATTCAGATATATGCTTTACAGCAGCTATATGGAACTTGTAGGCTGGAGATGTTTATTGAATTCTGTGGAAAAGTGTTACAGGGATGCTCGGTGACCAGTGCAGATGTTTTTCAGGAGGTGAGCTGTGTCATTCACAGATTGTGAAAGTGATCTCTACAGAGCAGGAAGTGTCAGCCTACTATGAGACTCATTTCAGAGTCTGTGCTTTTGAATACATAGAGCAACATGTAAATATTGAAAAAAAATATATATATATATATTACCAAAAAATTCTAAAAAATATGTATAATAAAAAAACTTAAACAATAAACCATTTTCTGATGACACATTCCCTTTAAGACTTGCCCTGGTTGTATACATTGCACATACACGCAGGACTATGATTATAGGAATGCAATATAATGTTCAGACTCTGATAATATTACTTCATTAAGGAATTTTTATTTTATTGACTTAGTTATTTATAGTCACACAGTATATAATTTTAAATATCACATTTGTTTTAGGAATCTGGTATGGAATTTTGGAAGGAATTGGTGTTCTGGCCGTTATCACCAACGCCTTTGTCATTGCTATCACCTCTGATTATATCCCTCGCTTTGTATATGCCTTCAAGTATGGACCATGTCAGGATCAAGGCTACAGACATGAGAAGTAATACTTTACTTCTAAACTTACATACTGTTTGATGGTCTCCATATTATGTCACTAATCCATATGTGATTGTGTTTCAGATGCCTGCGAGGCTACGTGAACAGTAGTTTATCAATATTTGATCTGAGTGAGCTTGGTCAGGGATATACTGGCTACTGCAGGTATGTCAAGCACTTTTGTATAATAGCTAATATATAATTTTATTGTTATCCTGCATATTAGCTCATTAGTCATAATTAAAGAGCCACATGAGGGTTATTTAAGGATTAAAATAATCCAAAACAGTCATTCTAAAGCAAATTTACAGCATTTTTGAAATTGTACAGGAGTCATGTTCCATTCATTATCTATTCCATAAAATATGGCAAATACTGATAAGAATAGGTTTTTGTTTATGTTTTTTGGTATATAAATCTTAAAAACGTTTTCCACGTAGGACAACCTGTGTCCACGAATCCTCTTTGGGCATTTGGACTTTACAGATGACTTTTTTCCCTTTTTGTGTTCCACCGTAATAGCCAGAGTGAAGAGCCAGTGACAGTTTTTACTCTCAAAACAGAAGTGGGACCTACAGAGAAGAGGAGGGCCCACTCCTGGTTTTGGCTTACAAATACTGATGCAAAAATACTGACCAAATACTGGTCTTTTGTATGAGGCCTAAGCGTTTTACTTTTTTATTTAAAAGTATTATGGTCTCTTACTTATCCACAGATACCGAGATTATCGGGCACCTCCCTGGAGCTCAAATCCTTATGAGTTCACCTTGCAATTTTGGCATGTTTTGGCTGCACGTCTAGCCTTTATCATAGTTTTTGAGGTATGTATTCCATATTATATCACATTTTAATAATTTTGTTTTATTACAAAAATCATTAGCTTTGAGTTTTGTGTTCCCATTTTGACTCATAACTTTATGCCTGAAACACCATTATCATTGTACTAATGCTACTGTGACCAAGCCAAAGAAAAACAAAAAACTAGACTCACTTATCCCCACCCACCTATTATCCAACATGGTATCCTCCTTTTTATGCCCCAGTTATTACCCTGTTCTCCTTGGACCCATGGACACACAAAATGTTTAGTGAGGGCTGGAAAGGTTGTATAAAGAGCATATCATTACCAAAATCAGGGTATCGATGAACATAAAAGACAGTTGAGAGGTCCTGACCTTTTGCCCATATAAGGCAAAAAATGTTTCTAATTGCAGTCCTTTTGGATGCCGATGTCACTTTGGGGGCCCCATTATTGAGATAGGAATGGGTCCCAGTGGTGGGACCCACACCTATCAGGCGATATGCCATCAATGTCTGAGATGATCCATCCCCTTTAACAGATAGACCTTAACAGATGTTAGACATTAAACTATAACCATTGTAGACCACCAGGTTTTATGGATATCAGTATTCACCCTAGTCCAGGCATTACCCAATAGGACATTATAGGCCATCAAGGATACTACAGGAATGATATCACTAACCCTTTATCCCTGTAATTTATATTATGTGATGTACTGTAATTCATGTCAAAAGTTAGGAAAGTAAGAATAATCAGGAATGGAGGGGAAGGAGTTCAGTTTCATCATCTCTATTGTGAACACAAAGACATTTGGCAAAGTCTAGGTTTACCCTTGTCTTCGGATATTGTCAATTAAGGCTTCTTTCATATTTGCGGCACAGCCCTCCATCAGGCTGTTCATAGAATGCCAAGAATTGGGCAGACAAAAACCTTTGTGTGCAGCGTTTTTTTGTTTTGTTTTTTTTTTTCCGGCCCAAATTCTGGTATATTTGCCAGGTGTCAGCTGGTTCTCTACTGGACCCCATTATAGCTGGACCCCATTATAGTTAGTGGAGTCGGCAGGCATTCTGGAAACATTCGGCAATGCCGGATACAGGGAGTTCCGGAAGACTTTAAAACTAGAGTAAACTGATGTTTCTTAATGTCATATTTCTCAGTGGGCCATTTTTAACATTTTTACGTTTTCATATTTTCTTCACAGCACCTCGTTTTTGGGATAAAATCCTTCATTGCTTACCTCATCCCTGATATGCCAAAAGATCTATGTGACCGAATGAGACGAGAAAAGTACCTGGTACAGGAGATGATGTACGAGGCTGAACTGGAGCATTTACAACGAGAACGGAAAAAGAATGGAAAACACTATAACCATGAATGGCCTTAAGTGACCCAACAGAGAAAAAAAAAGAAGAAAACTTGCACTTATAAGACAGCAGCCGAGATTTTATTTTATTTAATTTTTTTTTAATGGGGTATGATCTTACATTGTTTAAAGGTTTTGTATGGAACATGTATGTCTATTGTAGGAGCATGGTCATATATGTACTGTATATTGATATATGTATACCAGCCATACAGTATAAACTGGAATATACATGGTGTTGGAGCACTAATGCAATGAAATATTTTTTAACCGATGCAGTGTTATGGCGAGTGAAATGTTTCCAGTAGAGTTTGACCTCTGTCAGGTCAATAATCGGAAACCATTCCACCATACATCCGGAGTTTTGTATATACCCATATCTGCATTAGTATGTGAACAATATGCCAACCCCTGGCACTTTATCTACAACATGTTCTACAGTATTTATCAAGTCTGTGGCTGCTCATGACTTGTAGATACTAACTGGCCTACATTCCCACCAATGCTGGTCACTAAAGAGGTGTCCATACGTTGAGCAGTAGACCAGGTCTTTAATACAATGCAAATTGCTACAAATTATTTAAAAAATCAAGTGCACCATCTTATAGATGTACTTCTACAAAATCCCAACACAGAAGACTGGGAATGACATCTGAAAGTTCTCCTTAGGAGAAGTTGGAAACATCTCCATGGACTGAACCTACAACACACTCTTCCAAAGACTTAATCTAAAAGCATGACTTGGACCATGCAGAGGGCTTAGAGATTTTGTAGGGTGCTGGGCATCCACAGAAAGCAGCCTCAGCATCCAGGCAGCTTAATGGCTATCACCTCAACTCGACTGGATTCAAAAAAATTGGATCTTTGATATGATGTTTTTGTGATTATCGTTGCCTACTTTACATATGACTTGCACGTAAAAGATCCAATCAGTTTGGTTTTAAAAGCTTTTAGAAATTACTTGCACATCTTTTTAAATAGATAAAACCTTTATGAAATATTTATTACATTTACTGTGCAAAGAAAAAAAACTATGCAGTTAGAAGCTTGTTCCCGATAGATGGGAGGGGGGAGAGCACTAGTCTTTTAATCATTCAGTGTGGGAAAGGAACCTCTGAATCACTGAATGGGTCAGTGTTACAATATGCTTCCGTCTTTGTTCCAAGGCAAAAAAATGGAAAAAAAATTTGGAAAATTGGTCCAAGTTTTTCAAAATGGCTTTCATTTGGTTTGCCATGTCTTGCTATAAACATTTTGCTACATGCTACAAACAAATTTGCACGTGTTTACCTAACTTATGATTTTTTTTTTTTGTAAGTTAAGTTATGCTTTGTAATTACTTGACTAAAATATTTAAAATTAATGGCATATTTTAATTGGTTGAAGGTTAAAGGGCATCTGTCAGCAGATTTGTACCTTTGACGCTGACTGACCTGTTTCATGTGCACTTGGCAGCTGAAGGCATCTGTGTTGGTCCCATGGTCATATGTGCCCGCATTACTGAGAAAAATGATGTTTTAATATATGCAAATGAGCCTCTAGGAGCAATGGGGGCATTGCTGTTACACCTAGAGGATCTGCTCTCTCTGCAACTGCTCCACCCTCTATAATGTGATTGACAGGGCCAGGCAGTGTTAATGTAATCTGTAGTGGAGAGGGTGCGGCAGTTGCAAAAAGAGCTCAGCCTCTAGGTGTAATGGCAACACTCCTGTTACTTCTAGAGGCTCATTTGCATATATTAAAATATCATTTTTTTTTCAGAAATGCAGGCACATAAGAACATGGGACCAACACAGATGCCTTCAGCTGCCAAGTGCACATGTAACAGGTCAGCCAGTGTCATAGGTACAAATCTGCTGACAGATGCCCTTTAAACACTAATATAAATCCATCACTTTTGCCAGCACAGGATTATAGAAATATCAAAAGTGGAGGACAGATTAAAAAAAACAAAAAATTAGAAAACCCTCTATGTAAAATGGATTTATATACATGCCTCTATCTATACAGTTGGCACATGCAATGTCCCTGCGGTTTTGCACGAGGGAGTTGTAGACACTTTGCCGCCATATGGTGCTCCATATGGATCTGTATCATAATGCTTCCAGGCGAGAATAGCTTTGTTATATGGTGTCAAATTGCATTTTATTCCTGCTGGATTTATAAACAAACCTACAATGAAATGCAGGCATACGAGGTGCATTTGACCTCCTAGAAGTCTAAGAGCACTGTAATATGCTTATTTGTATGAGCGCATATAATGGTTTTTGGATTTTGTATTCACATTATTTTTAGCTTTCTTCCTGGAGATGCTCTACCCTTCCAAGTGAATTTGTAATACCGCTCTTTTTATTATCTGAACATCCAGCACCTATCAGGTCCCATCGATGTCAGATTAACAGACTTTTACTTTATATACTTGCATAAACAGTATTTTCTGCTGTATTTCTTGCGATGATCTGAATGTAGCCGTCTTGTAAATTTTATACGACAGCATTGACTTATATGCATACCACTTCAGGACAAATGGTTAGTTTTCATGCTTCGGGATAGCATGCAGCTGTTTTTATATGCCGTATTTTTGGGTTGTGTATGGTCAGATTTGAAATGCGATGGACTTTGCTGTGCAAACCCTTTATCATTAACCTGAACTAGTTATGCAAGCATCATTTTGTACAAATGTAATATAAAAGCTCATGTTGAGACACATAAAACTTTTTGACCATAGAATAAGAAGATTGCATGATCCTTGTGAGAATGGGGCCTCATCAATGGGCTCATTTCATGAAATAACCCACTTACTGTAATCTATTGCAGCCAATCTCTTTGGCCTTGATTGTGAAAATAGATCTGACTGGTTCTGGTTGGATATAATACATAATTGATCATTTCACCGTGCAGCAGACATTTTTTTTACAATGGGAGTCATTGTACAATATATGTATCTGCAGGGCATGCACTTGCATATGTTCAGGCTCCACAATCAGTGTACTGTACTCAGCAAAGGATTTTCCCAATGTTCTAAAGAATTAAAAGGGTTTTCCGAGATTTAAATACTCATCAGTATCTGATCAGTGGTGGTCCGACACCCGGGGCCCCAGACGATCAGCTGTTTGAAAAGGCACCGGCACTCCTGTTAGCTCTGCTGTCTTCTCTCAACTTCACTTCTATGGGGCTGAGCTGATCCTAGGCCACGTGACCGATGAAAGTGATGTCACTGGCCTAGGAAAATCTAAGAGAAGACTGTGACAATACTGCGAGCACCAGTGCCTTCTTGAACAGCTGATGAGCGGGAATCCCACATGTCGGACCCCCACCGATCAGATACACATGACCTATCCTGAGGATTGAAATCTTGGAACACTCCTTTAAAGAGGACCCATCACTTCTCCTGACATGTCCGTTTTTGTAACTACTTACATCCTCCATGTAGTAACAATTCTGGTTCATCTGTTCTTATAACTCTATGATGTGCCATTTCTTTATTACTCCTGCTCAAACTTTATGAATTAATTCCTAGCAATTTGCAGCGACGGTCCAGATAGGTGTTACTAGTTGAAGGGGGGGTCCCTGCACAATTTGACAGTGGCTGCACTGATTGGATATCATGTCAAATTGGTGGCAATCCAGTCAACTGAACCAAAATTGTTCTTGGCTGCCCAATAATCAGTGTTGTATTGGGGTTCCTTTATAAGTTTGTGGTCAAACTTTTATATTGTCAATAAAATCTAATAAGAGTTGAAGAAAAGAAATGGACCCTATTGGCAAGTGATTAATTCCAAAGGCAGTTCCAAATAAATGTTTTATCCTGGACCCTGGTTCCCACTATGGCTTCAGAGACTGGGCCTCCAGAGGATCCTCTAGTACTCTAATGGGCCAGTCCAATACTGCCAGTAATTATTTACCAATTTACAATGGTAGCAACAATGGACCAATAATTTGCTGTGGTTTATTCCAAATATTACATTTTTGAAATTAAAAAAAAAGTTTGTTAGGATATTAATTCGAATTTTTGGAAAATATGTATCTGTGTACTGTATTATTGACTGAATGTTTAGAATTTTATCGTTTGGCAGGAAATCTATGTGTCTATGGCCATCCTCAGTTATTAAGTGTATAGTTCAGTTTGAGGCCATATTGTAAACTCCATTTTGGCAGGGACTGGCTTGAATGAATGAATGAATGAACGAACTTATCACTCAAGAACAAAGGATCAGGCATGATGACATCCAACAGCCCAGTTCTTCTCTCCTCCGACATCTACCACTAGGGAAAAATCGGAAGTCCCGCACACACATTAGATCAGTGTTCCCCAACCTGTGGCTCTCTAGCTGTTGCAAAACTACAACTCCCATCATGTCTTGACTGCCTGAACCTATCAGAGCATGAAGGAAGTTGTAACAGCTGTAGCGCCACAGGTTGGCGATTACTTAAGTAGATGGTCAGCCAGTCCCACCAATAGATAATCACTATTACTAAAGCTGGTCACAAAAATGAGACCATTGTTAGCAGGATATGCTCTTTCTGTTGGGACCAGTTACCCATCTTATGGGAGATCGTGGCTATTACCAGACAGAAGATGTTGGGGAAGAGAAGGATTTGGTGGATTAAATTTCATCGACTGACCCTTTTGTTTTTCTGGGAGATAAATGATTGCCAGAGGTGATCGGCAGCAGATACATTCTTGTTTCCCTGTTCAAAACACATACACGCTTGTCCAAACCAAGTGTACACGTGTTTGGGGAATTTGGGAAAAATAGTTGTCAGTTATATTAGCTCATTCAGCCTACAGCTATAAAAGGTGCAGGGTGAGCACTTTAAAGTGCTAAAATGATGGAAAAAGTGCCTGACTGTTTCCTTGAGCTAGTATAGGTTTAAAGAGTCCCCCTGTCCTGTTCAAGATGTCTTCTTCAAAATTAAAGAAGTGTAGGGGATCATCAGCCCATTTAAATAGGCTTCAAAAGGGTTTTCTGAGACTTTTATACTGATTGTGGGGTCTGACACAGCTGGGATCGGGACTTGACGTCACATTCATTGGTCACATGGCCTAGGCGCAGCTCAGCTCTATTGAAGTGAATGGGGCTGGGCTGTAATACCAAGCACAGCCACTATACTATGTACAGCGCTGAGCTTGGTGAGCTGCGAGAAGGCTGCAGTGCTACTGCAACGTTGGTGCCTTCTGAAGCAGCTGATTGAACCAGATACTAATGACCTATGCAGAAGACAGGTCATCTGTATAAATGTCTCGATAAACCCCTTTAAGGCTGCTTCAACTGCATTGTTCACTGATCATCACACATAGAAAAAATGTCTTCCCAATAAAAAATGCTGCTTAATAATAATGACCCTGAATGGGTTTATTGCCATATAATTATTAGTTAATTAAATATTTTAATTCATTCATTTTATTTTTCATGTATCTTTTAAAAAAATAATTTCAAAAAAATGTTTCAGAATAGCACAAACAATCTTAATATCAAGATTTCAGCACATTTTCTCTAAACAGACTCCTGGGCATTAAGCCCTGACTGAAATATCCCATCCTCATAACTATTGGTCATAAGCTTGTATATTATTTCAATATTTGATGCAATCTGAATTTTAGAAATTTCTATACTCATATAATTTTGCACTATTATTGAAAATTATTGAAGTGTATAGATATGCAGGAAAAATTGATCTTTCACACAATGAACCATAAGTGTCCCCCTTTGAACATCCAAAAAGTTGGGAGGTTTGTTAGTATTATCTACATAACTCCATTCCTGGGATCACCTGTTTTGGTTATACACAAGGAAAGTCATAGGCTCTGATCCTCTGTGCCCAAAACTGGTATAAAAAAGTCACAAACCACAAGTTTGTGATTTTTTTAAACATCATGGCACCTTAATTTAGACATTGCCAGTCTTGATAAATAAGCCCTGTAGTGTGGTCTTTTTGCGCAATGTTTGACTTTATTGAAGGGGTTTTCCATCACAGACAACTAGAAATGAGACACCCAGACAACCCTTTCATATGTGAGCCTCTGCTCATTTGATCCTCAAGATTCCTCAGCAAAAATGTGCTAAAGAAGAACCAGCTATACACATCCACTGCAGCAGCCACTACAGGGGAAATGTGGCATTGCACCCAATCAATTTACTACTGAAGCATGTTCAAAAGTGTTTTCCTAGATATTTTTAGTGATGACCTATCCTCTGGATAGATCATCAATATCTGATCGGTGAGGCTCCCACACCTGGGATCCCCATCGATCAGCTGTTCTATCGCAGTACCACCGTAGGCTTCTCCTTGCTCTTCAAGCACAGTGACATCTATGCACTTCAATGGGGCTGAGCTGCACCTAGGTGATGTAACAGATGAAAGTTACATCACATGGCCTAGGGAAAGGTGTGAGAAAGCTGTGGCACTACTGCGAGCAATGGTGACTTCTGAAACAGTTGATCAGCTGGGGCCCCGAGGTCTTGGGAAACGCCTGTAAAGATTTACTTAGAGGGTGTAAGCTATTACCCAGCCAGACCATTGCCCCTATAATGTACCACTGTTTAGCCATGTAAAAATGGCCATAGGCTTTATGGTCATAGTACCTTCTTCGGGCCACACTACTAATTTTTTGCTAAGCTTTGGGGCTGAAATAGACATCCTGGTGTTTATTGAATGTTTTCTTGAATCTGTATGTCCGTGCCTACATAGGGTATACAGCAACACTTCTTAAAGGGGTTTATCAGGTGCTTAATATTGATGACTTTTTCTTATGATAGGTAATCACTATCTGATCAATGGGGTCTGCCTCTCGGCACCCCTCGCTGATGAGCTGAAGAGGTCACGGCACTGCATGAGCGCAACAGCCTTTTCTTAGGTCAGGGGTGTATCAGTCACATGGCCTAGGCAAAGTTAATTTCCTTTCAAATGAATGGTGCTGAGCTGCAATACCAAGCACAGCCACTTTCAAATGAACGGCGCTGTGCTTGATAAGCAGCCAGGTGGCCCTAGCCCTCACTGGAGTGCGGTGGCCTTCTTTAACCAGCTGATAGACGGAGTGTCGAACCCTCGCTGATCTGATATTGACGACCTATCCTGAGGTTAGGTCATCAGTTTTATGGAAAATCTCTATAACAAGAGATTAGCATAAGAGATTAGCAAAACATTACATAGAAAAAACTATATTTTAACTGGGATGTTTTAATATTCCTTGAGACAACCACAATGAGGTATTTCAGTACGTAATCAGGTAATGAACACTTAGGGTATGAATGCACAGCACAGTCGTGGCGTGTTCAGTACCACGCTGCCAAGTAGGCCGCAGCTGCCTCTTATTTAACTAATGAAGACCTCACTGTATAGTCTGTCTGCATTGTTAATGGCCACATGGCCCCCTCAATGCTGCACAGCCATTACCAATACAGACCCACTGAACAGTGCAGTCTTTTTAGTTTAGTTAGAGGCAGAGGCAGCCGCGGTACTCGACCGCTACATGGCCACGTCCCGGACACCCCACGACTGCGGCGTGTGGTCGTACCCCAAGTTCTATATCTTTCAAGTGCTAGAAAAGACCCAAAGTTTGTAAATGTGCACACGTGGTTGCACAGAGTGATGCAGTGTTGCATAACTTCTTCCTTATATCGTGCACATTTACCTGTCTTCAGTTTAATCTACTGTATGCAATGCATTGGTCATATTTATCAATACTTACTCATACCATTTCATGTACAATATTTTTAATTATTATTAATGTTTACATACTTTGTGCATTAAATTATAAAATGTAAAAAAAAAAAACCTCAGAAAAAACACTTGCTTAAATTATTTCTTGGATACAAAATATTTGCATTGTGTATATTTTAAATGGAAAATACAAATTACTAAATAAACATGACACTGGAAAGAGCAGTCGTGTTGTCTGGTGTTTTTTGTGTGATTTCTGCAGGCTACGTGTTTAAAGGGATTGTGTGAGGCTAGAAAAAAGGACCTGCTTTTATAGTCACATTTTTTATTCTCTTTATGGGACGATACACAGTAATACTTCTGCATTACAGAGCATGGTGATTTTGACAAGTTGTCTATTACACCCTGCCAGAGGCAGAACATAATAGCAGCCAGGACATGGCAATCCTGAGTCCTTCAGAAGGGCCCCAGTTGCCATTAAAGTACTCGGCACCCCATGATAGTATTCCCTCTCTCGCTAACCTCTCAGTTGCAGCATTTGAGGGGTTAAACTGCCAGGATCAGAGTTATGCAGTACCTGTACTCTAGGTTACTTTTTTTTTCCGTTACGACATTCACCATGCAGGAAAATATTTTCTATATTTTCATAGGACATTTTTTAATTTTTTATTGTGTATATATTTTTATATGTAAAATTGGAAAAGGGGAGTGATTTGAATGTTTAATACTTTTTTGCATTACTTATTTTTCATGTAATATTTAGTCTCCTTTGGGGACTTCAACGTGTAGTTTATGGGATTTTCACTTTCTGCCTGTGAAGCCGTACCTTAAGCACAGTTTTTCAGGCAGCTCACTACGACAGCACTGGGAGCCTTCACAAGGCCCTAGACCAGGGTTGGCCAACCTTACAGACACAAAGAGCCAGAAAAAAAAAATTGTATGACTACCAGGAGCCACAAGCTATACATTTACACACGAGTCACTGTATATTTCGCCCTATAAGATGCACCTAGGCTTTAGTGGAGAAAAATAAGAAAAAAAATATTTTTCATCTGATTTGAGGTCGAATATATTTTTCTTATTTTTCATTAGCAGAGAAAAAAAAGAAAACATTATTTTTCATCAGACCTTAGATCAGACTCCTAAATCAGACCCCCAATCCTCATCTGACCTAAAATAAGATCCCTAATCCTCATCAGACCTCCAAGTCATACCCCAAAAATAAGACCCCCATGCTCAGATCAGACAACACAAATCATACTCCCAGTGTCAAACCCTTAGTGCTCAGATCTCCCCCGCATGCTCAGACCAGACCCCCCCTCATGAGCAGATCTGACCCCCCATGCTCAGATCTTAACCTCCCATGCTCAGATCTGACCCCCCATGCTCAGATCTGACCCCCCCCATGCTCAGATTAGACCCCTATTGCTTAGATCAGGACCCCTCCCCAATGCTCAGATCATATCCCCCATGCTCAGATCAGATCCCCCATGTTCAGATAAGATCCTGCCATACTTAGATCAGACCCCCATGCTCAGTTCTATGATTTAAAAAAATTGTCTACCTCTCCTGATCTGGCACCGGCCTCTTGATTGGACACCTGCTACTCTGCAGGCCTGACATGCTCTCCACTGTTACTGATGCACACAATGTTAGATTATAGTGTGCGTCTCCACATACTACGTTCTGACACTGTGTGCATCAGGACGCAGTCGAGAGCGAGCTGGAGCTGCAATGTAGCAACGGTGCCCGATCAGGAAAGGAGATCTTAGCATTAGGTGGATAGTGAGCCGGCCTGACTGCTTCCTGGCTCCACAGCTAGAGCCGCACTTAAAGAGGCAAAGAGCCGCATGTGGCTCAAGAGCCACAGGTTGGCCACCCTTGCCCTAGACTGTCATAACAATAGATAGGAGCCCGTAAGGGTCCATTCACACGTTCGTAGTTCTGGGTCCGCATCTGTTCCGCAATTTTGCAGAATGTGTGCAGACCTATTCTTTTCAATGGGGCCGCAAAAGATGCGGACAGCACCTTTTAGTTCCATTCCGTGGCCCCGCAGAAAAGATAGAGCATGTCCTATTCTTGCCTGCAATCGTGGACAAGAATAGGCATTTGCATTTGCCATGTGCGGTCCGCAATTTGTGGACGGCAAAACACTTACGGAAGTCTGAATGGATCCTAATTATTACTCTGCACCCACAGATTGGCTGCCTTGGTCACAGACCATCTGGTGGCATGTCATGACAACTGGAAAACTGTAATCCTAAGGGCTCATTCAGACAGCCACAAGTAGTTTTGCGGTCCGCAAATTGCGAATCCACAAAACACGATACAGGTTTTGTGCATTCTGCATTTTGTGGACAGGAAAGGTCCAGCCCTATATAGAAATGCCTATTCCATAGGACATGCTCTATATTATTTTCTGGGCTGCCGAACAGAATTATGGATGCACACAGTGTGCTGCTACACGTGTACGGGTTTTCAATGAGTTCATGCATAACATTGAGAACAATATTAATCACATACTTGTAGTCCTGGTGGTAGAAGAACGGAGTGGAGTGGTTTATATATCCTGCTTCCTTAATAATACACAATCATGTGCATCCTTCAATCTTCTCAATGAAGGAGAATAATTCTTACGCATCTACAACAGCAAAACCATTTGAATACTTCCTGACCAGTGGAACCTGTAGTCTCTATGGCTCCATATTAAGGATATGTAGGATCTCATGTGTTGTAATATTAAATGCAATAAAATATTTCACAATTTTTTTAACAGATTCTATACGGTATGTATTCATGGGGAAAAATATATAAAACTGGAGGCATATCGAGGGCTCAGTTTTATACAGAACAAACTATTTTTGTGACTTTCTTTGATCCATTATGTATCTATGCTATTGAAAAGAAAAACTAAAGTTGCATCATCTACAAGTAGAATCTCAGGTTTCTTGAGGACAAACAGCTTCTAAATGTCAAGCATCACAGAACTCTCAAGAGATTTTGCAAGTGTTTCCCTTTACACTTGTCATTTCACTGAACTGAGACTTGAAGGTCTCCGCTTTCATAACTTCCGCTTCTTTGACCTGTCAGTCCAACAAAAGGCTGGGATTTGAAGAAAGTTGTTTAATCTCCTCAAAAGTTTTCATGGTCATAAGTTAGAGCTACTTCTGTATATTAATCCAAAATGCATCCTGAAAAATGTTATGTACTAAAAAATGTGTCTCGGTTCTCAATTTGTAGTATGTGTACCCATTGTGTGATCATAGTCTTGGGGAAGAAGGGTACCTTGAGTTTTTATGAGCAGGGGGTAATTGACTACAGCGGACCATCCAATAGTTGTTGGCCAAACCATCATTCAGCAGGCAGATATCTTTACCAGCTCCCTACTTACTCCCCCTTGCACATACATGCACATTTCTGCAAAGAATGTACTGTATGTGTTTTCAATAGAGAAGAGGAGAAAGCCGCTGCCAGACACTTCTGGTGAAAAAATGAGTTCACCTGATCCTTCCTCCCCAACATTATCTGTCAAAAATATACTAGTGTATATGTGCAGCAAGCCCTCGTGGGAGGAGCTGTTGTAGAGGATTGGAAGTGGCAGTACCCTGATGTAGCTTAGTTATATCACCATTTCCTATCTCAGGCTCCCTACCATCGCTCTTGAGGGGCAGTGCTTTGATGCGTATGCGCCTGTGGTGCAGATCCAAGATGGCCAATAAACCCCTTCTATGCTGGTGCACAATGAAGGAGCATTTCTGGGCCTTTATAGCATGTGGTGGTGAGTGTGAAACACCCCCACAGAGCCTGGTTAAAATTAGTTGGCTGTAGCTTCCACTGAATTCCCTCTGGCAAAGCAACAAAATTTCTCTTAGGGTCCGCACAATTAGGTCAACGATATTAAGGCACAAAAGTACACCCTGTTCATGCAACGAGCCCTGTGGGAGCTAGTGTAGAGGATGAGACTGGTAGTGGCACCGATGTAGTGTAGTTGTGTCATGGTGTCCTGCCCCAATCACAGCCACCCAAACAGAATGATGCCCTGTTAAGCTTCCTCCTCACACACACAGTTATAGCCTCTTAGTTTCCTCCACGCACAGTATGATAATCCTTTAAGTTCCCTCTGCAACAGAATGGTATCCCTTAAGTGGCTCCCACACAGTATGATGAACTCTAAAGTATCCCCCCACAGTGATGCCTCCTTAAGTGTTCCCCACATAGTATTTGTTCCCCTTAAGTGGCACTTAAACAGTGATGGCCCTTTAAAGGGTTATTCCCATCTTAGACAATGGATACATATTGCTAGGATATGCCCCCATCATGTGATAGGTGAATATATATATATATATTATATATATATATAGGCCCTATATCAAGAACGGAGCAGGAAAATTAACGGAGGGTGCATTGCACATGCGCAGCCGCCCTCTATTCATTTCTATGGGGCCGCCAAAAATAGCCGAGCGCTGTCTCTGCTATTTCCGTCGCCCCATAGAAATGAATGGGAGTGGTGGCCATGCATGCGCGGTGTGCTCCTATTCATTTCTATGGGAGCAGCGGGGAGCTGTGTCTGGTGGTGGCCGGACCCTGGGATACCTGGGGTTCTCCAGGCACAGCGATCCCCGCTCCGTTCTCGATATAGGTGCAGGTCCCAGAGGTGGGACTTGCACCTATCAGACAATGGGTGCGTATCCTAGCCATATGCCCCAATGCAAGCAGGTGCATGTTTTGCTGATAAGAGCAAGACTTCAGGCTAAGATAATCTTTAAAGAGAGACTCTTAACTAAAACTACTGCTACACTTCAAAGGAAAGTTTATAATGTGATGTTATTAAATATAATACTTAGGAAGTACATATAGCGATATAATATCCTTCTTTTGCACTTATATACAAAGGATAAAGAACATAAAACACAATTATATCAGCACTTCAGCTGGAGTCCTGACTACATCCAGAAGAAAGGTACTTAGATCACCAACTGAATTAACATCATCTGACAGCAACACATCAGCTGGGAAGCCCTTTTCAGCTAAAGTAGTCAGAGTCTCGATTGGGAAAACACCGAATCGGTCCCTACACGAGGCATACCCCTATAGGATGAGCTTCTGACTTCTTTCCTGAAGGAGTACAGCTTTATACCATTTTAAAAAAAGCTTCATTAGCTAGTGGAATATAGCCAGGACATGCATAGTACAAGGGTCACTGTGTACCTTTTGTTCATCTGTTATCATTCTGGAACCTGGAGCGGCCAGTTCCCAGGTCTGCAGCGAGTCAGAATTCCCAAAACAACCTTGAGAAAATATCTAAACAAAGCCTTATTCCCTTGCAGATGCATTCACAGGTCATTAATTTAAATGAACACATACAAAATGGAATCCAAATGACCACAAATACCTCTTCGCACTTTAGTGCGATGCAATGACATCATCGCGCCTGCCATGCTGAGCCACAGACTGCGCAGAATGGAAAGTCCTGCCACTCTCTGTGATGTCTGTGGCTCTGCGTAGCAGGCACGAAGATATCACTGCATGGTGACAAAGTGGAGGTGAAGCAGGGAGCTAACATTTCACTGCTTCTCCGTGGCACTAAACTGTATCTGGGTCCTGAGGTCGTAGATTCATACAGTCTAAAGCGGAATCGGACCAGGGTCCGCTAGTTTAGCATCCCGGGTATACGAGATCGGTGTATTCTTTCAGTGCTGCTAGTAGCAAAAAAGATAATTTTTTCTGTTCCATTTTAGCTACTAGTCCTACAGACCATGAAACCCTCACACAGGATAACATATTCATCTGACATTAAAAAATAAAACAAATTAAAACATTAAAAATAGACTTTGTATCATTAACGCAACATCGGAAATAATTACCGGGCCCGGTATGGCAGCGGTTGAGCTGATTACTCCTGTAGTCACGTTCTCCTTCTGAGCCCCAACTATTTGTTCATTTAATATTTTCATTACTCAGTGAAGTGTAATTAGAATAACAAAGGTCATTAGTGAATCCATAATTTGCCAATCATAAAGAACCAGAAAATATTTATAAAGACATCTGAACAGACAGGGGAGGAGATACTGGTGATAACCAAAGCTTGTAGTAAAGCAGATATGGAACTTAAAAATACACCTCAAAAATAAAAGATCATGGACCCCGCACCAACCAACGTAGATAGGATACACTTGTTTGGGTGAATAAATTGAGGCACACATCACTTTTTTTTGCAGGTCCAGCAAATAAATGTTAATGTTCACCTGGGACATGGCAACATCAGTAGAAGTCTGGTGCAGGAACTCCCACCAATCACCAACAAAAGGATAAAAGCACTCATCTGAGCTTCATTTGGCTGATCCTCAGAGAGTTGAAGCTGCCAGTGTTTGGACCATGGACTGAACAGAGCTTTAGGGACAGGATTGAAGACCTATCTGTCTTCGTTCCAGCAATCAAAGCACTGGACCCTCACTATTCAACCACTATGATGTGTTCCTTTCAGGGCTGTGGAGTCGGAGTCGTGGAGTCGGAGTCGGTGTCCATTTTAGTGGAGTCGGAGTTGGAGTCGGGATAAAATGGACCAACTCCGACTCCAACAATATATAATAAATTGGTCCAGTTAGTTAGTTAGTTCAATGCAATATGTGCTGAATATATTTTCATAAGAATTTGGGAAAATGATGAAATGTCCTATAAATGTCTGTTCTATTCCTGATCTAAGGATGTAGGCTTTTAGTTGAGATGAATGTGTGCTGCCCTTTATGTAGATGCTCAGAAGTGAAACTCCTCTGCTACAGATCAGAGGAAAAAGGCATTGGTAAGGAGTGGCTGCACTCATCTCAGATCTGCTGGAGAAAACAGGATTAAAGGGGTTTTCTCACTAATTACAAAGATTAGCTTTCAACACAAAGGGACAATTAAAAGAAAACATTTTCTAAATACAATAGTCAGTAGATTTTACTTTAGTCATGAACTATAAACAGTTCAGCAGGTCTCTCCCTGTACACAGGTTTCTGCAGTTTTCTCTCCGGTCCAGGCATCCGCACCAAGACGGATCCGGAATGACCCCCAATGCAAGTCAATGGGGACGGATCCGTTTGGTGTGACACACCAGTAATCCGGATCTGTCCTCCATTGACTTGCAATGGGGGGTCATTCCGGATCCGGCTACACATATACAGAAATACATACATACATACTCACACATACACACAAACACTTACATACTCACATACTCCAAGCAGGGACGCCGGCAGCATGTCTTCACGCGCCTCCTGCGCGCAGCTATGACGTTTCCCCACTGCGCCCAGCAGAGGGCGCTGTGGGGAATCGTCATCACTGCGCACAGGAGGCGCGTGAAGACGTGCTGCCGGCGTCCCTGGCTGGAGTATGTAAGTGTTTATGTGTGTATGTATGTTCTCTGTGTCTGTGTCAACATGTGTGGTGCCGGAGCGCTGCTCCGGCTCCACACATGTATCAGCGGCAGTACGGATCCGTACACAACATTTGGTTTTTTTTTTATCTATTTTCTGAACAATAATCATAATAATTTTGTGGTTCTTCCATCGGACCCGGTGGAAACCACCCTCCCTGTTGGGTTTACACTGATCTGGTCTTCATGTATCATCAATGATCATCGTAATTGCTCTTATGTTCTGAGGTATGTGCCAAAATCCAATGATCCAGAGAAATGTAAAGAAGAACACTAACGTAATATAAAATATTTGATGTATTAATGGTGCAGTTTTCCATTACATTATACACTGCTCTTTTCCAGGGGTTACGGCCACCCTACAATCCTGCATCGGTGGTCGTGCTTGCACACTACAGGAAACAGTGCCGGCCTCTCTGGTGACCAGGACCGTGGGAGCATGCACAGGTACAAATTTGCAGAAGTTCCTGTCCCCGCCACCTTGTATCTGCTCTGCAGCATTGGCCATAACCTTTGGAAACAAGCCATGTATAATGTGATGGAAAAATGAATGAAGCCAGCAAAGGAGGTAATATCGACAATCACAATACATTATTAAGTGTCTTGTATTCACTTTTTCTACATGATAAATGCCATTTGCCGAAGTGAGACAATCCATTTAATCCCATGAGCATACATTACCATGACGTACTAATCCAGCGCCCTTCTCTTCTTTTGCTGTTACACAATGTGCCTCACGTGAAAAGCTTGTGCAACATTTTCCAGACCACAACCTAGGAGCGGCTAATGACAGGTGAGATGTGACTTACATTGTGGAAGGGATTTTCTATAGGACGAAACCTCTTGTTATGTTTTTGTTAGGCTGTGTTCATATCAAGTTTTTTTGTCCTACTTTTAACATACACTTTGGAAAACAGGATGGAAAAGGGTAGCATTACTTAGGCTACATTCAAATCTCTGCTAAAGGTAAAGACAAAGTCGGATACCACCCATTGACTATAATGGGGTCCAACGGGTAACCAGTGGCTTACCAGTATAAATACCAGCTTTCCATGCAGTGTTTGTCTGTCCAAAAGCCGGCATTTATACAAAAAAGCCACCAGATTTCAGTTGGGTCCCATCATAGTCATTAGGAATCCGGCTGTGCCTGGCACTGTCCGACAGCTTCTTGACTATGCCAGAAATGGCAACTCTGGTAGTCTGTCCCTCTGCCAGAATGAATTATATCAGGGATGCTCAGCTGTTGCAAAACTACAACTTCCATTATACCCTACTGTAAGGCCCCATTCACACGACCGTATGTATTCCGTGATCCACGGATGAAACGTAACGGAAGAAATACGGAAAGTCTTCCGTAGTGTTCCGCAATTTTGAGGACCCATTGACTTTAATGGGGCTACGGACGTGATTTTACGGCCAAGTATAGGACATGTTTTATTTTTTTTGCGGGGGAACTTCCATGAGATACGTGATGCGGAATGCACACGGTGTGCAATACGCATTTTTTTCTCCTATGGAAAAATGAATGGGTCCATATGGTTCCGCATCTTATCCGCAAAAATGCGGATAAGATGCGGAAATGTACATACGGTCGTGTGAATGGGGCCTAATAGCTGTAGGATGCAGGCATTCTGGGAACTGTAGTTTTGCAACAGCTGGAAGGCCACAGGTTGGGCATCCCTGAATTAGATCATTATTGAGGCACTGGCTGCTATATAGTATAGCAACATAAAGCCCCAGAGATGCATATGACGTTTCATTCCCCCAAAGTCTCCTTCTCCACTGTCAAGGGAGAGAGAGAAAGAGATAACTACTGTATTTAAAGGGGTTATCCAAGACTATAAAAATGCCCCCCACATGCCAGGCCCCTCTCAGTGAATATACTTACCCTGTTCCCTGCGCCACTCCTGGTCCCTGCACCCCACTGCTGCTTCTCCCTGTACACGAATGAAAACATCCGGTGTCGGAGGGGAGAATCCAATGGCAGGCGGGGATGGGGACGAGCTTCCCTAGCATCACGGGTGATATATGGGGGACATTTTTATAGTCTTGTATAGCCCCTTTAATGATTTAAAAGCAAGGACGAATTAATGAACAAAAGGTGAGCAGCTTCACTATGGGACCATTATGCCGGTACTGATGGGAGGAAGGGGCAGGGAAGCTACTGAGCATGTTAGTCCATCTGTAAATGCAGGAGAAGGTGGACCAGAAGGATAAACACCAGGGCGCACTACCAGAGAGGAAAATGTAATGTATGTAAAAAAAAATAAAAAAAAGAATAATATATATATATATTATATTATATATATATATATTTTTTTTTTTTTTTTTCTAAATATTTTTTTTTCTAAATATTTGCCTCTGAATTCTTAATTTCCATAGTCAATACAGTATTTTACTATAGTTAGTGTTGAACGAATCAAAGTTTTCGAAGTGGACTTCGATCCAAATTTCAGGGAAAATTCGATTTGCCGTGAAGCTGAATTTCCTCATGCTACATGGCAACAAAATGGTTTTCCCTAAAATGGGGTAAAAAAAAAAACATACTCACCTCATCCATTTGAACGCGAAGAGCCAGCGGCCGCCATCTTGATTGAAGATCTCACGCAAAATCTCGTGCGCGGTGACGTCACCACACCGGCCGACTTGATAAGGTCATCACGTGCCACGCGAGATTTAGCGCTGCATCTTCAATTAGGATTGCGTCCGCGAGCTCTTCATGATCAAATGGATAAAGTAAGTATGATTTTTTTTTATTTATTTATTTATTTATTTATTATAGACCTTAATATTAATGTCAGATGCCACGATCAGTGATACAATGATGGTTGGGGGGGGCACAATTACCGCTCCTTGTCATTGCACCCACTACTTGCAAAGAAATGCGCTTCGTAACAAATGTTTTTGTAAAATTCAACGAAGCAGCCAAATCGAATTTTCAAGAACTTCGCTCATCTCTAATTATAGTCAAACCACTACGGACAAGATTACAAATTGTGAATGTAAGTACAGCAGCCAGACACTGGAAGAAAATCAATAGAATCTACAGTCACGATTCTATAAAAAGCCAAGAAATTTTGATTTTGGAGACAAACGGATTGTGTTTATCCATCAGCAGTACTTTCCCACTGGCACAACTTTAATGTATTTTCCTCCTTTTGCTTCATACTGCGATAATAAAACAATTCTCAGTTTTCTTTCCTAATGCTGCAGTTTTGAGATACCCGTGTAATTGAAATGACCGCAGCCTCCTACAGGCGATTATCTTAAGGAAAAGATTAAAGGAAATTGAAAAATCAATATCAGTGTCAGAGCTTTTTGCCTTTTTTTATATTGTGGACATTATCTTTTAAGTGAGTGAATATTTGCAAGTGGTAAAAAAAAGAAAAATTCTCTTTGACGATGTTCACATTTTTTATTTATAATTCTGTATGGGAATTAGAGAGGAGCGAAGTTTTAATAAATTTGATTTGGACGATTCACCGAAGTTTGCCAAGAAATTCAATTCTTTCTGAATTAATTTTGTCACAAATCGCTATAAATCAGGTATACCCAGGCCACTCTGCCTAATCTCATTCTTCCCACTTGGTGGCACATTCTCAGTGTGAAAGCTTGGAAGTCAACCCTTTCTGGACTGCTGACTGTAAACTTAAGTCGGCAGCCGGACATTTAAAAATAGAGCCTGCTGATGTGTGCAGTGGACGCCATAGGCGTCAGTTGTCTGCTGTTTTAAAGAGCAAGCACCCGGCACTAATGTCCATGACTTTGTGTTGGACTTTTAACTCTTCAGATGCTGTCGTCACCTGGGTGTGCTCCAGCTCCCCCGAATTATGACTGAATTTGCTACTGTGTGGTACCAGGCAGGGAGGTGTCCTTGCATAGTTTTTCACTGGCGGAACTAAATGGATAAATCTAGACTGCGCAGCTCCCCTCCCCCTTCAACTGGATCTTCTTTGCTAACTTCTAGTAATTCATTCAAAATTTCTAGCAAGAATAATAAAGGAATGTAAAACATAGGCTTATAACAATAGATGTTCCAGAATAGTTATTACAAGGGGAATGCACGTAGCTACTAATACAAACATGTCAGGAGACGTGACAGCTCCTCTTTACTTAAATTTTCAGTTTAAAAGTTTTTCCTCAGTCCTCTTTAATGAGGGCGCAGGCTGAACAAAAGAGCTGACTAACACTGTGACCCATTAAAGTGCCCCCGAGCTGGGCAGTATCTGCAATTGTTCTATGTAATGTAAGGTTATTTATGTTTTATATTGTGATGTTATATATTGTGATGAACAAAGTATTGCAAAATTTGTTTCAGCTGCTTCGCCGAATTTTACAAAAAAATTTGCTTTGTGACTAAATATTTTGTCACAAATGCCATTTCGTTGTAAGTAGTGGGTGCACCGCTTCCTATCATTGTACCCCTCAGATGCAGCGTTCATTGCTCATTGCGGCATCTGATGTCAATATTACAGTATAAAATTTTTTAAAAAATCATAAAATCATCCATTTTATTGTGAAGAGCCAGCCGCCGCCATCTTGATTGTAGATTCAGCACGAAATCTCGTGCGGCCCATGATGACGTCATCATGTCAACCGGCATGGTGATGTCATACGTCCTGGCACATGGGATTTCCCTCGGGATCTCTAATCAAGATGGCTGTGGCCGGCTCTTCACGCTCAAGCAGATTATGTAAGTAAGATTTTTATTTTTATTTTTTCCCGCTATTCAGGGAAAATTGATTCGTTACCACAAATCACAAGGAAATTCGGCTTTGTGGCGAATGAAATTTTCCATGAAATCCAGATCGAATTCCACTTTGTGGACTTCAATTCTCCAAACACTATTAATATAACATCAGTAATGATAAAATAAGGTTGGTATTAGGAAATAGAACTTACCATCCCATTACTCCCCTCTTGTTAGGAGTGGGTTGGTCCAACTTCCTGATAGGAGGGGAAGTTTGAGAGAGTTCTAGCTAGGAGAGCTTGCTAAACTAGTAAGGAATGAGGAAGCATGAACATCTGCTCCCAATGCAAGGGTCCTGAGGAACACTGCTTCAGGGAGACGGAAGGTCCAAGACCAACTCTACAGTCAGTGGGATGACCAGCAACTAAAGCTTTACAGATCCTGCTGTAGGTGAGGGGATAACAAAATTAAGACACCCATCACCATACCACAGCTCAGGCAAAAATAATTAATCTACCAAAGATCACATCTACAGCCTTGAATGTGAGTTAATAGCTGTAGCAAAGGGAAAAGGAGAGATTACCCTAATGTGCTTCTGTCTGCCATTTTGCCTGCCACCATACCTACTCAGCTAGGGATAGAGACATTGCAGTTTGTACAAACAACAGCTGGATGTACTGTAACTCATCATTTGCACTCAGTAAAGAAGAACATTGTTCTTATACGTCTGTTTGATTCCTTCACACCATCTTTTCACTGCCCTGAACTCCAGGGAATGATGACCGGAGGGAATACACTGTGATAAAACATCTCATCAGGACCACTACAACTCATATTCTCTGCTCTGGCTCCTCAGGGTCTCGTTGCACCATCTCATCAAGATTTCCATCTTCTACATTATGAGCCAAAACATCAGGGTTGTCTCATCAGAGTCATATAAACATCACACAGTGGGTTAAGAAGTGAGAGTGGCTCTATAAGGGTGGCTCCCACCTTTATAGACCATATGCATCCATACTGTGTAACACATGAACATTTATTCAACCAAATGACTGGCATTTAATGCTACATTTCCCCTTCAGTGACCACTGCAGGCAAAAGGAGTAGCCAATCCTCACTGATTGCTGACCTTGAGAAGCCAGACCCACAGCTATCACCTGTTTGCCCAGCCAGCTTCTGAAGGAGTTGTCACAAACAAAAAACATCCCTTTAAAAAAGCAGAGTGTCTCATGAACTTGTTGCAGCAGGCAGGAGCAAGCCCTGAGATCCTTGTTCTTAATGTGACCTGTCACATACACTTTCAGTAGAAAAATCTATGTTTTAATATCATCAGTCTTTTTTGTTTATCTTATTTCTAGCTCCATTTCAGCTACAATCACTAAAATGACTTGTAGTTTGTTAATCTAAGGACCAGAGAGTTCTGCATTTTGTCTTCAGAGATTGATCATGGAGCTATAGTAAGCGGTCGGCTAGTAATGAGAGATGGACCGCTTCACGTGTCATAAATCACAACAGAGGCTTCGGCAAAGAAGATTATGGGACAATGTATTGCTGGATGTTACAGTAAAAGGGTTTTGCAAGAAAGAGCATTTGAAGTTTTCGGGGGAAAAATGGTTAATCATAGCTTGTTGTGCTGGTGTCTTAGAATTTTTTTTTTCAATGTCCTATAGGGGAAAGTATTTTATTCAGGACCCCCATCTAAAGCCAATCAAAGTAAAAAAACATCTTTGGATCTATGGGACCTAGCATGTCTGTCAATAACAGCCAATTAATTATAATAGGTGAAGCTTCATGTCTGCATGACAATTAAACTCATAAAGGGGCTCTCTAGTTTCATAAGTAATTTGTCTGCCCAGAGAATCCAAAATGGTTCATATATGTTACCCATACACTTGTGTCATGTCAGCAATGTCCCTCCCCTGTCCTCAGCATCAGTGCCTCTTGGCAGAATGCTTACATGTAGAACTTCCTGTTCTCATCAACTTCCTGCTGGGTTTTCCCAGAATGCTTTACCTCAATATGTTTCACAGGGCTTGCTCCCCTTGGTAACATGAAAATGGGAGGTATAATGTGTGACTACTGCAGAAAGAACAGTGTGGCAGATGGAGGAAACCTGTGAAACATTGCAGAGCAATGATCCTGGGATTGGTCAGAAAATCCAACAGGAAGCTCATGAAAACAGGAGAAGTTCTAAATGTAAACATCCTGCCAGGATACAATAGGTACAATATATGTAAGCATGAAACCAGAGAACCACTTTACCAGGTTCCCTAACAGACTAACTGGCTACTAGTCAGCAGAAATAACAGTATTAACCTGGCTGATGTACTAATGCCCGCTGAATCTAAATAGCCTAGTCTAGTTTTAATACATGCCCCGTTATTGCAAAAAAGATCTTTTATTATTTGCAAATTGTCCTCTAGGAGAAGGGAGGGGCATTGCTCCTGCTCCTAGAGGCTCTGTTCTCCCACCTCTGTCCTCGTCCTCCTTGATTGATTGCTGAACACCATACATCATAGAGCATGCGAGTAGGTGTGAGATTTTACCTGCACTCAGGGCCACGCAGGAGGACATGAACGCTGCCTGACCCTGTCAAACAAGTCCAGGAAGGTGTGGACAGAGGTGAGAGAAAGGAGCCTCTAGGAGAAGGAGCAACCTACGCCATCCCAGACCCTCCCCCCCTTTCCCCAGTAACGTGGCATGGTTTAAAACTAGACTAGGCTATTTAGGTTCAGTTGACATTATCACATCACTAATGTCAGCCAGGTAATACTGGCAGAAACCATTTAAAGCTAGTCATTGAATGATTTCCGTGTTTCACCAAGATCCAACATCCTGTGATTGGTTTATATGAAGCATATGATCATTAGAAGGGGAATTTCCAACCCTTGCTTATGTGCCAAAATTAAAGGTGTTGTCCAATGTAAAATATTCTACATTTTTTCAAACCAGCACCTATGTTTGTAATATAATGGAATTAATCATTTAGTATAATCACTGAGTTATACAATAAAATTATTCTCTATAATGCCACCTGCTGTTTCTTTTCCTTACTTATCTATCCATCTATCTCAGAAACATCTCTGAGGTGGTCGCACATGCTCAGTTTCATCCTTCCACTGCCACCAGTCATACCTACTGTAACAGATAAGTTGTAATAGTTACAGGGAGCGAGCTGCAGCAAAAGGGAACAACCCCTGAGAAAGCACATGACCCCTGAGATAGGGCACACCTTTTGGCACTCCCTGAGCTGTCAACTTGAAATAAAACTAGCCATTGGAGCAATGAATGGGGAGATCTCTGGATCCATGTGAGGCACAGGGCCAGTTCTAGCTGTCTTAGAAATAGATCGATAACCTCTTTAACTATGTTCACAACAACTATGTGGACAACTCTATAAAGGGCATAGAGGCATGAAAATGAGCAAGAACAGGAAAAGTTATCACATTAAAATTGCATTCATTTACAGATTTTGAGCTTCTGAATGTCATTAATAATGTTTCCATTCATGGACAGTAAGCAGGAATTCTAAAAACGGTAAGAAATTAAAACGCAAAGAACATTAGAAAGTTGCAATACTTGTCATTATACAATAATTAAGCTTGACTTATGGAAAATGGAATAACTCTTTAACTCTTATGCCAACAGTTTAAAAATTTACATGAAACAATTTGGCAACACATCTTAATGGAATTTTCGAGTTCTAGTTTTATAGCAGGAGAACAAGTAACGCTATAAGAATGTGGCATAAATAATGCAAGCCGGCTCTTGAAATATTGGGCTGTTTACTCCTTGCCAACTATATTGTAAATTGCAGCAGCTTGGTTAGGAATATAGAAATTGGCTAAAATGCTCCATCTAGTGGTCAAAAGGTTGTATGACACACAGAATGTTCACCTATTCTTTGGGGAGGAATGGAGTCGTACACTCCTGAATTTACACTAACTGTTGATGAGAAGAACTTATCAATATGCTACATGCAATGAATGCTGTATGGGGATGGGTCTTTAATTTACAGATCGGCAAACAGCAAAGCAGAGCAGTGAAGATGAAGAAGCAGGATCACATGACCGCAGCAGTGCCTTGACTGGAGGGTTATCCAATAATGCCTTTCAGTTGGCCTCAACCAATCAGTATTAGAGGGGTTGTCTGGGTTCAGAGCTGAACCCGTACATATCCCCATCAACACCCCTCCGGCCCCTCTGAGATGAGCATCGGACCATTTTATGCTCTCCCTTGCCATGCGATGTATCGCGCAGGGCAATGGCTTTCTTGTTTACAATTGCACAATGCTAGGCGGAGGATTCCGTCTGTCAGTGTTCTCGGTGCCATCACCTTCTCTGATGGGCAGGTTTTAGCGCTGTCCTAGCTGTTTTACATGCTAGGGCAGCGGTAAAGTACACCCATTAGTGCTGGTGACGGAAGCCTCCACCTAGCAGTCCTTATGGAGGGCCCGGAACATCATCTGGACTCCATAAAATGCCTTTGCCCTACGCAATTTAGCACAGGGCAAAGGAGAGCATCTGAGCATGTAATGCTCTGATGCTCATATCAGAGGGACCGGAGGCGTGAAGATGGGGCCAACCCCTTTAATATGTGTCATCAAAGGGCACTATATAAGAATCCAAGTAGGGAACCCACATATATTCTAAGCTTGTGTACAGTCATGGCCAAAAGTTTTGAGAATGATGCAAATATTAATTTTTACAAAGTCTACTGCTTCAGTTTTTATAATGGCAATTTGCATACACTCCAGAATGTTATAAAGAGTGATCAGCTTAACAGCAATTACTTGCAAAGTCAATATTTGCCTAGAAAATGAACTTTATCCCCCAAAACACATGTCAACATCATTGCAGCCCTGCCTTAAAAGGACCAGCTAACATCGTTTCAGTGATTGCTCCATTAACACAGGTGTGGGTGTTGATGAGGACTGGGCTGGAGATCAATCTGTCATGATTAATTAAGAATGACACCACTGGACACTTTAAAAGGAGGCTGGTGCTTGGCATCATTGTTTTTCTTCTGTTAACCATGGTTATCTCTAAAGAAACATGCGCAGTCATCATTGCACTGCACAAAAATGGCCTAACAGGGAAGAGTATCGCAGCTAGAAAGATTGCACCCCAGTCAACAATCTATTGCATCATCAAGAACTTCAAGGAGAGAGGTTCCATTGTTGCCAAAAAGGCTCCAGGGCGCCCAAGAAAGACCAGCAAGCACCAGGACCGTCTCTTAAAAGTGTTTCAGCTGCGGGATCGGGCTACCAGCAGTGCAGAGCTTGCTCAGGAATGGCAGCAGGCAGGTGTGAGTGCATCTGCACGCACTGTGAGGCGGAGACTCTTGGAGCAAGGCCTGGTCTCAAGGAGGGCAGCAAAGAAGCCACTTCTCTACAGAAAAAAACATCAGGGACAGACTGATATTCTGCAAAAGGTAAAGGGAGTGGACTGCTGAGGACTGGGGTAAAGTCATTTTCTCTGATGAATCCCCTTTTCGATTGTTTGGGACATCTGGAAAACAGCTTATTCGTAGAAGACGAGGTGAGCGCTACCACCAGTCTTGTCTCATGCCAACTGTAAAGCATCCTGAAACCATTCATGTGTGGGGTTGCTTCTCAGCCAAGGGAATCGGCTCTCTCACAGTCTTGCCTAAAAACACAGCCATGAATAAAGAATGGTACCAGAATGTCCTCCGAGAGCAACTTCTCCCAACCGTCCAAGAGCAGTTTGGCGATCAACAATGCCTTTTCCAGCATGATGGAGCACCTTGCCATAAAGCAAAGGTGATAACTAAATGGCTCAGGGAACAAAACATAGAGATTTTGGGTCCATGGCCTGGAAACTCCCCAGATCTTAATCCCATTGAGAACTTGTGGTCAATCATCAAGAGACGGGTGGACAAACAAAAACCTACAAATTCTGACAAAATGCAAGCATTGATTGTGCAAGAATGGACTGCTATCAGTCAGGATTTGGTCCAGAAGTTGATTGAGAGCATGCCAGGGAGAATTGCAGAGGTCCTGAAGAAGAAGGGTCAACACTGCAAATATTGACTTGCTGCATTAACTCATTCTAACTGTCAATATAAGCTTTTGTTACTCATAATATGATTGCAATTATATTTCTGTATGTGATAAAAACATCTGACAAACACACATAAAAACCAGAGGGCAGCAGATCATGTGAGAATAGAAGATTTGTGTCATTCTCAAAACTTTTGGCCATGACTGTACTGATGTGATGGCAGAGAAACGTTTGGCAGAGAAAGAGAGCCACCAAATCTTATATTTAGCCGCACAATACATCTAGTTTAGGGTCAAACAAGGACAGTTTTAGGGAAGATATTAGCTAGTTAGTTAGATTTAGAGGTTTTAACGACAGAGTCAGTGTGGGGTACTGTGTGTAACCGGACTTCAGTCCTTTCCCTCTGCTTACTGCACAGCTCCTGCCTTGTCCTTCAGGCTCCATACTGTACTGCTGCAGGGGATGATAGTAACGCAGGCTACTCTGTTGGTGTGGCCCCAGCTTTGAGTTGGACTGTCATCCAAGAAGGACTGTCGGTAGCCCCTCTTTAGGAATTTGTTAGTCATATCAAAAAAATCTTTCTTTTTTTCACGTCTTTGTGTGATTTCCTCAAATGTATTGTTAGTGTGAGAGGAATCTTTTAGTGGCATTGAGATGGTAGTTATTATAATGCAAGAGACTATTTTTGGTTTAGTATATAAATTCACTGTGATGGTCCCGGTACTGTCTATTTTGATCAGGGTATCTAAGAAACTGATACCCTCCCTGCTCATGTGGATAGTGAACCCCAACTCTGAGTAGATTTGATTCATGTCCTTGAAAAACTCCTCAACAGAAGATTGAGGGCCCCTCCTTATGCAAAAAATCTCATCAATAAATCATGGCCATATTTTGGCATGCTCCTGGAATAGCCAGTGTGGGTACATATGATCCTCTTCAAATGCGATCATGTACGCATTTGCATATGGAGGGGCCACATTTGAACCCATCGCGGTGCCCTTTTTTGGCCATAAAATATGTCACCAAGGAGAAAGAAATTCTTAGTCAGTATGATGTTCAGTAGTGTAAGACAAAACTCCTGTTTGGTTATATTCAGAGTTGAATGGTTATTCAGTAGTCGAGCAGTAGCTGCCAAGCCATTGCCATGCTCAATTGATGTATATAGGCTATTCACACCAAGTGTAACCAGTAGACAGTTGCGTATGTTGTCGAGTTGATGTAACTTAATGAGGAAGTCTGTAGTGTCAAGTAAGAATGACCTGGACTTTTTGATTAATGGTGTTAATATCTTTTCCATGTGTATTTCCAAAGGTGAAAGTACTGAGTCGGTGGAGGCTACAACGACTCAGTACTTTCACCTTTGGCAATATGAACGGAAAAGATATTACTCAAACAGCAATTCTTACGGAGTCAATGACAGGGAACATTCCCATGTTTGAGCTCTGCGCAATGCTTGAGTGTTATAAAGGGAGAATATGTAGCCCATCCACATACGAGACAGCGCTTTTATATAAAAAGCTTCTACACATATGACTCAAGCTGTCCGTGTGGTCTCGCCTATGTAGGCAAAACCACACAACACATTTGTGGACGTGTCAGTGAACACAAATCTACAATCAGATTGGGATACACCTTGTTGCCTCTACCCAGGGGCGGTTTTAGACAAAGTGTGGCCCTGGGCAAAATTGAAAGTGGGGCCCTAAATCCTGAAATATTGGACCAGAAGTCCAATAGGATTTTGTAGGCACAAACAGTGGTTACAACCACTGCACTGATTGTAGACTGCCACATTATATCTCTTTAGCCTTTCCACTGTAAGCTGCTGATCCTGCAGCCTCTTTAGGTTTGCTCACACAGAGTATTTTCTGTGCTTAAAAAAACCTAATGCAGAATCCGCATCAGGTTTTTTTGGATGTATTTTTTTTCTGATGCCTTTTATATAACACTTTTTGATGCAGTTTTGCTGTGAATTTTCATTAATGCTCATTTTCAAAGGGAATTCTGGACATAGAACCTGCATGAGTAATGGACAGGGTACTTTAAAAAACCACAAGCAGAAAAAAAGGGTTGTCCCATCCGGGCCCTGAAATGAAGGGAGAGCACAGTGTGCATGTACAGTCATCCTCCATTATGTTATGATAAGTGGCTGATCACTGGCAAATTCACAGCAATGAACTATTATGGGGGATCTGTGGATGACACTGTTATGGGGGATCTGTGGAGGACACTGTTATGGGGGATCTGTGGAGGACACTGTTATGGGGGATCTGTGGAGGACACTGTTATGGGGAATCTGTGGAGGACACTGTTATGGGGGATCTGTGGAGGACACTGTTATGGGGGATCTGTGGATGACACTGTTATGGGGGATCTTTGGAGGACACTGTTATAAGGGATCTGTGGAGGACACTGTTATAGGGATCTGTGGAGGACACTGTTATGGGGGATCTTTGGAGGACACTGTTATGGGGGATCTTTGGAGACTGTATGGGGATCTTGGGACACTGTTATAGGGGATCTTTGGAGGACACTGTTATAGGGGATCTGTGGAGGACACTGTTATGAGGGATCGTTGGAGGACACTGTTATGGGGGATCTGTGGAGGACACTGTTATGGGGGGGTCTGTGGAGTACACTGTTATGGGGATCTTTGGAGGACACTGTTATAGGGGATCTGTGAGGACACTGTTATGGGGATCTGTGAAGTACACTGTTATGGGGGATCTGTGGATGACACTGTTATGGGGGATCTGTGGATGACACTGTTATGGGGGATCTGTGGATGACACTGTTATGAGGGATCTGTGGATGACACTGTTATGGGGAATCTGTGGATGACGCAACTGTTATGGGGGATCTGTGGATGACGCACTGTTATGGGGATCTGTGGATGACACTGTTATGGTGGATCTGTGGATGACACTGTTATGGTGGATCTGTGTCTGGCACTGTTATGGGGGATCTGTGGCTGGCACTGTTATAGGGGATCTGTGGAGGACACTGTTATGAGGGATCTGTGGAGGACACTGTTATGGGGGATCTGTGGAGGACACTTTTATGGGGGGGTCTGTGGAGTACACTGTTATGGGGATCTTTGGAGGACACTGTTATAGGGGATCTGGTGGAGGACACTGTTATGGGGATCTGTGAAGTACACTGTTATGGGGGATATGTGGAGGACACTGTTATGGGGGATCTGTGGATGACACTGTTATGGGGGGTCTGTGGAGTACACTGTTATGGGGATCTTTGGATGACACTGTTATGGGGGATCTGTGGATGACACTGTTATGGGGGATCTGTGGATGACACTGTTATGGGGGATCTGTGGATGACACTGTTATGAGGGATCTGTGGATGACACTGTTATGGGGAATCTGTGGATGACGCACTGTTATGGGGGATCTGTGGATGACGCACTGTTATGGGGGATCTGTGGATGACACTGTTATGGTGGATCTGGTGGATGACACTGTTATGGGGGATCTGTGTCTGGCACTGTTATGGGGATCTGTGCCTGGCACTGTTATGGGGATCTGTGCCTGGCACTGTTATGGGGGATCTGTGCCTGGCACTGTTATGGGGAGTGTCTGGCACTGTTATGGGGATCTGTGTCTGGCACTGTTATGGGGGATCTGTGTCTGGGACTGTTTGGTGGATCTGTGTCTGGCACTGTTATGGGGGATCTGTGTCTGGCACTGTTATGGGGGATCGTGTTGGCACTGTTATGGGGGATCTGTGTCTGGAACTGTTATGGGGTATCTGTGTCTGGCACTGGTGTTATGGGGGATCTATGGCTGGCACAGTGTTATGGGGGATCTGTGGATGGCACAGTGTTAAGGGGACCTGTGGATGACACTGTTATGGGGGATCTGTGGAGTACACTGTTATGGGGGACCTGCGGCTGGCACTGTTATGGGAGATCTGTGGAGGACACTGTTATGGGGGATCTGTGGAGGACACTGTTATGGGGGATCTGTGGAGGACACTGTTATGGGGGATCTGTGGAGGACACTGTTATGGGGGATCTGTGGAGGACACTGACAGAGGGGGCGCGGGGGGCTGACAGAGGGGGCGCGGGGGACTGACAGAGGGGAAATCTCAAAAAACAATAACCAGCCCTTGGCCCAGAATCTTTATTAGTACAACAACACAAAGATAGCCATAGGCTATAATGATCCCTTTGGGGCCCCTATAATATAAAATATAACTTTTATTTGCCTCTTTTAAAACTTGCTAGTAACAAAAGTGTGAAAGAACCTTAAATGTAGTGTCATAAAAACACTAACACCATCCTCCTAGGTCCGGCTTATTTATTATTTTTTATTATTTATTTATTTGCACAGTTGTAGCTGTTGCTTTATTAGCTGACAAAGATCAGAGGGCCACTTGTTTGTATTCTAGATGGCTGCAATTATAGTTGTTATAAATGGTACTAGACTGCAGTCAGTATAACTAGTTAATCACTAGGGCATTGACTTCATGCCCAGTTATTTATAAATGGCACTACCTTGTACCAAGTGCGTCTATTAGTATTTCACATCCAGTGACTGGCTATTACCACCAGTAACTGTTGTATTAAATTACTCAACGCAGTCCTAGTAGTATGGTGGTAGTCAAAGTATCATTTTCACCCTGACCCCACACCAGCCATAATCAAAGTCAGTCCTAAACTGCAGAGCCTTTCGTGGTCTGCGTAGCCTGCCTGGACCATATGTTGGGCACCTAACGCTGCCCTACAGTCTGTGGAGAGTGGTGTAGCAATTAAAATAACAAAGTAGCTCCCCCAACATGTTTCACCACGTGTGTGGCTTCATCAGGGGTAAGGAGCAGCTTATATTTTATATTATAGGGGCCCCAAAGGGATCATTATAGCCTATGGCTATCTTTGTGTTGTTGTACTGACAGAGGGGGGAGCGGGGGACTAACAGAAGGGGGCGCGGGGGACTGACAGAGGGGGGCGCAGGGGACTGACAGAGGGGGGCGCAGGGGACTGACAGAGGGGGCGCAGGGAGATGACAGAGCTCACAGAGGGGGCTCAAGGGAGATCAGTGACCATTAGTACATGAGGTTAGTGCAGGGCTGTTACAATAAGAGTGGTGTGACCCAAGCAGCCCTGAACCCCCCTCTTCCACCTACAGTACACTCTCTGGATGGACTTACCTGCCGGAGAGGGAACAGGCAGGGTCCTGGGAGCCCCCTGCATTTCAGGAGCTGAGGTCTGGGGGTCCGATGCAGTTAAAGGCCCAGTCATTCCAGCATGTTTTGGGCCTTGCAGCCTGGAGCAAACTATGGGGGGGCGGAGCTAACATAGCTCCGACCACACAGCGTCCTGATGCCGGACTTTAGCAGCAGGATCTAATGTTGTGGAGGTAAGATAGGGAGAGGGGGAGACTGTGCAAGGAGGAAGGGAGGGGGGGGGGTTCAGCAGCAGAACGCTGCAGCACCTTAGGAAATAAATAAAAGAACTGAATAAAAAAAAAAAAAGACTCCTAACAGCAGGGGGCCCCTCTGGGAAAGGGGGCCCTGGGCAATTGCCCTGTTTGCCCCCACCTAACGCTGGCCCTGCCTCTACCACACCGTTTTGCGGAGAAGAAACATCAAGTGTCACAGCTGAGGTTCCAGATATTGGAACAGGAAACTGATCAAGATGAGGAAGTAACAGGATACTACTCCTTAAAGGGGTATTCTCATCTTGGACAATGGGGGCATATCGCTAGGATCCGCACCTATAACGAGAACGGGGCCCCCAAAATGAAGAAGTGCGCACCGCGCAAGCGCAGCCCGCTCTCCATTCACTTCTATGGGGCTGCCAGAAATAGCCGAGCGCTGGCTCGGCTATCCCGTCGGCTCCATAGAAATGAATGGGAGCGGTGGCCGTGCATGGCGGCCCCATAGAAGTGAATGGAGAGCAGGCCGCGCTTGCGCGGTGCGCACTTCTTCACTTCGGGGGCCCCGTTCTCGATATAGGTGCGGGTCCCAAGGACAATGGGGGCATATCCTAGCGATATGCCCCCATTGTCCAAGATGAGAATACCCCTTTAAACAGCGGGAATCATACTGAACTTGGAACATTAACACCTTAAGGACGTAATTGAGAATGATACAGTGATTTGTAACATTTTTTTTTAATCCACAGATCTATTGAATCTTCTGGTTTCTGGTGAGGTTTCCCCTTGGCCCTGGAGCTGGGATGTTTTGCTGACTGGTATTCATTATTTTACCTAGACTGACTTTGTTTCATTACTAGATGGCGCTCAACATTTTAATCCTATATGGATATATCTCTGTTATGAATTGTGCTTCATAATGTTTATTTTTTTGTTATTTATGTTTCTCATTGGGTTTATGTTCATTGTTCATTATCCATTGTTCTGATACCCTCTGACAAATTTATCTTTCTAATTGTACACTTTTGGCAATAGTTAAAAAAAACAACACTGAAGACGGTCCAGCTGGTACATAATTATAGTCATTGATGAATTAACCTTTCTGACTGGATTATGAACTTTGGATGTGAAACTGCATAATACAACTTATGTTCTGAATTGCATATTTTAACCTGAGTGCCGGGAATCTGTGCTACAGGATACAGTATATTTGTGGAAGTGGAATAGATAGAGATAAAATATAGATATTTTTTGGATCGTTTATTCAAAACAAGACATTGCTTCTTCCAATACCACTGTTTGTGAAAAAAGGGCAAATTTTGGGGACAATTTTTAATTTTGAAAAATACAACAAATTTGACAGTGAGGTGTGTTTTTAAACAGGGTGTTTGTTAACATCGTCAGCCATCTGTTTACACATAGCCATATATGTTGGTGTCACTTTGACATCAGTACATCAGTAATCCTGTCTCAGCGGTAAGGAGCGTGAAAGGGGTTGGATACAGTCCTCTAACCTCATAGTGCCATACACAACTTTTCATGGCAATCTCATCACAAATAAATTGGACCTGAATGGCATCTGCAACCAATTCTTTCAAATTGGATCTAAAACAAATTTTAAAAAATTCACTCATCTCTACTGAAAAGGGCTAAACCCAAGAGTGTTATCCTGACAGTTCCCAGTTGCAGGGGGACCATCAGGTTGCTACCTCTTGAAGTAGTCCTGGTGTGGTTGACATTTGATCCAAGGGGGTCAAAGAAATTGGGGTGAGGAACCAAAGAATCAAGCTAAACCCATGATCAGTAAAAGTCTGAGATCAGGGCAGGTAGCTAAGGTTTAATATGGTAATCAGGCACAATCCAGTTAAGGCAGCAGAGAGTCAGAGTCAGGAATCAGGCAGAGGTTTGTACACATGCAGACAACAAAACACAACTAGCACCCAAGAACACCTATTGCTGAGGCATCATTCCATAGGGGAAAGTGCCTTAAGTACATCAGATTAATCAGCCATTAGCTGATGAAGATTAGGGTGCACACACTCTGGCCAGGAAGAGCACCTATGTACAGGGAAGGCCTAGCTGGCAAATGCAGCCAGCAGTTGAATATGAAGGACAGGGTTCTGGTGGCTGAACCCAGAGCAGGAGGGCAGAGGAGGAGCAGCATGTCTGGACTGCTGACTACCAGCAAAGTGAGTGAAGTAGAACCTGTGCATGCCCCAGGAAAGTGGGTTTTTGACTCTACTATGGGCCAGAACACTTCTTACCAGACTGTACTATGGGCCAGACCATTTCTTTCCAAACTCTACCATGTGCAAGACGACCACTTCTTCCCAAACTCTATTATATGTCATACCACTCCTTCCCATATGCTACTATGTGCCACTCCTTCCCAAACTCTACTACTTTTTCCTAGACTCTACTATGTGCCAAGTCAGTTCTTCCCAAACTCTTGTGCATCCCAGATTACTCCAATCACTATAGTTTCTAGACATTTTGTCTAAACAATCTATCTAATACACTGCAATCTAGTAGTATATTTTAATTCTGTTGTGTACATAAGATGCAGCATTCCCTTAGTTGGATCCCCTTGTCTCCTTAAAAAAAGAAAGAAAAACACATTGGAAATGTACCTTATTTATTGGCTCAGTTCCTGGAAAGCAGTCACCATTTTGCCTGCTCTGTGGATTGGAAGTAAGGTTGTTGACATACATAGATCTCCACTAGAGTTTTCTCAACAAAATATGAAAGAACTTAAGATTTATCTGCAAATGGATTGAAAATGGAAATGGAGTCTTCAAGAATTCTTTATTAATTATGAGTTGCATTCTGTCCAAAGTCTAACATTTTAGGGCATGCATGGCATATTTTGTCCAATGTCTTGTATATTACATTATCAAACATATGATGAATAAAAAAAGGATAAATACTGTACAGCAATTCTGTGCAATATATCTGCTGTATGAACAAAATTAGAAGACAGCAAAAGGAATACTCATAATGATTTCCAATGACAGTGTTTGTATGTACATTCAGTGCTGCAGGACACTAAGTTACCAATAATTTATCTACCTATCTACATTCTGCATTCTTTCTCTGGATCTGTGTTTGTATAGGATTTCTCCTCAGCATTATAACCAAGTGGTGGTTTTCGTAAGGAGTCGTATGAGTTTGAGTTTTCTATTTGCTTTTCTTGAACTGGAGTCATCTTAATGTCTTTCTTCAAAGCAGCATCATCCTTTAAAAAAAAAACCAACATATTAAAACACATTGTAAGTAGGGTTGAGCGAACCCGAACCACAAAGTTCGGGTTCATACTGAACTTTGCGAGTTTGAGTACCCGGAGTTCGGTGTTTGGGTAATTTTATTATTTTCCGTTATAACATGTTATAACGGAAAATAATAAAGGGAAGTTCGGGTCTCCATTGATTTGAATGGGGTCCGGGTTCGGGATAAAGTTCGGGTCAAGTTCGGGTCCCGAACCCGAACTTTGACCTGAAGTTCGGCCGAACCCCGCCGAACCTGAACTTTCTTGGGTTCGCTCATCCCTAATTGTAAGGGTAAATTGACACAACCATAAAA